>CM055104.1:18766937-19297294 GCA_029204225.1 Diphasiastrum complanatum | reverse complement strand
GGTGGAAAAACCAACCCAACCAAGCACATACCAAAACCCTGGACTCTATCTTTTATGTGTTGGAATTGCCTTCACCCGGTATGGCATAAATATCACCAATCTCTTTTGTTTTGTTGACAGTTTGGTATTTCGAGTAACAATCTGTGGGCACTTTTTTTTTGTGCTTTGGAATATCGTACAGATTGTATTCTTAGTTTGATAATGCGATTTCAAACTTTTTGAATGTTGCATCAGATCTTGATTTGTCATTGTCATTGGTGAATAGTGCCCTAAACCCTACAAGTACATTTGATTTTTATTCTTGGATATGGTTGCTTTAAGTCCGAACATGTTGTTGATGCATCTAGTTCAGATTATTTTGCTCGTCACTCTACTCAGGCTATTTAAAAATAAAACGGAAATAAACTCGCTAAACCGCAAATTGTCCAATCCCCATTGAGAGAAGTGCTAGAGAATTCCCATAGCCCCCCTGTTGCATCGGCGCCTCAAAGGGCACTGGGACTTGAGCGTTTCCCCAACACACGCTTAAGTCTAACATTCATCCATCATGCACTTACGTAAAAGCCAACTCAGGAACGTAACAAGCTTAACCATAAGACTTAAGAAAACTGGAATCCCAACACCACCAAAAGCCAACTCAGAATCCGTCCCAAAAGGTAACCAAAGGCAAAGACAAGCCACACATGAAACCCAAGGCATAGTGGTCGCCAAACTGACCAATTGGCATAGCGGCAAGCCCCATGTCGATGACAGGGACCCTTAGGCGCCGGTGACGCAAAAAGGTTGTAGTAAGGGTCCTTCACTTGGACCAGTCCGGAGGCAAAACCGAAATGGTAATCATCCTCAGGATCAAACTTTATTAGATTTGAAAAATATTACATTCATACATAGACTGACCGGTCTCAGGGCCACCAACACGTGCTGGGCATTGTGCCTGGCTCATGCTGGTAGGGAGCTGAGACCTGGCGACTGGATTCTTGGCGCTGGTTGAGCTGCCCAAGTTTTTGTCTGCCAGACTCCCCCTATAGTTCTGCTATGATTCGGCGCACCCCCTTGGTTTGAAACATAGTGCTTTCTGTAAAGCACGCTTTTTAGGACTTAGTTTTTATTTTGCTGATTAAGCCTGGCAAGCCTGGCAGAATGTCTGGCTCCGGTCGTGTGTCCCGAGAGCCGTCCCGGTGGCCGAATCAACTTGCTTTCCTGACTAGGCCATGACTCGAGCTCCAGAGCTAGCATGACTTGTGACTACTTGACTGGTCACCACAGGTCGGTCTCAGTCTTTGACGTTCTAACTTGCTCTGGGACCTTAGCGAGTGTCACCCTTTGAGTCTTACAGGGCACGTTGGGTGCACCCGAGTCAACTTTACAACATCCTCCCCTCATTTGAGAAAGCTGATGTCCTCCTCAAGGCCAAACTAGAACCTAAGACTCATGGCACAGGCTTAATTCACTGGCCAGACTTCACATATACAAGGGAACGGGCTTGATTCACCGGCCAAAGGAGGCCAACTGTAAAGAGAAGTAATGATATTGTGTTTGCACCCAGCACAGGAAAAGTGTGGATCTAGTTCACTTACGTAAAACTTGTGTAAAGCTGCTGCACTTAGACATTAGACTGAAGCTCACTCCTCGATGAGAAATGTGGCTTACTTTATTAATATGAAGAAAAAAGGTACTTACGGCTCTCTTAAGCCTTAGATATGTCGTTTTCGTCGCACGTCTGGATGAGTCCCCTAGGAGTCTAGATATTTCATTTGGTCGCCCAGGTTGAGCTCCTTGAGCTCTGCATCGGCACTTAGATTCACCTCTGATGTAGAAGCTGCAGGCAATGTTGGCTCCATTTGACCTCATGTCAGCTGGTTTGTCACTGTTGGATGTCCTTCGTAGCATCGAAGGCATCCATCTTCAAGATTGTGAACGTTAGTCGATTCTTCCAGGTTCCCAGGGAGATTGGTAAGTTGGTTGCCAATCTACAAGTGGTCATTGTACCTTTTGCGATCTCCACACAAATAGGAGTCACATTTTCTTCACATTGGATGTCCAATTCCCCTGTCAGTTTTTCTGACAAGTAGTTATGTGACGCCCCCAGTTCTACCATGAAGTAAATGATCCTGCCTTGAATACAGTTTTTTAGGTACAATAACTTTGATCCTCGCAGGAGTCGCCATGAGATGTTCACGATACGCCGCAAGTGCCCTATCTGTTGTAAGGCATTCAGGTCAGACTTCGTCAAATCCGTTTCTAGGTCATCTTCGTCATCATGTTCCCCATCTTCTTGATCAAATGCCTCTCTCTCCATCCTATCAAATCCTTCAATGGCAGCCATGATTTGTTGTTCAATGGTTTGGGGCATGACCTCCAAGAGTGACCTTGCTGATGACAGTTGAAGCAGCACATGGAACTGCCCACTGTTGGTGAGCTGTTGTTGTGACTAGTTGAAGGTCCAACATTGTTTCTTCTCTGGAAAATGTTCCCTCCATTGTTGCCTTGGTTGCCAAACCCTATTTTTGTTGGGAATTTGTTCACGCTACTCGAGGCTTGGTTGCCATTTGAAGCTGAGGCCCCCCTTGAAAAGAAGCTCGGACTTGATCTGGATCCACTAAATACTCTTGTTGAGGTTGCGGGAGCAGCTGGTGCAAATGTGCTCTCATAATCACAAACCATTTCAGCAACTCGAATAGTTGAATTGAAATCATGGGGCATGTAGCTGTCTATTGCACGCCGGGTCCAAGACTGCATTCCAGACAAGAGGTAATGAGTTTTGTCTGCCTCGGACATATCTTCAATAACCCATACACTCTGTCTGAATTTATTGAGGTACTCTCGCGATGACCCTTTTTGTTTGAGCCCCGATACTCATGTGTGAATCCTTTGGTATGAACTCCTCTCGTAACGCAGTTTTGAATGCGTCCCATGTCTGGAAATGCATTCCTGCCATCCGGTACCAGTTTGTAGTGTAGCCCTCAAAATATGCTAATGCCAAGTCTGTTCTTTCTTCCTCAGGAGTGTTCATCAGACGGAAGTAATGGTCCATGTGAAACAACCAATTTTCCACAATTCGAATGTCACGCTCTTCTTTGAAAGTAGGTGATGATTTTACTTTGGCGGTCTTCTTTGGGCCTTCCATGTTTCGCGCTCGTGGTTCTCTTGGTATCTATGGAGGAGGCGCCACTTCATTCCCTCTAGTTGCCTCCAACTCTTCAAACCTGGCTTCGACCTGTGTTAGCCCGTCTCTCATATCTCTAGCAAGGTTAAATTGAGTAAGGTTCATGGTTCGCAGGGATGTTTGCCAATCTTTCCTTTCTGTTTCTCTGTCCTTCTTCACCTCGCTAAGCATAGCCATCATTGCGCTTGATAAGTATTGCTGCATCTTCACTTCAAAGAGGTTGCGCATCTGGCAAGGGTTCGTCTCTTGGTGTAGGTTCAGAAGGGCCACCCATCTCTTCTTGGAGAGGCGCCACCGTGGAGTGCATACGCTCTTTCTTTCTCGACTTGGACCTGGTGCCATCTCGATGCATGCGGGAGTTGTATTCTTGAGCCAGCTCTTCTCCGTCCGTCAATGCTCGTAACTCATCAAGGTGGTCCTCCATTATAGTAAGAGGTGTACTTCCAATAGATTATCGCCTCAATCCTTTTTATTTTTGAAACTCTCCCTTCTATCAGCTGGGCCCCACAGCTCTCTTTTCTTCTTTATTAAATCAGCTTCAATGAAAATATCCCCTCCTCAAACTTAGCACGCCCACATCACCTGGGAGCCAAGTAGGAACCAGGTCATTTGTGTCCAAGCAAGCACACAACAAACGAAACATACCAACCAAAGCAAACACAGAGGATCCCTCTCAACCTACAAACCCCCCTGAGATCGAACGTAGGACCTTTGCCTAGTCGCGCCCACACAAATCTATCACAGAATTAGCCCACGGGGAAACATCCATCCAACAATCCGTGCTTTCACCATTAAGCAACACATTGCCTCAGTCACGCCCCACCACTTTTTGGTCGATAGCCCTTATAGCTAAACGATCGACAGCTATCCCGCACCGGCAGCTAACCACACATGCTTTACACTCGAATTTGAGCAGCATCTCTGTATCAATGGTTAACCCGTACAGTTCAAATATGTCGCCCCGCACCCCACAAGGTACAGACCGTGCTTTCACCTACCTAGGCAGCACTTTGCCTCATCCGTCCTACGTGCAGACAGCGCCCGGCCCGAACCGCGAGAACTGACCGTGCTTACACCTCGAGGGCAACACTTTGACTCATCAAGTCCCCCATTCTGTCGACCACCCCGACCGTGGATGCACCCGTGCTTACATTGTGGGCAGCACCTTGTGCAACGGTTGTCCTGACAAATTCCAAAATGTGGCCATCCCTGTGAGACTTGCGTAGCTGACCGGCTAGTCGGCTCTGATACCACATGTTGCATCGGTGCCTCAAAGGGCGCTGAGACTTGAGCGGTTTCCCCAACACACGCTTAAGTCTAACATTCATCCATCATGCACTTACGTAAAAGCCAACTCAGAAACGTAACAAGCTTAACCATTAAGACTTAAGAAAACTGGAATCCCAACCAACCCGAAAGCCAACTCAGAATCCGTCCCCAAAAGGTAACCAAAGGCAAAGACAAGCCACACATGAAACCCAAGGCATAGTGGTCGCCAAACTGACCAATTGGCATAGCGGCAAGCCCCATGTCGATGACAGGGACCCTTAGGCGCCGGTGACGCAAAAAGGTTGTAGTAAGGGTCCTTCCACTTGGACCAGTCCCAGAGGCGAAACCGAAATGGTAATCATCCTCAAGGATCAACTTTATTAGATTTGGAAGAGGTTACATTCATACATAGACTGACTGATCTCGGGGCCACCAACACGTGCTGGGCATTGTGCCTGGCTCGTGCTGGTAGAGGGAGCTGAGACCTGGCGACTAGATTCCTAGCGCTGGTTGAGCTGCCCAAGTTTCTGTCTGCCGGACTCCCCCTATAATTCTGCTGTGATTCGGCGCACCCCCTCTGGTTTGAAACATAGTGCTTTTTGGTAAAGCACGCTTTTTAGGACTTAGTTTTTATTTTGGTGATTAAGCCTGGCAAGCCTGGCAGAATCAGTCTGGCTCCCGGACATGGGTCCCGGGAGCCGTCCCGGCGGCCGCATCAACTTGCTTTCCTGACTAGGCCATGACTCGAGCTCCAGAGCTAGCTCATGACTTGTGACTACTTGACTGGCTCACCACAGTCGGAGGCTCAGTCCTTGACGTTCTAACTTGCTCTAGGACCTTAGAGAGTGTCACCCCTTTGAGTCTTACAGGGCACGCTGGGTGCACCCGAGTCAGCTTTACAACACCCCCCTAATAACTCCTGCTAGGCAGCTCCTAATCCTATCCACTCTAAAGATGAGTTCAAATGGGCACAAACAGTGTGATTTTGCTCAGTATCTATATAGCTTCCCATGTATGGATATATGAAGACCAAAATTTTGCCTTTCATTTTGGAATTTCCCACATTGAGTAAATATTTAACAAGAGATGTTGTCAGGAGGCTATGGAATGATGGCAAGTAAAATGAGAGATTTGCAAGTAAAATATGCGAAAAAAAGAGGGCAACGATGTTGCGAGTAATAGTGCAAATAATAGATGAGTGCTTACTCACGTATTTATAGGGTTAGAATATTAACTTTCCTACTGTCATTTGACAAACTCGACATACATTATGGCTTCTTGACCATACATCATCAATATGGCATTTGTCATGTGCTCACTTTAATATGGTCAAGCAAAAACTACCATTATTCCTATAATTGAATAGGATAATCTTTGGTCCTTACATTGGAATAATCATGCCAGCAAAGCATGTGGACCCCAAAAGAACTTTAATACAAATGATGTTTCATCTTTATGATACTATTCAAAGCATGTGGAACCAAAGATTTCCAATACAAATGATGTTTCATCTTTTATGATACTGAGGAACTGGAGGCGTTCTATAGATATTGACATATCCCAACACACCACTACGGAAGAAAAGCCCATACTTTCAGGAAGTACTTTGGATGAGATCCAATGTGAACCCTAATAAGACAAATATAATTGGAAACCAATTGTGATTCATGCTGACGAAGCACCGTTTCCAAAACTAAGAAAGTACCACTCTGGGAATTCCATGGTGCCCTTTACGAAAGTGTCAAAAATCCATATCAAGGCCTTTAGAACCGCGATGTTTAGTAAACCACATCACTGATCCCCATCACATCAGTGCAAGAAATGTATGCTATCTTCATCCCCTCAGCCTAGTGTCTTGTGAGGTTCTACCTCAACCGAACCACCTTTATCTTCAAATGAGAACTCAATGGATTTCTTAAAAAGTAGCTCATAATCTATTGGAGGATGACCATTCAACACCACCTATGAATGATAAAGAAGGAATATCTCAAGTAGCTCATAGCTATTGGAGGATGATCATTCAACACCCACTTATGAATGATAGAGGAAATATCTTGAGTAGAGAATGACAATGAGAAGTTTTGTAGAAGATGAAAATGACAAAGACTCAATGGGATGTTGGTCATACCTCATTGGGTCGCAAGATTTAAGTCAATCGATGCACTAGTTACCTGAAGATGGAAAAGTAGCTACCAAGGCTATATGTAGGGCTTGTAGCTAGAAAATTAACAAAAATGTAGAGCTTCAATCGAAACTTGATGCCTATTGAAAACATTTTGCAAAAAAAATATGTTGGAGAAAAACTAGAATGAAAAGAAACAAAATAATGCTCATGTTAGAAATTGGTAGAGAGTATTTAGCATTCTTGAAGAAGGAAGACAACTAAAAAACCAAATATTTTATTTTCGATCACGCCTTTGATTAGATTTTCCAAATGAAATGATCAATTGAAGATCATACAAATTTAGTGCTTTGCTCAATATCTTCAAGAAAGGTCAACCAATGATAATGATTATGAAGATTGTGCAACAATGTACATTTTTATTGGAGTGGCAAATTGTCCTACACACATTGATCCATGACAAGTGGGTGGGATCTGGACAATGGCAAGACACTTGAACTGGGTAGTACTCGATGATATCAAACAAGCGGTCCAAGATGCATCATTTATCTCCATTTCGATGGATGAAGTGACTGCTAAAAATGGTATTGCATGGGTTGCTATGCATGTCTATTTTATGAAATATCACATTTGCGTACCATATTTTGTACACCTTGGTAAGTTTGACTCATTAGCTAATGCGACCAACTTGATCCATTTGTATATGTCATTAAAGATATTATGCAGGGCTATCTAATGCAAATATTGTCAAGAAAGTTTTGCACGTAGTGCTAAACCGAGCAAATGAGTTCAAGGCAGAAGCTAAAGAAGTGGGTACAAATGGAAAAAGCTTCTCAATATATTCCTACTAAATGGATTTTATGTATCCTCCAGCACAACGAGTGTTTCTGTGAGTATCCAACAATGGTGATTGTCGTGGACCATGATGCATGGGAAAGCGATAATGCAAAATATGTTATATGAAAACTATTGGAATTTGACAACATTTCTTGGACTATGTGGAAATCTTGCAATGATGCACAAGATGACTTTCTTGTAAAAGTTGTGCAACAAACCAGAAATCTTCATTGTTGAGTACATTAAAGCATTAAAGACGACAAAACCTTGGAACTCTTTCAAATGTACAACACACACAGAAACATGGATTTCAAGGAATTGCTTTCGAGGAGTGGCACAACTTAATACAAGTCAACAAAAATTTAAGTCTTTGAAGTTGGATAAAGATGGACATGTGTGCATCTTTGGATCATCAAGATCTAGAAGATTTAGTAGACATGTCGATTGGAGATAGCTAACTTATACTTTGAGATAGATCCGCCGAGAATGGACAATCCTAGTCCAATTGTCTCTCACGTTATCAAATTTTTTTCCAAGGCTAACCTACCACAATTTAGTGAAAAGGGAGATCCCGACAATTGTTAAAGACCCAGACATGTAGAGTCTACGAAGATGACAACTCACAAGAGTTTTTACACTACTTAATCTATGCCTAATTCAGACTACAAAGGATTGGTATTTTAATTTGGAGTAGAACAAACATGACAACTAAGATAGCTTGCAAGCCAACTTTATCACTCAATTCAAGACCACCCACTCCTTCTCTAATCAGTTCTTACAATAATAATAGCAATCAGACAATAAATGTGAGTGATAACCATTTGCTCCTATGGTTGCCACCCAAGCTCCAGGCCCTGTGTCGACCGATATGGAGAAAATGGTGCACCGCCATCAATCTACTTCAACAACAGATTATCAACATGCAAGCAAAAACATGAATGAGCTGAGTAGAGATGAAGGCCATGTCGCAATCTCGTCAAGCCCTCTTGAACCCAAGGTTTACCCTAAAAAATTTTTTTGGGGAGAAGAAAGATAGACACCAAGATGTTTTTTTGGCATGGCTAGATCGATGGACTTCTCACTTTTCCATGCATTATTTGACAAAAAACTCTAGGATCTCCATGACCATCATGTTTTTATGCAGAAAACCATATTCTTGGTGGCACGATCTCAAAGAGCAGGCTATGGTTTAGGGTTTAGGGATCGTGCCACCAAGAATATGGGTCTAGAGCATGCTCGCACTTGGGAGGATTTCAGGTAGCTTTTAAGGCTGCATATATATTGGTCTTGGACAATTTTGAATATTATCATCAATATGCAACATTGCAGATGGGTATGAAGTCTTTAGATGTCTATTTGCAAGATTTCTAAGAGGCGACTTCCCAGCGTGTAAACCAAATTGACGGAGTCCTGCTTAAGCTACACTTCATTTTAGATTCTCCCAAGAAATAGCAGCTTCAAGTACATCATAACCAGCTACAGACCCTTGAGGATGTAGTGTGCTTCGCCATGATTTTTGACGACACGCACGCTGTAACTCGCAAAGAGCAACAAAGCCGAAATCCTGAACCCAGACCCTTTTCGAGCCTCTCTTTCAAAAAGGTCAAAGAGAAAGTTGTCAACATAGCTTTCCCTTCAGGAAAGAAGAAGAAATGCCTATGGTAGGAATGAGTCTTTTAAAAAGGATTATGTAACTCATAGTTTATCCTTTTTGCATAATGGCTCAATGATCCATCTTAAAGGTGATGTGCTTGAACTGCATTCTGTAAATGCTCATGAAGCTAATCAATGTTCATTGGACTCAAAGTATCATTCGTATCTATGTTATCTGAAAGATGAATGTTACATAGATGCTTTTGTTACTCAGAATTTTAATATTTATGTAATGTCTTTTCCTAAAGCTTTGTCTTCAAGCCCAATCTTCCAAGAAAGTTTAGGATATTCTCAGCACACTCTACGAAGTGAGGGATGTCACTTCAAAGCTGCATTTGAGGAGAAAGCTCTTCTCCTCAAAATGTAGACAAGTGATTCTATCCAGAATTATGTCAACCAATTCAAGGGCTACACCTGAGAGTAAAATCTTTGAAATACTTAGGGAGGAATACAATGATGTATTCCTTGAGCAGTTGCCTGAGGGTCTACCCCCCCTCTAGGGACGTAGATCATCACGTAGATCTACTTCCCGGTAGCTCGCATGTACTACAGGATGAGCTCGAAGGAAGAAGATGAAGTTGTTACGTCGACCCAGTAAATTCCCTTGGGGAGCTCTTGTGTTATTAACTGGCAGAAAACACAACGATATATGTCTTCCTGTCGATTGTGAAAATGTTAACTAGTTATGTTGGGTTTATTTGGCAATTTTGAGGCTAGATAGACTTTATAAAGGTAATAAGGCCCAAGAATAGTGGTTTTACTATTTTTGACACTTAGGAAAGTTGATATAGACCTCCTGATATTTTTTCAGATACATGCATTGAATCCAGTCATGCTAGATCTAGGTTTTGTTAAAGATTTAGAAACTTCCATAAGTTGATGAGCTTGTGTAAGAACATTCGAATAGGACAAGAGGCTATTATAAATAGGCTACAAGCATGGGAGGAACCCATCTCTCTCATTATTTCTATGAAGATATCTCTGTGGATTTCTTCATCTCGATGGTGATAGAGTGAAAATTTGTGTGTAGAATGCTATTTTCTTATCTGTATGGATCCACATGTGTGAGTACGTCTGTTTGTACTGCTATTGTACAGACAATCAGAAAATTATCATATCTAAGGTGTTTTTTGATACCTCTACTTACGAGAAGGAACTTTTTGCTTTCATCCACGCATTAAGATCTGAGACCATTATTTGTACGGATCTAAATTGTGGTTATGAGGATCACTAATCTCTTAAATTTTTGTGTGATGCCTCGGTCGGACCTTAGGGGTTGTAAGGAAATGTAATGCTTTTTGTAAAAGGTAATGGAAAGTGATCTTTACACATCACTTTGTTCAAGGCCTTTAGGTTCACACAAATTCTCATCTTCTCATTTTTCTTAGAGAGGACAACATTTAACCAAGCAATTAATTGATAAGAACACTCACCTCCAATAGCTAGAACTCGCCACCAAAAGACAATGATGATAGAAGTGGAAAAACTCGATTTTTCTTGATGTTTGGATGGAGATCCCATCATACATTTATACATTTCAAGCTTGGATCTGAACGTCTTTAGGCCATCTCTGTACTTATCATAACCTAACCCTAACATCTAACCTAATAGGTCACTGGATCCACCCTAATATGGGGTCAAGATCAACTTTTTGATGACTAGTTTTTTGATAGATTGTTAAGCAAGCATACAATCACTCTTGTGGATCTTTCTAAGATCCAAAAGCAATGTAGAACATGCTATTTTTAGCTCCTACATTTTTTCTAGCTTATCTAAGCACACTTTGGCCTCATTTCAAAGATATTATCACAATGTAATATGAGGAATGAAGCATTTGGAAAGCATCCTATGTGATTTGGCACGTGTGGCATCTATTTACATAGCCTTCTTGCCCAATTAAAATGCATGTGACGTCCAAAATGGTCAAGCTAGAATTGTAAAATTTCAACACTCCCTCATAATTTAGCTTGATGAGACTATCTTGGATAAAAAATAATCACATGCATAAAAACAACATAATTAACTTGTTCTTGATGTATGTAGTAAGTATGATCACTCATTTACAATAAGAACATAATTTGAGCTCCAGTTGTCATTTATAGTGAGAGCTTCTTAAAGGTTGTCTTCACTGGATCGAAGCTTTGTCTTTGGTAGGTTGTTGAATGATCACCTTGGGCTGAAAATGTGAGTCTCCTCCTCCAAATAAACATGAAAAACAACAGCTTTCCATAAGATCCAACTGTTGTATGAAGCACATACAACCAAAGCTTGAGATATCACCATCTTGGACTTTATCCACCAAAACAATGAACTCCAACTTGGCATCCTTCCAATGAAGGTCTTCATTCCTAGGAAATTCAAGAGTGAATGGATCACAAGATGAGGCCTTTGAATACATATTTGAAACTCCAATCAAAGTAGTAATGATCACTGTTTCATCATCATAAGATATAGGATGAAAAACAATGTTCATACTAGCATCACAAAGGACTTTGTCAAATACATGACATGTTCTTTATCAAACACAAAATAAGATGAGTAAAGGGAGATATGGATAACCCTTCCTTGCTGCTCCTTTCTCTTTACGCAAACCTTCATATTGATGTAGATTCAGGTTTCTTTTGCCTTGAGACAAGGGCTCCTTCTCCAGTTCCTCCTTGATGTCTTTTTTCTTCATCATGCTCACTCCCTCTTGGTGTTGATGATGAAAAAATGGATCCAAACCATGATCTTCTTCAAGACTCTCAAGGAAACTGTTTCAAGTCTCCAAAACTTAATGTTCTCCTTCTCAAATTATGATCTTTCAAGTCAACAAAACAATTACCAAGATTATTTATACCAAATTGAACTAGTCCACAATTGCTTACCACTAGCAATTTGCATTACATACTTGTTGAACTTGAAACTAATGAAGGCCAAATACTCTTGAATGTTATAAGTGTCCTTCAAGGATGATTCACTTACTCTCATACAAGGTTCACAATATGCCTCTTTGAAAATGAAGTCAAAAATCTTTCAAATTATGATGAAAATGTCATTCTTACTTCTAGCACACCTCAAGAGTAAGTAGATATGACAAACCCACTTTCATTCCATACTTTAGAATTCAAAGGGACTTCATTACAAAACTCAGCAAATGAAGTACCAAAATGTACCCCCCTTTCCAACTTGTCTGTTCTTGTCCACAAAAATGAGCATTGATAGCTCCATCTTTGCTCTTTGTGGTTCTCCTTGGAATGTTGAAGCTCTCGGATTTTGCTCCTCCTCTTGATCAAGCTCCTCCTTGATCTCAACCATATCTTTGCCAATATGATTTCTTAGAGAATTCATCATTCAAGATTACAAAGATTGTGGCTCTACCATTGCTCTTTGTGCTAGCAAAATGTACATCCAAATGAATCAATTTAAGAGGATGATAGTCGTAGTGATAGTGTTAGAGAAAGGCAATCTATCTGCTTTAGCCAAAGCACATGCTTCACAAAACTTTTCCTCTATTCATGGATTATTGGAAGGCCTAGAGCAATCTCCTCCTTGCACAATGACTTCCATAGACTTGGTGTTGATGTGACCAAGGCCTCTTGTGCCACCAATCATTTGTGGTCATCTTGTCCTCCTTGGCTACTATCACAAATGGTTAGGATCTACAAAAGCATCAAGCTTAAACAACCTCCCAAACCTTTTTCCCTCTTGCTATGAACTTCCATTCTTCTTGATGTTGCATATTTTATTAGAGAACTCACAATGAAACCATGATCTAAAAGTTGACCAACACTAATTTTTCTTGATGTTTGGATGGAGATCCCATCATACATTTTATACATTTCAAGCTTGGATCTGAGCATTTTAGGGCATCTCTGTGCTGATCATAACCTAACCCTAACATCTAACCCTAATAGGTCATTGAATCCACCCTAATATGGGGTCAAGATCTCAAGATCCCAAAACAATGTAAAACATGCTATTTTTAGCTCCTAGAATTTCTCTAGCTTATCTAAGCACACTTTGGCCTCATTTCAAAGATCGATTCATCATATTAAGATGCCGAACATCTGTAGCTTAGTAAACCGCTATAGTCCATTATTGTGTTTTTGATGCAACAAGTAAAGTGTGTAAGTTCTTGTAGGTATCAGGGTACTTCTGTATCATCCTGACCACAAAGACTAGTACCATAGTTTTCTTTGAGTGTGGTAGGTATTGAGCACATCCGTGCTTTCCCAATGCTACTACACATGCACTTTACTCGTGAATACATATGAGCAAGGGTTATTATCACTTATGTAGGTAAGGTTCCTTACATAGGATTTTTCTTTTGTCATATCATGTGTCTTGCTATTATTTTTGAATGATTAATTACCCATATCGTTTTATTCATACTTTAATTGGTTACATAAAGCTTTTATGCTCTATGCCTTTTCCTACATCTGGCTTTAGAGTAAACATAAAATATCGAATATAGAGTTCGTTGGCTAACACAATGTAATATGAGGAATGAAGCCTTTGGAGAGCATCCTATGTGATTTGGCACATGTGGCATCTATTTACATGGCCTTCTTGCCAATTAAAATGCATGTGACCAAAATGGTCAAGCTAGAATTGTGAAATTTCAAACAAAATTGAATTTGCTTCAATCTATCTATGAACAAAACTAGGAACACGATTCAGAACATTATGGGTTATGCATGTATCCAATTTATTAACCAAACAGGAATACAACCTGAAACAAAAAAATGGATCCATTCTAACAGATCCTACTACATCACTTGAAAAGCTTCAGCAAGAAATCTAGAGGTTACTAATGAATTCCTACTAATTCTAAGCATCTTTAATGGAATCGTATCCATAGAAGAGCACACCTTCAACAATTCCAAAAGGATTGCTTCAAAACTAGAATTAGTGAATCCATAACCGCACGTCTCTTGAGAATTCAACACTTCAAACTGGGATGCAAATCCAAGCGCTTTCGCTTTTCCAAGTCTGATGTAGAGCTTTGCCTCCACTCCTATCCAAGATCGCATCTTTGCCTGGGCTCTGATACCAATGTAAGACCCCAAGGACAACCCCTAAGATGAGGATAGGAGAACACAATACGAGAGACAATGGAGCCAAACCGCCCAACCAATCCTAAACTGGATCTAGCCCCAAGCCTCATGCCATGTGAAAGCTAGAGGAGAGAGAGATCTTGGTGACTTGAACCCAATATTGTCGACGAGATAATCCCTACCTCATTATATAGAGAGTAGAGTCCTGTGCATGACACCAAGAAACCCCCATGCAGGTAAACTATAAATAGATCACACCTCCTCATGCAGTCCTCCTGCCTATATCTGTCACACAGACATGCAATACTCCATATGTCTCAATTAGAGTGTCTGGGTCCTCTCAAGGTAATTAGTCACAAACATGCCTCGATATGGAATTAAATCTCGACATGACCAATAATCTTGAACACTAAAGGGCCGGTCTACCATATTAGGACTATTCCAGGTCCTTAACCGAATATGGCCATGACATTTCTCTTCACTGTGACTATCTCCCTCACCAAGTCTCCTGATAGAACCATTTGATCTAATCTCTTTATGAAGACACGTGAATCCACTTGCTGCAAAAATGACTTTCTTAGACTCATCGCAAAAATAGAACTATCTCCTTCATGAATGAATCTAGCAACTCTTTTTCCATATGATCAAAGAACTCATTACAACAACCTTTTCCAAGGAAGAACCTTCACCACCTCCATTGATGAAGTTGCTCTCTCCTTAACTTTTGCATGCTTTGCAACTTGCATGAAGAACCATTGAAGAACCATCATTATCCTCATAGCTAGCCAAGTTAGCAAAAAGATGAACATCTCCAAGAAGCATATTAGATCTTGACCTAGATCTAGCATATGAAAGCTTGTAAGACTTTGCATAGATCCACCAATTCTTATTGATGCTAAAAGAGAACTTTGGAAAGTTGAGACCAATCTCCTTTTACATTCCATCCTTTTTGTTAGCCATAACAAAAGCATCGTAGCTTGAAAAGTCTACCTTGTCTATTGCCCCTAGCAAGCAAGATTTCTTCCTTTGTAATGAAACAAACATCACCCATCAAAACTTTACCATGTATCCTTTCTCTATCATTTGGCCAACACTTAACAAATCTTTTGAAAGGAATGTGAAGAACACCATCAAGGTTTTGACTTTCTATTAGTAGAAAGGAAAATAGGAATTGAACTAATACCTTCAATAACACACTCACCACCATTGTCCATGTGAATTACTTTCTTGGCTCCATCATAAGTGATCAAAGAAGTAAAGAACTCCTTGTGACTAGTCATGTGTGAACTAGCTCCACTATCAATCCACCATGAATCTTGTCACATTCACTTGATATTGGACTTGAAGAACACATCAAAAGAGAATCACAACCACCTAGATCCTCATCATTAGAAGTAAAGTTGATTTGCTTGCTACTTCATCTCTTTGCTTCTTCAATCATTCATTAGCAAAATGCCCTTTAATTCCACAATAGAAACATTTTAACTTTGATCTATATTTATTCTTACTAACAAAAGAGGAAGGCTCACCTTGATCTTGACCATTTGACCACTTGGTTTTGCCTTTGCTCTTGAACTTGTCTTTGATGAACATAGCCTCCTCTTCTTATTGAGATGTTGATGCAGATCCACCTTTTGCTTGAAGCCTAAACTCTTCATTGACCAAAATCTCTTGCAAATCCACAATACTTGGCAAAGTCTTTTGAATAGCAAAGCTTTGAACAAGGTTAGAATGATCATCCAACAAACCATTAAGAATAAATAACAAATTCTCCTTCCTTAGTGCTATCATCACTGCATGCTAGCTCATCATTAAATGCTTTAACTCTCAATACAAAAGCATGTGCACTCTCTTCTTTCTTTTACAAACTTTGAAATATTTGTCTTCTTAGAGTCAACACTCTAGATGTGGACTTAGATTCATAAAGCTTCCCAAGCCTCTCGAAATGAATTGCTCTTTCCAATCTCCTGGAGTAGCTCATTGGTAACATTCTTCTTTATGATGTGTAGAGCTTTCTTAGTTCTCTTGTCATACCTCACTTGATCTTGAGATGCTTGAGGCCTCTCCACACTTGCAACAATATCCATCAACTCATTCATCTCCAATAAGGACTCCATCCTCACCTTCCAAGTAGAATAGTTGATTGAGGTAAGCCTATCATTGCTCTCCAACATAAAGCCTCCACTTTTAGCCATGTCGAAGTGACATGATCTTCTCCTTTCAGCCTGTTCCAATGCTCAAAGCACTCTTTTGAATGACAACATATGTATTCAAAAAAAAATCACAAAGATATGGAAACTCTCATTAGGCTTCTCGCACTACTACCAGCAAATCGACACATAGAATGTAGAATTCTTGATCAACCTATGATCCACACACAATCTAATAAATATTGCCACTTTCTAAGATTGAAACACACTCTATTAAATTCCATCAACTTCAAAAAATAGTGATCCAATTGTAGCTAATGAGACCTTCCTAATGCATCAAAAATCACCCAAATAAAATAAGCCACATGTGAAATCAGAATTCCTCAAGTTCATAAACCTAAATTGAGTTTTGACTTTCAAAAGATCCAATCTACATATGCAAGAAACTCGATTTTTGAGTAGAAGTCAATCTAGCATGCTCTAGCATTTGTATCTCCTCCAAATCTTTGATGAATGTGGTTGATTCTTTCATAACATGAAACACAAGAGCTCTGATACCATGTGAAAAATTTCAAATCATAAAGATCCAAAATGTGTGTCTTAATCTTTGCTTAGAAAGTCAACACAACATACAACATTGCCAATGTAGAAAAATCAAAAACTCAATGAAAGAGATGCAAACTCAATAAGAACTTGATTAAACATCAAATATATGATAAAATGAAGTTGTTGTTCATACAATAACAGTACCTTACTGTATTTCCCATGTGTGGATCCAAATATAACAAAATATGAGCTATCTACACACAAGATTGCAAGATATCATCAAGATAGTGCACCAATGGATAGATGAACCCAAGAGAACTCATGTATAAGCATGAAATGAGAGAGAGAGAGAGAGAGAGAGAGAGAGAGAGAGAGAGAGAGAGAGAGAGAGAGAGAGAGAGAGAGAGAGAGAGAGAGAGAGAGAGAGAGAGAGAGAGAGAGAGAGAAATCTTTCTTGATGAGTTTACATCCTTTTATAGCAGATCCATGTCTCATCAATGAATCTTTGGTTTCCCTTCTTAACAAAAATCCTACTATTAATGTGGACTAGATTCAATGAACCACGTGTTCAGATTTGAACCTTCTAAACTCGACCTCCTAACTTCTAAACTCGACTTTCCCTAACTTTCCCGCACTTTTCAAAAGTGGTAATTCAAATGAACTTTGACTAAAATAACTTTAGAAAGTTTATCTCTAAGTCTAAAATGCATTTTGGCCTAATATTAACAATTAATCAAAATACGACTAAACTTGACTAAACTAGTTGAGATTTCTCACAGTGGCTTTATGTGCCAACAAGGATTTCATATCGGAAAATTTTGTTCTTGAGTTGTAGAAGATGATTTTGGTACTATAAATTACTATAGATGGGAATTGGAGCAAGGCCAGACAATAGCCATAAGGCCGCACAATGTTGCGGTGAAGAGGCACATAGTCTAATCTAGATCAACCATCTCCATAGGTGAAAGCAAAGGAAGAAAAAGAAGAAGAAAGCTCTGGCACGTGCTGAAGGAGATACATTAGCATCTCAAAGTATCCAATAGCTACAAAGCATTTCAGTGCATAAATTTCTTGAGGATCTTTGAATCAAAATTCTGCTTCATCAATGGTCAAGGAGAAAGCAACGTGGATCATCAAATTGTGGCTATCATTAAATTGAAGCCAAATGAAGCGGCTCGATTGGGAGGCCTTCAATTTCATAAAAATATTTTTAAATTGAAAGCCCAAAAATTCAAATTCATTTGAAGGGATTGTGTAAATAGTTCAAAAGCTTAAAAAAGGCCTAATTTTCTTAATTGAGAGCCTTTTTGGCCAAGCGAAATGTCGTGTGACTTCTAAATGAAGGGCAATAGGCAAAAAGTACAATAGCCAAAAAAAGAGTGTAAACTAAAAGAAAGCATTCAATGATTGTCCAAAGTGATTTAACCCTTTCAAGGACCTCATAGCGCAAAATACCTGGTGAAATGAATTTTGAATTTTGTGGACTTCTTGTTGACGAACTTGCCACCTAAGAGTCAAGGGAGACCTGGTAAGAAATGTTTATAGGTCAAAATTATCAAGTTTGGACACCACCATTATGCTCGTAAGTCTTATTTTGTGTATGGTTGTATTTTGAGCTATTTTGACATGGCAAATATGGACAAATCCATGCATTAGAGGAGTTTTAAACTAGAAGAAGACCCTATAAGAAATGCCACATAGGATGAGAAAAAAGTCTAATTAAATAAAAAATATTGTTTATTTGCCTATCCACACCACTCCCAAAAGCCTACACCACTCCCAATGGTATAACCAGCTCGTCTACAATTATGGTTAAGCAAACCAATTGTTGTCATGGTTGTGTTTTGTTTTACCACATTTTAACAAATATGATTTTGAATGTATTTTCTCTTTTGAAATTTGAAATCAAAATATGAGCGCCATCTTGTGGTGAAAATCAAAATATGGAGATGATCACCATTACAGAAGCATTCATCAAAACTTGGTTATAATGCATTTTGTTTAACCATAGTCTAACAAATGGGTTTTGACATTCAACAAGTAAATTTTTCGCGAGTTTTGCGAGTTTCTTCTACCCATGATCCCACAAAATGGTAGCACATGGTGTGCTAATCTTATTATGCCACTACATGGTTTTTGGATAATAAGAATTGTGGTTTGATGCACACTTAAAACTTTGACTATCCATCAAATTTTAAATAGGTCCTTCACAAAATACTTTGTTACTCTATAAATATATGTTTACTTCTATTTTAAAAAAAAGTGTTATTGAAGTTGTAAAAGCTAGTATGCCGAATCTAGCACACCGCCATGCACAGGCTAACAACCCGAAAAAAAAATTGTAGTCGCCAAATCTAGCACGCTGGTGTGCATGGCCTGACCGAAAATAATAATAATAATAATTAATAACGTGCACGGCGTGACTGGAAAAAAATAAAAAAAAATAATGAAATTTATTATTATTATTAAGTTAGGCTCTGCATTCCGGTGTGCTAGGTTTGGAGGCTACAAAAACAAAATTCATTTGAATTTTTTTTTACTTTGTGACATTTTTAACTATGTACCAAACCACATTCTTAATAATAAACATTGAAGTAGTATTAAAAAAAAAGGTAGCACACCATGTGCTATCATTTTGTTGAATCATGGCAAAAACGAAACTTGCAAAACTCGCAAAACATTTACTCTCGAAATGCCAAGGCTCTTTAACAAATATGATTTTGAATGTATATTTCCTCTTGGCATTTAAAATCAAAATATGAGCGCCATCTTGTGGTGGATATCAAAATATGAGCGCCATTTGTTGGCCACATATGGTAACACACAGTACAGAATGGCTGATTCAGATATTGAACCTGATTTACCTGATCCTCCGATTGTTGTGAAAAAAACTTTCCAATTACACTCAAATGGATAACTCTAGTCACTAAAGGGGGTGTGAGCAACAACTATCAGAGTCACAAAGCAGCTTAGCATGGTCTTGGATAGTGATGTGAAAACTAAAATCAAGCATCAAATGAATTACATAAAAGGACCAATAATATGTTATTCATATTCAAGCATGTTAATCTACATAACCATTATTTCCAATGTTTTGCTTGAAATTTATGCACTTTTGACTTACTTTTCAAATGATGCGCATGTCCATAGTGTAAATTAACGCAATTTTTCTAGATGCAAACCACTTGTTCAATGCTTGGACGTTCTAACAAATTTCATGTTTTCCATTTGTTCTAGTTCAATAGGGGTCAATCTTTTCTTCATAGAAAAGATGTGATTGCCCTACCTTCAAGTTCCTACCTCCAGGTTGCTACCTTTATTTATATATTTTGCTCAACAACAATACCTTTATTTATAGATTTTGCTCAACAACAATAGCAAGGTAATTTGTGAGAAAGATTTAAGTATATAAAATCACATTGTATCTAACAATTTTCCACTACAATCATGCAGTGGCTAATCTAAACATAATTCATCACCACTTAAGCTTTTGTTGTGGACTTTGTTAAACTTGACAATTTGGAATATGAAGATAAGAGTATCCTCACTATAATAAAACTAATAAATGCTTAACATTATACTATTGCTAACGAAGCGGACCCTGAACGCGGACGTGTCCGCGATTTTCAATTTTTTTTTTCCAAAAAAAAAAAATACAGGCACTAGCCCACGTTGTCCCACATCCCCAAAGCGAAATAAAAGCAATTTATGCGCCGCCCCCCCCCCCCCCCCAACCGGAATTAATTATCAGAGGGTGTCTGACACCCACCTGCCCCCTCCTATTAAAAAAATAGAAAAACAGTACCAAAAAAATTTGCAACAGACCTTACCACTGCCCATGCCTCCCATAACTGAGATATTACCAAACAACGATGACTAATGAGCAGTTCATAAATTATTATGAACCTTCATTAGGAACTAAGCTCCAAAAAATGCGGCAAAGAAAGATCTGAAAGTGGTTTGGAGTGAAGATGATAATTTGTACGGCAAATATATTATTGATTTAGGGTTTAGGGTGCATTAGTGACTGTCTCAAACAAGTGAATGCTCACCAGAGGATTTGGGAGAGGTGAACACTCACCAGAAGAGTGACAAGATCTCAGGACCAGAAGTCTATGGGGAAAATCAATGCTCACCAAAAGAGTGACAAGCTCTTAAGACAAGAAACCACAAGACCTACACACTACTATGTCTTATATAATGAGATCGGTTTCCCCCTGGATGAACTTCAACAACTTATTAATTACTTATGCAAAACTGTGTCATTCACTACAGAAAACCACAAGACCTACACACAATTGTGTCTCGGTTGATGAGATCGGTTTCTCCCCGGATGAACTTCAACAACTTACTAATTACTTATGGCACTACTTCAACATGCTACAACACGCTGTCGAAATTTTGTGTACCAACACGGGGGCTCCAAAACATCTCCCAGTTTTCAGGTCCCGACCGAACAAAGTGTCCCTGAAGCCCTGTTTAACGTCGAACTTCGGACGAACGTTGCGGGCCGACCGTCGGTCATTTTCTCGTCCTGTCTGTTCCCACAGGTTCCTATCGAGGTTGGCCAAAACAGATGACACTTGAAACAGATCTCGTTTGGAGAAACGGGGCCGTCGAACGGAAAGTTGCAGAACTAGTCCATTTTGCTTGACCTAATTGCGTTTCTATCCCGTCGAAGGGTTATTTTGACCGAACGATAGCCGAATCGAGCAAGGCTCGGTCCCTTGAGTTCGTATCGGAATCACGATCTGTGGACTATATTCTTGGGCCATTTTTGTCGATTCCAAATGTTTTCAATTCCCGTCCCTCACAAAGTGTCCCTCAAGCCCTGTTCAACGTCGAACTTCGGACGAACTTTGCGGGCCGACCGTCGGTCGTTTTCTTGGCAATGGTCAAAAACGTCTTTCTAGTGCATGGAGATGATGGCAGTAGTTCTGATACCAATATGTGTTCTCGAAACTTGCCACATCATCAGATGCTCCATCTTCGACTCCACGTGAAACGTTTTTGGCGAGCCTCCAGAGACAGCACCCACTGGTTTCTGATCCACTGATCAAAAACCAGCTGGTGTTTTCTTTGAAGGCTCACCAAAAAACGTACCGACGTGAAATCGAAAACGAAGCAATTAATGGCGTGGTAAAATGTGAGAGTACGTAAGGGCGACACAACCAACTCCTTTCATCTGCATGCCCTGGAAGGGCCTTTTTGGCCATTGCTTTCTTGCAAGGCTTCTTGGCCAAATATCTAGATGAAAGGGTAGTGAACATTGTCTGATATATACTGCTTCGTTGGGTGTCTGAGTTCAGAAAATGGGGAGTGAAGCCAAAACCTAAATCATAAAACAGTATAAAGCCAACCAAACTGCCTTTCAAACTCTGTATTGATTGCAAAACCTGCTCTAACTGACTTTCATTTACACCATCCCTGTCGGAAGCCAAGCAGCTTTGTACGTCTGTCGCACTATGAAGTTATGGGAGAGATCGAACTTTCTTCCTGGCTAGCTAAAGGCTTATACTCTTCATCATCATCAGAATCTTGCTCAACAGTATCTTTGATGTCGGACTTTTCACCGTTTGTTTGCTAACCCCTGGCACTAAACCATACGATAGGTCCATACTTTTGTGCGTCTTGGACTTGTGTGATGTGCGTCCTCAATTCCATAGCCTGATGAAAACAACTGTAATAAAACTGCTGTTCACAATTTTAAACTCCAGAAGTGAATGGACACCAAAAGAGTGAATGGTCAACATAACTATGCCATTTACTGCCAATACGAATCAAATGAACTTGGCAAAGTTAGTGAGTCAGCAGACCATGACCACCCACAACAGCTCGTGGTAAATGAGTGACAATCTCTTGAGACACTCCCTCATTAGAATATTGGTGTCGGCAAATGTAGAAGTGAACGAAGACATCTCTTGTGATACATGTTGTGACATCGACACTTTTCATGAAACCTGATAAAAGAGATCCAGATCCAAAGCTGATTTGTTCTTGAATATTCCTGCCACAGTTCACTTTTCCCAGATATAGCGTTTGCAAGAAGGTTATCCACACTCTTCTGATACACAATATCCTACTGAAAGTCCTACAAGAAGTATAGCTACCTCTGTCAATACCGGCCTACACACTACTATGTCTTATATGATGAGATCGGTTTACCCCCGGAAACTTCAACAGCTTACTAATCGCTTATGCAAAACTGTTTCATTCACTACAGGGAACCACGAGACCTACACACTACTATGTCTTATATGAGTGATCGGTTTCCCCCCGAAAGAATTTCAACGGCTTATTATCTACTTATGCAAAATTGTGCCATTCACTACAGGGATCCGTTTCTCCCTGAATAAACTTCAACGACTTACTAATTACTTATGGCATAGTACGGACATGGGGCCCTTGAAACATCTCCTAGTTTTTGGGTCCTGACCGGACAAAGTGTCCCTGACCCTGTTTAACGTCGAACTTCGGATGGACGTTTTGGGCTGGCTGTTCCCACGGATTCATATTGAGGTTGTCCACTGGCCGAAACAGACGACATCTAAAACGGATCCTGATAGGAGAAACTGGGCTGACGGACGGAAAGCTGCAAAACCAGTCTGCGTTTCTCTCCCATCCAAACATTATTTTGACCAAATGATACCCGAATCGAGCCAAGCTCGATCCGGTTCGTATCGGGATCATGAACCTGTGGACTGTATTCCTGGACCACTAAAACTACACAAGTTCAAGTGAATGCTACACAAGTGCTGCACATACCTGTGGTGCATTGCTTGCGACACAATGAGGACGTGGGGTTGATGATGTTTATGTATGTGGTTATGATGATTATGGTTGTGGCTTGTTTTGATGGTTATGGCTGTGGGGTTGTGGGTTTATGATGATTTGTTAGGGTTTAGGGTGTTATGTAAATTGTGCCATTTGTTAGGGTGTCGGGTTTAGCGTGTTATGTGGAATGGTTGAACATGCTCATATTTTAACGGGGAGATGTAGATGTGCTGGTCTCTCTCTCTCTCTCTCTCTCTCTCTCTCTCTCTCTCTCTCTCTCTCTCTCTCTCTCTCTCTCTCTCATCTTGCATGGAGCAAACCATTTCTAACTAAGCATTCAAATTTCACAGAGCTAACCATTTGTAAGCAATCATGATAAACCAGCCATGACACGAATAAACTGTGAAAAAAAATATACATCTCATCTGATGCCAATATACATGATAGTCTGTGTGTATCAATATCTATAAGTCTGTGCTAAAAATATCATCCCTCTGCGTGCCAGATGCATCCTCAAGGGTGTCAAATACAAACTCCTGGCTAGGAGTCTAAAGGCATCTGGGACTCCTCTAAGTCTGGGCCAACGCCTGCCAAGAGACAACTAGAAAAATCATCAGTGCGTCCCCTCTTCGCTGGCCTGCCTCTAGGTCTGCCGGAAGAAACCGTCTGTGGTACACTCCTGCCTGGGAGTCTCCCTCTGCCACGGGGAAGTCGAGCCTACTGCATATACCAGTGTCGCTACTGAGGAGGCGGATGTATGAAAACCAGTCCGAACGCAGCTCTGCATCGTCATACTGCCTCTCGCTTTGAAACAGAGGATGTAGTATGTGGGCCACACTGTGAATGGACCGGTGAAACTTATCCCATCGTCGCCGCCACAACCGCCTGATAGGCTCCAATCTGTGGACCATACCATATGGAGGCAACAATTACATACCATCGTGTGAGGCAACAATACGAAACAGAGTGCGAAATGGACGAATGGATGGTGAGACGGAAAAAAGTCATTCCTGCAAGAGTCCAGCTCAAAACGTTGGAGAGACTCGCCTATGCGGTCCATGAACTCGTAAATGAGGTCCATCGTGCACCCCTCGCGCTCAACGAGCCTCAGAATAGAGTAGATGGGGCGCATGACGTCCATCAGCTGCTGCATGTCCACCCAGAAAGGCTCCATGAAGAGGATGTCGTGGAAGGCCAAGCCCTCTGGGGTCATGGACAGGTCCATGGTGGTGAACTCTACCGAAGTAGCCATATGCCACAAATCACCCTTGAGCTTGTGTAGCCGCTCAAGCATCATGAACTGGTAGGCGAAGCGGGTGCGAGCGGGCTTCTTCAAGTCGAGTCTAATTGACAAACGGAATGAGAGGCACACATGGAACGAGCGAAAAAAGAAGAAGCATCTTGAACGAGCCAAAAAATAAGTAGCATCTTTTACCTGTTGAATGTGCGAAAAAGGGCAGTCATGCGACGCTTGCGGCAGGGGCTCACTTCCTTTTCTATGGTTAGAAAAGGTAAGGGGAGCCCACGCTGCTCCCCCCTCAGAGACTTCTACTCGTGGCCAGACTTCTCCATTGGCCCATTCTTCACCATCGCTGAATGACGGAAGGTTTTCCTAAAGTCCACAAAACAACAGTAAACCTTTTCTCCCCTGTTTCTAGCTTCCTCACTGAGGGCTCGAAGTGTGAATATGTGATCTATAGTGGAATAATCTGCCATAAGAAGCTCCCCCATACCACGGCAGTTGGACGCATTGTCCGTCACAACCTTTTGCGATACGTTCACACGATCAGTTCACAGCTTGGAAACACATTGCAATCAATGCAAAACCACGCAAAACTTTTGTATCAACATTAAGTAGTAAATGACCAAGCAAGCAATGAAAGAAAATTTACTTGGACAACGCGCTGTGGCCCGACCTCCTCTATCGCTGCGCGGATGATGCTGTAAATGCACTCGGCCGACTGCACTCTCCCTACCTCGGAGGCGTCGATGCTGCGCAGGAACATGGAACCGTAACAACTAGAAACAATCACGTTGATGAGTGGACGTCCACGACGATCACTCCACCCATCAACCATGATGGAACAGCCGTATCTATCCCAAGTCTCGTGCAGTGCGGCCAGTCTCTCTATGACTAATGCAACCCGCTCCTGGAGCAAAGGGCCGCGTAGTGCGTCGACTATGGGTGGTGTGTAGCCAGGCCCGCAGACTGCAACTTTCGAGATAGCCTCTCGAAAGATGTGGGATGATGCCATGATAAAGGGGAGATTCAGGTCATAGAACATCTGTGCTATGGTCCTGGTGGCCTCTCTGTGCTGCCCCTCTATAAAAGATCCGGCATGGACATCTGTCTGGTGCCTCGGGATGTGGATGGATGGGAGGATGTGGATGGACGATGCGGACCTGTAGGTGGTGGCATAGGTGTAGGTGCGGAAGCGGAGGATGTGGATGGGCCGTGCAGATCTGACGGTGATGGCACAGGCGTAGGTGCAGCAGTGGAGTCTTTGGATCCATGGGGAACATTGGCGGAGGGGGTACGAGTGGCTGTGGCGGTGGCGGGTGCGGATGCGACTGTGGGGGTGGGGGTGGGGGCGGTGGAGCTGGGTGTAACAGTGACAGGGTCGGTGGCAGTGGGTGCACCAATGGAAACAGAGTCCGCGACATCTGTGGACGGCTCGTCGGGCTCAGCAACTGGCTCAGAATATGCCTCGAGAATGCGAGCCCTCTCCGCAGCGGGGATGACCATTCAAACGCCGATCCCATAGCGTCCCCCTGTGGGTCGGACTCGCAATCCCCCCCAATGTGCTCGAACCCGAGAGACATTCCCTGTGAACTGCTTTCGACAAAAAGGGCAATGCCACTTTTTGTTGGGCATCAACTCCACCTCATCCCAAATGGGACGAGCGGCCATCTCTCTCTCTCTCTCTCTCTCTCTCTCTCTCTCTCTCTCTCTCTCTCTCTCACACACACACACACACACACACACACACACACACACACACACACAAGCACGGAAATCTAATATCTCTCTCTCTCTCTTCAGATCCTAGACCCCAAACCCAAGCACCCTAAACCCAAAATTCTAAACTCACACACATACACACACCATGTCTCCTACACGCGTGCACACACACAAATCCTCTCTCCGTCCCTCACACTCTCTGTCTCTTCCTCTCTCTCTCTCATACACAAATCACCATACACACACACACATCTATATGCACACAAATCAACAATATCCACACACACACACACACACACACACCATAACGCACACTCTCTCTCTCCCTCTCCCGCCATCTTTCTCTCCTCTCATTTTTAAAAAAAAAAAAAACGCATCGGGGGCCTTGACGCGTTCTGGGCCCCGGACGCGTACGCGTCCTCTGGACACGTACTCTCAACGCGGATGCGAAAAGGCCGCGTCCGGCCCGGACCCTCATGTCTGATTGATTTTAAGAGTATTTCTTGATACATACATTTGAATGTGAATAAAATTTGCCATAAAAGCCGCTAAACATAGACCTTTTTAGATTCACAGAGAAAAGCTGTGAAGCTTATACATGATCCTCGTACTCATTGAATAAGGAAACAGGCTTTCATCTTTTCTCACAAAGATAAGTTTGCCAGTAAAGGAGTATAGAATACACAAAAGATACAAATTATGTATATGTTTGAAAGTCCTTGAACAAGTACAAGCCTATCCGTGGACAATTAAGCGAATCCTCTAAATGTAAGCCTTCCAACAGGCAAAAGAAAATAGACTTACTCTAGACAAAACTCTTGTAAATCCATCAAAAACTTCTCATTAACAGGTTGCTCAGTCTTTGGCAGTTGAAGCATGCTTCTAAAATTCTTTATCTACAACACGATAATTTCTTCTGCGAATGGGATTCATGACAACTGGGTCTTCTGAGGCTTCACGAGGCCATCCCATGTCAAATTTTCTGAACGTCTCTTTCCACCACTCTGTGGTCGTTGTCATTGGAACAATGCCTAAACAAATGAGAAGATAAAAAATGAGCTACCACAACTTCCAAACAATGGATACCTAACAATGAAGTCCACACCTTTGAAACAGATTTGCTCAACACGATGTGCAGACATATGTGAGCAAGATACAGGATTTGACAATGCAGACAAAATCTTTCCAATCCTTTGCTTGTTTGATAAATCGTATGAAAAACTATCGTCCCAACTAAAGAAAGCCGGCATTAAAAAAAAAAGTTATTTCGAAACAAATCAGGAGTACTGAAACGAGACATTCAACATTAACACAGACTAAAGTGCAAGTATCAAAATCTTAGAGCACAAGAATTCAGAAGGCAAAGGGGAAGGGCTCTGATACAAGCTTATAATATGAGTAGAAGTTAAGGACTAGAATGAGGTGCATCGGCTCTCAATAGATCTTTGGCTGCTAGTGAACAATTACTTTCTGTTTTCCGTTTGGTTTTCTAAAAATTTGTCTTCTAAAGATTGCTCTGACGTTGAAGCCCTCTCTTATTGTGATTTAACGGAACAAATATTTCACATTTGCACAAATTCTCACCTCCGAAGATCTTTTTGTTGCGAACGAGGTCGAAGTAAACGTAGGAGATTGCAAAGGAGCCCACAACAGCAGAGACTATGATCCTGGCGGATGGAAGATGAGACATGATCGAGGATAATACACCGTTGTTGTTAAAATCTCTGCAGAATAATAGCTGCTGCCTGTACAATCACAATAATACAGGCTTCTTGTTAGAATCTCTGCAGAATAATAGCTGCTGCTTGTAGAATCAGAAATTGTGGGGAAGAAAACGCCCAGATGAAGACTCGAAAAGTTATCAAAGGAACCTTTCATTAATGAACAAGGAGCAAATAATGATAGCCGTCTATAGCGTCTGTTAAATGCCATGTGTAATCCATGCAAATATGAGAGAGAGAGAGAGAGAGAGAGAGAGAGAGAGAGAGAGAGTGGTGGCCCTCTCTTAGGGCCTTCCTTGCTGGGAGGGCCCTTGCCTGAGGTCAGGCCCCGAATAGCAAGGAAGACCTGAGGACTTTTGGACTTCACCTGCGTAATGGCACTGTGCGAAGGTTTTTTTTTTTTTAATTTTTTTTTTTTTTTGGCCATACGATACGGCCGTACACGTGGACTAGTTGTTGTTGTTGTTTTTTATTTTCGGTTTTTTTCGGGCCGTACGGCCGCACGCATGGACAATTTCTTTTTTTTGGGCAACTTTTTTTACATTTGTGGTGGAATGTGGATGTGGACAGCCAATGACGGGCTGCCACATAGCACATGCACATTCCATTGGAGAGAGGAGAGAGAACATGCGTTCCGTAGAGAGAGAATGACAGATTCCTAACTTAAACCATCCATTTTGTATTATGGAAGGTGCCCGGTAGAGTACATTTTGCCCGGTAAGGTTTTTCAAAAAATTTTAGGCAAAGAGGCTGAGCCTAAATTTTTTTGAAAAAGTTGAACTGGGCAAAATGTCCTTTGCCCGACACATTCCATTGCGTAATGGATACTTTGACTTTTTTCACATGTACATTATGAAGCATCATAACCAGTTTGAGTTAGATCTACATGTGTGGAACTGCCACGTGGTAGCCGTACGTCTAACGCCTGACGCGCAGGCTAGAAAGCACAACATGGGGATTTTAAAAAAAAGAGACCCTTATTTTGCTTCTAAGTTGCCCAAAAATGGGCATAATAAAAAGCAATTATCCATTACGTCCATTTTTGGCATATTATTTTTAGTGATGGTCAACAATTTTGGGGATTGCCTTGCAAAATTTAATACCATGTACTCAAGTTGATCAATGGAGTTTATGCAAAAGTCAACATTCAAATCAATGTATTAAATGATAAAGATATGTGGGCACAAAAAACTTGCCACATTGCTAAGGACTTTATTGCAAAAATCCTTTCGATGCAACTTAATATGCAAGTTTTAAATAGCAAAAAATTCATGTCCCCTTTTTTTATGCATGCAAATGGTTCAAATGCACTTCTATATGCAAGTCATAAATAGCAAAAATTTTGAATCCCTCTCTTATTCTCGCATGCATTCCTAGCAATGCTTTGGAAAACCTCAATAGTCTAGGAAAGAAATCGACAAGTTTTTTCAAAGATCGATTTTAGAAATATAATGTAGGGCGCTGACTTCTTAAAAATCGATAAATTTTGATTCTGTAGGAAATTTTGTGTCTAGTAATATATGGAGGATTCTAAACTGTTGACTTTTGAATATATAGGGATGTTGAATATATAGGATGCATGTAGATCATTACAATACTTTAGAAAACCACGTAAAATTTGAATTGGAAAATTTGTACGCATAATTTTTATATAAGTTATGTTTCTAAATCTATTGATATGGCTGATTTCTAATCTTATAACACGTTGTACCATGAAAATAATTTTTGGAGCGAGCTAAGTTGATGCCCAATAAAAATACTCGGATGAATGCCAACAATCTTTGAGAATTATGATTTAAATTTTTTTTTAAATGAATTTAATTTAGTAGATCAAATATAGTTTCAATTGGTGCATTATTCTTTAAGAAGGTTAGCTACTATAACAAATAACAATCTTTGATAGTTGTAGAAATATAGAATGCAATATTTTTTAATTCGAGGTTTTAGAAAGCATTATTTATGCATGTTGAGAGACTATTAGGTGGACCTAGAGTGAGACCGAATATGAGGTTGCATGGGCACATGCATATGCCATCACAGGCTATATAGCCTAGTGATAACTCGCCCTCGGCCCTCCTACATTTCTTGTTTGTAGGTGTTCTTTTTGTCTCGTCTCTTTCTTCAAGTATTCACATCCCATGGCTTGGGGGTTCTTGGCAACTAATCTCGAGTTACTAATCTCGAGTTTCAACATAGCTGGGTGGTTTGGCTCCACATTAATGTTCTTTTGGTGTTCTTGTAAGCTGGACCCTTGGGTGATCATTAAACTTGCAATGGCCTATTACGTCACGAAATGGCCATTGGTTCCCAAATCTCAAAAAATAATTAGACTTGCCACTGTTGTTACGTCCACGTCCTGAATATAGGATTAACATAATCCTAGACTTGGATACTTGGTGTAAAAACCCTAGAAATTAACCCTTAAGACGAGGATAGGAGAACACAATTAGAAAGACTATGGAGCCAAACTGCCCAACCAAACCTAGTTCAAACCTGGATCTAGCCCCCAAGCCATGTCATGTGAAAGCTAGAGGAGAAGAGAGAAACTGATAACCTAAACCCAATATGTCGACGGGACAAATCCTACTTCAATATATAGAGAGTAGATTCCTATGCATGAACCCATGCAATCCCCATGCAGGTCAACTATAAATAGGTCACATCTCTTCATGCAGTCTTCATGCCTATATCCGTCACACGTGCATGCAATACTCCATATGTCTCAATTAGAGTGTTTGGGTCCTCTCAAGGTAATTAGTCACAAACAAGCCTTGACTTGGAATTAAATCTCGGCGTGAACAATAATCTTGAACACTAGAGGGCCGGTCTACCATATTAGGACTATTCCATGTCCTTATTCGTCAAAATTTTGGTGTAGATCCATTGAGATTCTCATCCAGGTGGAGAACAAGATTCCAAGTGGGTGAATTTTCTCAGTTTCCATTTGCATGTCATTAAGATCCGTCTCTCTCGACTTTCTCTAGGGATTTATGGAAGATTGTCCATGGAAGCTTTGTGATGCGTTTTGGAGTTTTTGAGAACAACATGACACTTTCAATTTTCTTCTCATCAGGAACACCGTGCAGATTGAAGTAACTATTCTACTTGGCCAGCCAGTCCTCGACAACCTCCGGTTTCTTCTTCTTCTTCTCGCCCGCATAAACCTCCGGTTGAAAACCGAGATTGGGTAAAGATATCAATTTGACTTGATTCAACAGAACCTCCATTTGCTGATCTCTCATCTGATTACGATTATTCATATTATTGAGTGCCGTACTCAACTGCTGACAAATCACCATATCAGATGGCGCACCTGGATTTGCAGCTTGATTTGAAGTTTCTTCGGCCATCTCGACATATCTATCCTAGAAATTACTAAATCTAGTTAAATATCAGATTAACTTATATTGAAGTATTGTTGACCAAAAACTGACTGAAATTGACTCCTGTATGGTCAAATCACTATTTTTAGTCAATTTCATAGATATTACAAGAAATTGGAAAAAACTAAAAAATTTGAATTTTCGCACTTTTAATTTTAATTTTTTTTTAAAAATTTTACATTTTCTCAAAATTCATAAAAAATCACTGTCACTTATCAAGCAATCGAAATCAAAAATTCGATTCATTGTTCGATTCTTAATTTTACTTTATTAATGTCCCTCAGGCATGCAAGACATGCGACATTAAACTGATTTTTTACATTATGGAATTTTACGTAAAAATCCAGTTTTACGGAAATTGTCAACTATAAAATTCAGTATTGTATCTAATAGTCAGAGTACATGCGTATGACCACTCAAAACAGATCTAAACCACTTATGCATGTCAGAATCACTCTGAGAATCCACATGCAGACATTCCATGCAAGCACAGTACCTCAAAATAGGAAATTGTCATGCATGCAATCAGAATAATTGGAAATTTTACCAATTTTGCTCACAAAATTGCAAAATTTCAGATGATCATATCTTTGGCTACAGGACACCAAATTGGGTGTTATAAAGCTCAGTATAGAGGGAGATCTAGTGAACAAGACACTTGCCATGTCAGCTTGCCACCTAGGATTCACACATGCGAGTTCAGAAGAGCCAATTAACCAATTTCTAGGCCAATCCGTCTAAAAATATGCAAACACTCAACCAAGCCTAAAAGTGATAATCCAAACAGTCTTAAATGGTCTCTAAGAGTTCCATGAAGCCTTCATACAGATCCTATGAAGCAGTATGGGCTGAGAACCATGAATTCTTGATTTCTAGAAGTCAAAATTGCTACAAACTTGATGGAATTGAAACATAAGCCTCTACCCATCTGTGTTCTGGGCCTCACAAGGATGTTAGTTACTTTTGGGTCACGTCCAGTATGACGTGGCATAACTAACAGCTTGTTTCACTGGAGTACCGTGTATCCAAGATTAGGAGTATACTGTATCCTATGTACTGGTCATGGACATAACAGATTTATACCACAATTAAAGCTCAAGCTCCATTGCACTTTCAATGGCAATCGGTAAGGCAAATTTCTAATGGTCAACAGGAAATTTTCAAGTAGCCTAGGGAACTTTGAAATGGTCAAGAACTAATCCATTATAGAAAGCTAGGACTGGCGAAAAGCTAAATGGGCTATAAAATGGCTATTGAGATTTCCCTCAATCAATAGGCTTTTACCTCGTTCGTTAGAAGTTCTTAATAGCCGAGGCAAGCATTTACAAAGTTCATTTCTTGTTCAGCGATTAGACAGCAATGTAGTTTGTTCAATCCAAGCAACAATATTTATTGAGCTACCAACAACACTTTGTTTTTACTATGTAATCATAGACAAAGTCTTCAAGCATTAATCAGTGAGTCAATTAGCAAAGGAGACGCAGGTTTAGTGTTTCCCTTAGTGCGACTAGATAGGCCTTGCAAATACCAGGTGTTCAGCTTACCAAACAAATGCCAAACAAGCGCTTGCTTCACAATCAACTTAGCGGTTCCAACTAATTGTTGGATCAATGATCTTCACACTTTTGGCAGTGTTTGTAGATCTAAATGCAACGATGGACAGGCTGGGATAGGCTTTTTTAAGCACGGATCAGTTGGCCGCAGAATTACGTAAGATTTATGCTACAAACTAATAGCACATGTCAGCATTTAGGAGTAGGCCATTTTGGGAAGTGGGGCGCAAACCAGCAAGGCTAGGCAATAAAGTAGGGAGAGAAGAGCGCAGGCAAGGTAGCAGATCAGGTGGCCACTGCTAGAGACAAGTAGGGGAGAGCATGGCCAGACAAGAATTGGGCACAAACAGGCGAGCCGCAGGCAGTTTTGGGTAGGAAACGGGTCACATCAGATCCGAAGACAGAGATTGGCCTCAAACCAGCAAACTACACTCACAAGGAAGTATGGCCGAGGTAACAATTGTATGGAGCAGAGATCTGACTCCAAAATGGCTTCAAAACAAGGATATTTAGTAGTGATTTCAAGGGTTTGATAAATGGTTTGAGTAGTCAATGATGCACCCTCTTAGGCAGTAAACATGCTTCCCGATATTTAGTAGTGATTTCAAGGGTTTGATAAATGGTTTGAGTAGTCAATGATGCACCCTCTTAGACAGTAAACATGCTTCCTGTGAAGCAAGTTTCGGATGCTCTTATGTTAATGAAATGGCCAGCAGAACTAGAGATATTTACTCTGCTTTTGACAGACCCACGAGGCATTGGATCCCAAATAGATCAATAACTTCTCAGAAAACCAGCAATGAACAGGCTTTGTCCATTGGGCTTTTCTCAAAACTACTGACAAAGCTTTGAAAGCCTTAGTGATCAGCAATAAACAAGGCAAGGACTGCCTTCTTGGATAACAAACAATCTTTAAATAAATCACAGAACCTTGTGAATGTAACAACAAAGCTTTCCACAATTGCAAGCCCTGCAGACACAAGATTAATGACAACAATCTACAAGATTAATCCCAGGGCAATCTACACCATTCCAAGATTTGCAACCAAATGTTAGAGACAGCAAAAACAACTGGCACCAAATCTGATTCAACATGAAATAGTGAAAACACAATGCTAAAGATCAAGGTAGTGAATCAATAGCAATAAAATAGCAAGAATATTGAAAGAAGCATGAATGGGAGGCACTAAGCATAACATCTTTTACTCCTTCCCTCTTTCTCTGAAAGTAAGCAATGGCTAAGAATAAAAGAGGGAGTGAGAGGCACAGAAATGGGAGGCACCAAGCAAGGATCAAACACCCTTGTTTCTTCTCCTTCCCTCTTCCTATGCTCCACAAGCCCTTCTCTGCACAAGTTTTTCTCTCTCAAAGTGGAGAATGATAACAATGAATGCTACGTAGAGGCTGACCCTCTCTAATGCTACGAAGGGCTGAGGCCCAAAGAGGTGCACCTCTTCATGAATGGGCACCAATAGGGGCTTTTAGCAGTTGGGCCCAAACTTAAGGGCTGAGCCCCAGATTCGGTTTTAAATCACTAAAGTGGCCTACGGTGAATAAAATGGCCATTTAACTGTCTCTTAAAATGAACCAACACCTCCTAGCCCCGACAAATACATGAACTAGGGGCATGGGCCTCCTAAATAAATATAAGTCAACATAAATTAATAAATGGTTAGAATTTTAGTAAAAGTGCAATCGGCCATAATGGGCCATTTATGCATCCATTTTAGGCAGTTCTGCATTGGCGTAATAGCATGCGGCGATGATTTTTCGTCAAAAATAACCTGAAAAAGGGGTTTTTTTTCTCGCAAACAGTGGCGACCTTCACGGGTAAAGAATGGTCCCCATTCTTCGAACTCAGTCTCAGGTTACAGAAAGACGAATGGACCAACCAATAGCATCCTAGATTGACCCAAAAGCCATACAACAATATGTCTTCAAGATGAACATCAATAGATTAACTCCCTGGACCGGACAATAGCATCCTAGGCCGATCCAAAAGGGTTCCAATCATCATCAGATTTTCGTGAAATGCAGCATCTCAGGTCCTGCATACAAGGCTTGATAATCTTGTAACACAGTCAAATCACAATTAGCAGCTTAATTCTTTTCCAACCACCATTTAAAATTTTCAGTGTCGTATCCATTGGGCTATGGAGTCCGGTCACAAAACATAGGGCAAAATTCTTTCGGGGTTTGAAATTTCCAAATATTATAAGGAGTTCAAAAACGTCAGGTACTAAATTTGCAAAACCAACTTGAACATTGGTTACCTCACGTTGTGGAATTACTGGCTTGGTATAGTAGTAAGTTATACTACTGGTAGTGTTTAGGGTTGGACAATTTCTTCCAACTCTTAGAGGCGGGATGAACTTCTAGGTCAAGACTTCCATTTTGCTCTTGGCTTCCATTGCCAATCATCTTCAAGTCGAGTGTTAGCATCCAACCCTTCAGTCAAATCATGGTCCCTCGATATCACACAATGGACTTGATGTCCCTGACAATGGAAATAATCCACTTCTGATTCCACATTTGGTGACTTAATTAGGAACTGATCGTTTCTAAATTGGTTGTGGCTATCATAGAATGTGGATATACGAGTATCAATCAGAGCATTTTTGTATCCACTTATGAAGCAATCCAATATCAATTCAATTGGAAGCACATAGATAGATATGTGCTTTTGCACAAACCAATTAAAACATCAAGTAAATGGAAAGATCATTATTGTAATAAAATTGGATGAATTTGAAATCATCAGAGGTCAAAAGTTGGAACGAGTGAGTGTCACTTTGATGAACAAAATTTCAAATATAGACGATTGAACGTTTAGTGTTCAATCGGAAAATCACATGTGGTGGTTGGAGGCATTCCAGGTATACATTTCAGTTTTCATTTAGAATATCGTTATTAACATTTCATACTTTGCCAGTTTTTATTGATATGTCGCATTACTTGCTTCTCTATAGGTCTTGAAAGAGGACCATAAAATACTTTCATGGATATTTTCAAGAACAAATTATGGTGAGATTATAAAGAGACATTTGGAGGGTGACACAAGCTTTTGATCAATTGAAATAGTCATTAGCAGAAGCCACTGGAGTCAAACTTCCAAATTGGGCTAAAAAGTTTCATGTATATGTAAATACGTCATCGTTTGCAATAGGTGTAGTGCTTAGTCAGAAATATGACCAAAATAGAGATTACCCAATGGGCGAAACCGCGTGCTCCACAAAGCTTATTTCAATATGAAAAAGGAATGAAGCTTAGTACTGACAATGAAGGGATAAGGCATCTACTTACTCTATCTCTTAGATAAGATTCTGATGCTAATTTACATACACTCCTTTTCACATACTGAATGCTCAAATGGTATTCAGTATATATATACATAATGTTACAGGTGTGCAGATGAAGAAAGTACAGGGTGGATATGTCGTTTGTAGGAGATCATGGGTGGCTGCAATCGTTGTCCAGTCTGTTAGCACAGCTACATGGGGTGAGCGTGAAAAGGGTGCAACGTCAGCCTTTGCTGAGGTGAACATTGGTTGTCACCTGAACACGTGTAAAAACATAGTGTCGCGATTCTTTCGTCTTTTCTTCGCCTGTGCATGTTAATATGCAGACTGCATGACAACGTGAGTAAATATGCAGCACCAACAATATCTCCTTTCTTGAAGTATTATATTGATATTATTATTTATTTGATTGTTAGATATCGCAAAGATGAAGTCTTATGTATTTTGTTAGAAATAATAGATGAATCTTTTGATCTACTTTGATTTTGAGGGTGGACATAGTCCCAAGAGTAGATGACGAGATTGATGATGAGGGTTGTCTGCAATGGTACCTAGTTGAAATAAATGAACATAAGACCAATGTCTTTCCGAAGAGGAGCAATTAGAACTTAGGAATCCAACTAACAATAAAATAAAATTATTGCTCTCTTCTAAAGTGTAGAATATTGATTGACAACTCTTAATTTTCAAAAGTAAATGGTATAGATTGTTTCGTATTTTTAGTTTGTTTAATATGATAAATTTTGTCATTGTCAATCTTTGTAGAACATTTTTTCAATAATATATACACTCAAAGTTGACATACATTGGGGAGAGGAATACATGTTAGTGTATGGGACATGGTCTCTCTTTGAATCCTAACAAGGTGAGATTTGATTTAAGCTCCAAAATTTGGATGACTTCATAAATCATTGTCTCCAGAGTCATGAGATCTTACTATAGCAATATATGGTGATATTAGAATGGTAAAGATGAATTATTTTGTTGATGTCGAGTGATGCTTGGTGATTAGGTATATGGAAAGGGCTATATCAGTAGCATATGTTGGAAATGTAATGAAATATATCTAATAAATTGACCAATACTATAGTTGCTAATTTCTTTAATGAATAACTTATGGAGCCATATGGTCTTCAAGAAGTTATTAGAATATCACCATCACATCAGCAAAAAAAATAAAGTGAGGTTCTCCCTCACCAATTTTGATTATTGATGCACTTAGCTAACATCAAAATAATGATCATCACCAATGTAAAAACCCTAGAGGATAACCCCTAAGATGAGAATAGAAGAACACAATAAGAGAGATTATGGAGCCAAACTGCCCAACCAAACCCAGATAACCTGGGTCTAGCCCCCAAGCCATGCCATGTGAAAGCTAGAGGAGAAGAGAGAAACTGGTAACCTAAACCCAATATGTCGACAAGAGAAATCCTACCTCAATATATAGAGAGTAGATTCCTATGCATGAACCCATGCAATCTTCATGCAGGTCAACTATAAATAGGTCACATATCTTCATGCAGTCCTGCTGCCTATATCCGTCACACATACATAAAATACTCCATATTTCTCAATTAGAGTGTCTGGGTCCTCTCAATGTAATTAGTCACAAATAGGCCTTGACTTGGAATTAAATCTCGGTGTGACCAATAATCTTGAACACTGGAGGGCCAGTCTACCATATTAGGACTATTCCATGTCCTTAGCTGAATATGGCCATAACATATGGTACTCTAGTGCTCAAAATTATTGGTTACGGCATGTCATCCTGGACTAGGCCAGTAAGGTAATTAATAACCTTATGAGGTATGGCTTTTTCTCGGCCTTCTACAACCTCAATTCACTGAAATCTTGGCTCTAACTTCAGTGAAAGCTTCAAAAAGGTTTTATTCACTTTTGACAAGCTCTACAAGTTGTTTTACAACATCCTACTATCCAACTTTATGAAAATTTTTGTAAAAATGATGATTTTTGACAATTTTTCGATTTTTTCTTCAACATAAAGTGGAAATTCATGACATGCAACTCTTTTTCACACACATGCAACTCAATTTACAGGATTATAGTCATTCACATAATCTAATATTTCTGGATTTTAGCTTTTACTATCAATGTTTAGTCATAAATCATGAAAAACAAACAATTTTTGACCAAAAATGTAGCTTGGAACTGTAAATCATGAAAAAAACCAGCATGCATAATTAATTCCATCATTAATGATCCCTATAATGAAAGTACACTTGCTTAAATTTTAGATCTACCCAAATTTTGTGCTACATAAGCAAAAACTCCAAAAAAGCATCACAAATTGGCTTCCATGGACAATCTTCCATAAATCCCTGGAGAAAGTCGAGAGAGACAGATCTTAATGACATGCAAATGGAAACTGAGAAAATTCACCCACTTGGAATCTTGTTCTCCACCTGGATGAGAATCTCAATTGATCTACACCAAAATTTTGACAAAAAGCAACACCACTCCAAGTTCTCCAATCTTCGTAAGCCTTGTTTTGATACCAATGTAAGGAAAGGCTCTTCAAAATCCTACTTAGAAGTCAAAATACAAGAGAACACATTGTGGACTAAACCACCCAACCAAGTAGAATCAACTGACCAATCTCCAGAAGCTTCACCCCCCGAGCCAAGGAATAAGAAGCAAGAGTAGAGTGAGAGGACTTGGCAATGAATCACCACAAGAATAATGGAGTAGGGTGAGTTTTCAAGGCATAAATAGACCCAAGACCTTCCTGTGCATGCAGTTATGCAAGTCCTAAACTTCCCAGTTGGAAAATTTCATTGCTATTGATACTCTACACATGCATTGACTATCCTAAACCATGTACTAACTCCAAATATTATGTGATTTTTGAGGGATGGATTGCTCTCAAATTTAATGTATTGTGTTTGCATGGATTGATTGGATGTAAAATCTGATTATGTTTTTAGCATGCATGAGGGATATACAATCATTTCAAGTGGTCATACGCATGTGCTCTGACAGTTAGGTCACAAATAAGTGATTTTGGGTTGAGAATCTAAGTAAAAACAGAAATTTATGTAAAAATTCCATAATTAGCAAAAAGCAATTAATGTTATGTGCTTTGCATGCCGGACTGACATTGTTGGTAAGAAAAAATGTCGAATTTTTCGATTTCGATTGTCTATATATCGACCGTGCTTTTCTTTTATTGAATTTCAAATGAAGTAAAATTTAAAAAAAAAAAAATTCGAAAAATTTAAATTAGTTTTTTTTTTTTAGTTTTTTGAATTGTCTATGAAATGAACTAAGAACAGTGAAGTGACCATACCGGAGTCAGTTTCAGTCAAAATTGGTCAACTATACTTCACTTCAAGTTAAGAATAGACGTATTCATTAACTAAAATTAGTTATTTCTTTAAATACATAATTCAAGATGGCTGAAGAAGCTACAAATCAGGCTATGCCAAATCTGACTACACCTTCATAAATGCAGATTTGCCAACAATTGAGTACGGCGCTCAATGACAGGAATGAAGGATTTTTAAAACGACCCCCAAATAGGCTGTCAATCTAAGGGAATGCTAATGGAAGTCAATTTATACCACAATTATAGCTCAAGCTCCATTGCACTTTCAATGGCAATCAGTAAGGCAAATTTCTAATTGTCAACAGGCAATTTTCAAGTAGCCTAGGGAACTTTTGAAATGGTCAAGAACCATTCCACTATGAAAAGCCATGACTGGCGGAAAGCTAAATGGGCTATAAAATGGCTATTAGGATTTTCCTCAATCAATAGGCTTTTACCTCGTTCGTTAGAAGTTCTTAATAGCCGACACAAGCATTTACAAAGTTCATTTCTTGTTCAGCGATTAGACAGCAATGTAGTTTGTTCAATCCAAGCAGCATTATTTATTGAGCTACCAACAACACTTTGTTTTACTATGTAATCATAGACCAAGTCTTCAAGCATTAATCAGCGAGTCAATTAACAAACGAGACGTAGGTTTAGTGTTTCCCTTAGTGTGGCTAGATAGGCCTTGCAAATACCAAGGCGTTTAGCTTACCAAACAAATGCCAAACAAGTGCTTGCTTCACAATCTGTGGTAGATCTCCTATCATCAATACAGCCTGCCCAATCTAAATCAACAAAGCCCTATAAAACTGGTAAAATTAGTAGTTGGCATCATCTTATCTTCATTCCAACTTTGTGAGGGAGTGCTAGAACTGAGATTATAAGTCCATTTGTTGGATTAGAAATCTAATTTGAGTGAAAAACTACACGAGAGAGACCTTAGTGAGTTTCTAGAGACAATCAAATCCATTTCTTGGCAAGATTTGTTTGAAAGTAGTTTTCACTTCATCTTATCTTCATTCTAGCTTTGTGAGGGAGTGATAGAACTGTGATTATAAGTCCATTTGTTGGATTAGAAATCAAATTTGAGTGAAACACTGCAAGTGTGAGACCATTGTGAGTTTCAAGTCAATCAAATCCATTTTTGTTTGTAGAACTCACTAGTAAGATGGGATCTGCTGGAGCATACCTTCTAGAAGCTAGTGAGAGGTTGAATTCAACAAATTATGCTATTTGGAAGGTTAGAATGGAGTCACTCTTGGTGCTCCAAGACCTTTATGAGTTCTTGATTGAAGATGAATATGAACCTCTAGGTGCACATGAGTTAGCTAGATACAAGAAGAAATCTAGGCTTGCACTTCATTGTGTGAAGATGAATGTGAGCAATGATTTGTTGAGAGAAGTATCAGTTTGTACTAATGCCAAAGAGGCTTGGGAGTCTTTAAAATCAATCTATGAGTCTAGCAACACTTCTAGAGTTCTTATGCTTAGAAATTAAATTTTGCAAAGCATGAGGAGAAGTGAGGAGAGTGCACATGATTATGTACTCAGAATCAAGTCTCTAAATAGGGAGTTGGCTTCCATTGGAGAGAAGATTCATGATGGAGAGCTTGTACAAATTGTCCTTAATGGTCTAGGAGATGACTTTGCAAATTTGGTCCAAAGTTTTGCCATCCAAGACACTTTGCCAACTATAGAAAAACTTCACAGTGTATTAGTGGCTGAAGAGTGTAGGATGCTCCATGCAAAATCTAGGATGAGTTCTTTGTCTTTGCAGGATGGTGATGAGAAAGCCAATTTCTCATTCAAGGGCAAAAAGAAGACCAATGGAAAGAAGAAGCATCCAAAGGAGGCCAAAGAAGAGGATGATGCATCAAGCTCAAAGGACAAGTCAAAGCAAAAATGCTTCTTTTGTGGAAGGAAGGGGCATTATGCATCTAAATGTTACAAGAGGCTAAGAGCACAAGTGGAGGAGGACAAACAAGGAAACCTTGCAAAGGAGGAGGAGGAGGATGAAGTAGATGTATTCTTGATGGCATCTACATCCTCACCAACAAGCAATAGCAATTCAAGAGACAATTGGTGGATTGAGAGTGGGGCTAACTCCCACATGTCTTGTGAAAAGGACTTTTTCTCAACCTTACACTCATTCAATGACGCTAAAAAGTTTGTCTTTACTGAAAATGATGAAGAGTGTAGGATAGATGGTGTTGGCACCATCTCTTTGTGTCTAGAATCCTCAAAATGCATGGATCTACAAAATGTCCTTTATGTACCATCAATCACCAAGAATATGCTTAGTGTTGGTCTACTCTTAGAAAGTGGTTTGGATGTCCACTTTAAGCATGGTGTTTGCTTCATCTTGAAGAATGATGTTTGCATTGCAAAGGGATTTAAACATGGAAGATTGTTTAAGTTGGAAGCTAGTGTTGCTTTTGAAAGAATGAGCTTGGCAAAGGAGGAGATCACTCAAGAGGAGATCTTGGCAAAGTGTGATATTGCTTGCATTGAGGAGGAGCATCAAAAGGAGGAAGATCTTGAGGATCAGCTTCAAAACATAAGAGTTCCAAGGGAGTCCTCAATGACAATGGTCGAGTCATCAAATTGCATGCAAATTGTCCATTCAAGTGTGCATCTTGCAAGGGTGGTGAGCATTGGAGAGTCTACTATCTTTGAATACTTTTTGGAAAGTATTAGTAGACATGAGGTGACTTGTTTCTTACCTTTAAGATTCATGGTGTTTATTACTTTGTATGACAAGACAATGAAATGGGATGCTTTGAAATCTACATTTGTTGTTGATAAAGCAATTTCATTGGATAACTATTTTTGTAATAGTTTGAATAGTGTCATAAAAGATGAAACATCTTTTGTATTGGAAATATTTGGGTCCACATGCTTTGAACATGATCATTCCAATTTAAGGACCAAAGATTATCCTATTTCAATGATAGGAATAATGGTAGTGTTTTGCTCTTCAAGTAGAGATTGTAGAATCTACTTGTTTTCAACCAAAGAATTTGTCAATGGTGGAAATGTGATCTTTCAAGAGTGGAAGATTTGTAAACTTGAAGAAGCACCTTTGGATCAACACCTTATTCAATTCATTGATGGTTTGGAGTCAAGTCAAGTGGAGGAGCAAGCTCAAGACCCGAGGACTCCAAGAAGAACCTTGAGTATCAAGATGGAGCCATCTAGGCTCAATCATATGGATCAAGCAAGACAAGTTGTCTTTGGCAACATTATTTATGCACTTAATATTTTAATTGATGTATCTTCAAGTGCACAAAATGCCTTGGAATCCATGGCTTGGCATGATGTTTAGTTTTGAAGTGTGCTACATGTATATAGACACATTTATGGAACATCTTGTAAGGGATCCTCTAAGAGGTGGTGAAAGATCCTTCATGGACATCATTCTCTATTGGAGTCTCAAAAGTTCCTTCTTTGTAGCTGGATTTTTTAGACACTTCTAAAAGCTTTCATTGATCTATCAAGAGAGTTGTAAATAGATCAAGCTAAATTTGAGGAGTGTGAAGAATTGCCAAAAATTGGCAAATCTAGCTTGATCAAAAACCATGTAGAATAGTGTAAATTGTGTACACAATGGGTCCCACACATGTGAGGCCATGATGCCACATGGGAAACCCATCCTAATGTAGGTTAGGTCAAGTCAAGAGAGTTGGTCATGTCTATTTGGTGGTCATCCCTACTTTATAGGACCTACACCTAAGTTTAAGGTGAAAATTTGACCAACTAGCTACCTACCAAGCATAACTCTAGGAAACTGACTAGGGTTTCATTTTAGGTCAAGGAGAGTGAGTTAACTTCCTTATTACATGCTGGAAATCCACCTAACTTCAAGAAGGAAGTCGAATTTGCTATGTATTCCCTCTCTCCATAGTGAGAAGATAGAAAATTTTTGGAGCTCATTGGCAATCTCAAGCTAGTTCACTATGTACATTGAGTTTTTGTGATCCAAATGAAACCAAATCAATTTCTACTTGTTTCTCAGGTTGAAGGCCGTACTACAGCCTGTAGTACACACTTGTGGGCTTGGATTTCAATGTTTATCAATGCTTTTGATTGTTAATACTTGTTGTTTGTCAAATTGCCAATCTAGATCAACTTTTCTGTGTCTAGTTTTTTGTTAGATTGTTAAGCAAGCATCCAATCACTCTTGTTGATATTTTGTAGATCCATTTATGGTCCTAAAGTACAGTACTTTCACAAATATTCTTGGAATCGAATGATTTTCCTTGTGGAAAAGATTCCAGAATGATTCTTATATTTCCTAAGTTGTATGTTGTACATATACTCCAGTATCTTCCAATGGTTAAGTATGGTTTTAGAATCTTGTAAATTATGATTGACGAATCATAAGATTCTAAATGTTTATGATTGACGGATCATAAATTGATACTTAAAAGTCATTTGAAGATTATAGGAAAATGGGAAGATTCTTAAGATAATGAGTAATTCTTGATCAATTGGGTGAGTCAAGGATTTAGATCTGTTATTTGAACTCTAAATTCCTTTATTGCAGTGCATACTTGAGATTGTATGGATCTCACAGGCCTTTCCATTAAGTAATTGGTTATTTATGAGGAATTGCTTTCTTTACAAACTGTAGTTATAAGTGCTTATGTACAAAGTTCAGTCTATATCTCCAGTTTTGTAGGAGACAGATAAATCTATTAAGATACCGATAGATGCTGATTTCTTGCATATGATGCTAGAAATGGGGATGTTAACTCATTAGAGAAACTGCGGTAATCTGGTTTGAGTTATGATTGTCTGAGACTTGATGGATCTCCTAGAGTTTTTAGATGATTGAATTGTGGTATTTTAGAATATTTGGATATTCTAAAAATACTGGTATCAAGAAGTCTTATTTTCTACTAGATATTGACATGGAATTTCTTTAGCTTTTGGATTTGCTATCTGAAATAAAGAAGTTAATTCACCCAGTGGTTCATGTAATTTGGATGACATGAAGGTGATGAATTAGATCAACCCATTTGGAAGATTTATAGCTTAGTGTATTTTTTGAAATTTGAATTGGTATTCATGAGTAGAGGCAAGCAATCAAAGAATTGTTGCATCTCTGAGTACTTATTCAGATGGAAAGATCAGACTAAAAATAATGGTTCATAGGTAAGATTTGAAAGCTTAAGGAATAGTTTCATGTTTTCTTTTTCCCGTTCTGAGGAAAAAAGCTGTTTAAGTGAGGAAGAATGTTATGGCCATATTCGATAAAGGCCTGGAATAGTCCTAATATGGTAGACCGGCCCTCCAGTATTCGCGATTATTGGTCACGCTTAGATTTAATTCCACATCGAGGCCTGTTGGTGACTAATGACCTTGAGAGGACCCAGGCACTCTAATTGAGACATATGGAGTAGTGCATGTACATGTGACTGATATAGGCATGAGGTATGCATGAAGAGTTGTAACCTATTAATAGTTGACATGCATGGGAATTGCATGTGCTCATGCACAGGATCCTACTCTCTATATATTGCGGTAGTGATTATTCCGTCGACGACTTGGTCTAGGTTACCTGACGAGCTCTTTTCCTCTTGCTGTCACATTGGCATGGCTTGGGGGCTAGATCTAGGAGGATTCTCCAAGAGAGGTCTAGGAATGGTTGGATGGTTTTGCTCCACAGTCTCTCTTGTGTTTTCCTATCTTCATCTTAGGGGATTGTCCCTAGTGAACTTTACACCATCAAGACTTGATGACTTGACCATGAATGAGTGACATAATGAACCTCCAATAGCTTCATTTCCATCAGCAAAACCAGCCAAGAATGCAAGTACAAATCCAACATCAAAACAATGCTCACCAATGTAGCTAGTTTTACCATATCTTGACAATTTGCACACATCCACATGAAAATGCTCAAACATGAGATAGAACAAGTAAACTTGAACAACACTTCCTTGATGCTCCTTTGACCTTACTCGAGTCTTCAATATGCTGCAAAAACATGTCCATAACATTTTTGCCAATTACCTCTCCTTTGATGCTCTTGACTAGCTCCAAATTGCCACCTTCCCTTTTGACTAGTTGAAGTGCTTTGAGATCAACCTCTTGATCTTCAACTTGAACATCAAAGTCATTGAACAAACTTTTTTTTCCAGATCCAATACTTGATTTTACAGCAAGATAACATCCATCCACTTGCATAGCTCCATGTACACAAGAAGATCCTCCAAAAGATGTTTCACTCTTCATAAGAATTCGATACTCAAGATCCATTGCTTGGATCCACTCCTCTTCTTTCCTTGCTTGATCTACACTTGTAGGCTCATCCAAAGAGGTTAGGAAAGCAACATAATTTCCAGAAACTATTTGCTTACCCTTTTGATCATATGTGAGCCTTGAAGGTACTTGTCTTTCTCTTGATGTTCTCCTTGGCTTTTGACTTGATGAAGGTCCATCATCACCACCATCCAAAGTAAGATCCTTCTTATCAACATCAAGAATGTTAGATCCATCCACTCTACCGTCAATCATGCTTGAAGACACCTTTGGAATGTTCCTCTCATCAAAAATGACATCTCTACCAACAATCACTTTGTTAGTAGAAGGAATGTAAACCTTGTAGGATTTAGTCACCTCACTATATCCAACAAAAATACCTCTTCTTGAAGATGGATCCTCCTTGGTCCTATCATCAAGAGTAATGTTGACATAACATGTGCATCCACAAGTTCTTAGAAAGTTGACAGTCGGCCTGCTCTTGAATAGCATCTCAAAAGGTGTCCTTCCATCCAAAATAGCACTCGGCCACCTATTGCACAAGAAATTGGCACACAACAAAGCTTGATCCCAAAATGGTTTGTCAAGATTAGAACTTAACCTCATAGCTTTAGCACTTTCACATAAAGTCTTATTCTTCCTTTCAGCCACTCCATTTTTTTGTGGGGTCCTTGATGTTGTATACTCCCTCTTGATCCCATGCTCATCACAAAAGGCCTTGAACTTGTTAGATATGTACTCGCCACCATTGTCACCTCTCAAGCACTTCATCTTTGTGAAAAATTGGTTCTCCCTTGCATTCTTAAACTTGACAAAGACATCATACACTTCATCCTTGCTCTTTAGTAGATAGATCAAACAAAATCTACTAAAATCATCAATGAATGTTACATACATCTTAGCTCCACTATTGCTAATTGTAGTAAATCCATGAATATCTAAATGTACAAGTTGAAAAGGCTTTGTAGATCTAGAAATAGATCTAGTATAAGGTAGTCTATGTGACTTAGACAAAGCATAAGACTCACAAACATGCTTGACATTACTTAAGAAACTTGGAAGACTAATCACAACCTTCTTCCTTGCCATTACCTCCAATGACTTGAAGTTGAGGTGTCCCATCCTTTTGTGCCAAACCTCTTGAATAGAAATTTGCTCCCTTGCAACACATCCACTTGGTTAGCAATAGCACAAGCATCAAGTTTGAACAACTTCCCTTGCCTTTTACCTTTTCCAATCAAGACATCCTTCCTTTTGATCAAACAAGCATCTCCATCAAACTCCACCTTGAGGCCTTTACTTAGCATTTGACTCACACTAAGTAAATTCTTGGTAATAGATGGAATAAACAAGACATCCTCCAAATGAACATTCCTATTTGTAGAGAGAGAAATAGGAATTGTGCCAATCCCTTTGATTGCACGCTCACCATCATTGGTCGTGTAGATCACCCTCTTGTCATCTCCATATGCCAACAAAGAAGTGAAGTACTCTTTGCGAAAGGTCATGTGTGAACTTGCTCCACTATCAATCCACCAAGGATCTAGATCTCCATCATTAGCAAGCATACATGAAGACATCTCAAAAGCATCATCATTTGCATCTTGAACATCCAAACCATCCTCATCAAGAGTTATATTACCTTGCTTGTCTCCTTGATCTCTCTTCTTCTTGTAGAACCCACTTGCAAAGTGTCCTTTGATGTCACAATAGAAGCACTTGAGCTTTGATTTATCCTTCTTTTTGCCACTTGAAGAAGCATCCACTTGATCTTTCCCTTTAGACCACTTACTTTTGGTTTTGCCCTTGAATTTGCCCTTTGTGAACATAGCATCCTCTTGAAGTGTCGATGTAGATCCACCTCTTGCTTGAAGCCTATATTCCTCATTGATCAAGATCTCTTGAAGATCCATCAAACTTGGCAAAGTCTTTTGAATAGCAATACTTTGAACAATGTTAGCGTGAGCATCCAACAAGCCATTAAGAATCACTTGAAGAAGCTCTCCTTCCTCAATGCTTTCATCTATGCAAGCTAACTCATCATTTAATGCTTTCATTTTCAAAACAAAAGTACTTGGACTTTCTTCATTCTCTTGCAAACAAAAAAAGATTTGCCTTCTTAGAGTCAACACTCTAGAAGTAGACTTGGATTCATAAAGATTCTTCAATGAATTCCAAGCTTCCAAAGATGATGTGCACTTACCAACTTCCTTAAGAAGTTCGTTGGTAAAGCATTATAAGCTATCTACCCATTATTGTGGACCTTTTAGGATTGTACGTAGAATTGGTTCTTTGGCGTATGAACTCGATCTTCAAGGAAAATCGACTGCACACCTAGTGTTTCATGTAAGTCGTTTGAAACTAAGTTTACATGATGGTGATACAGTTGGATTGGATGAAGATTTATCCCATTTAGAAGATTTGTCACTTAGTGTACCTCTGGAACCTGAGAAAGTGCTCAGAACCAGAGATAAACAATTGAGGAATCGTTCTATCTTCGAGTGCTGAATTCGGTGAAAGGGTTGTACTGAGGATGATGATTCGTGGGAGAGAGTTAATAACATAAAGATAAATCTTCCAAATTTTAGGTTCTAAGAATAGAAACAGTTTAAGGAGGAAAGAATGTTATGTCCATGTCCAGTACATAGGATACAGTATACTCCTAGTCTTGGATACACGGTACTCCAGTGAAACAAGTTGTTAGTTATGCCATGTCATACTGGACGTGACCCGAAAGTAACTAATATCCTTGTGAGGCCCAGAACACACTAAGTGGAGTTTAGACAAGGTAATGAGACAGTGTATGCATGTGTAGAGTTATCAATAACAATTTTATGAATAGTTGGTCCATGCATAGGACTCTATTCTAGGTGAATCTATGTATAGAGAACATAGGACTATGCATGGCTATGTGCCCAGGATGCATTTTAATAGGACTTGAACTCAGCCTAGATTAATTAGATTCCATGAAACAAATTCAAATCTAATCAATGGCAAATGATCTTGGTAGATTATCCTAGGATCTCCACCAAAAATTACACCAACAGCTCACAAATTGAATTTTTTTTGGATCAAATGAATACCATGCATTAAATGCAGGTTCAGAGGTGCCCACACATGTGGACAGTACGGATTTGGACCCCTACCAAGTTTGGGATCAAATCTCCTCACCAAAATCAAGATTCTAGCTTGCCCTCTCAATACTAGCTTTTAGCACCAAAACTTGCTAAAAATGGATTTGCATTAGATCAATGGCTTATGCTCTTGTACTTGGCTCTGATACCATGTGAAAGTACTGTACTTTAGGACCATAAATGGATCTACAAAAGATCAACAAGAGTGATTGGATGCTTGCTTAACAATCTAACAAAAAACTAGACACAGAAAAGTTGATCTAGATTGGCAATTTGACAAACAACAAGCATTAACAATCAAAAGCATTGATAAACATTGAAATCCAAGCCCACAAGTGTGTACTACAGGCTGTAGTACGGCCTTCAACCTGAGAAACAAGTAGAAATTGATTTGGTTTCATTTGGATCACAAAAACTCAATGTACATAGTGAACTAGCTTGAGATTGCCAATGAGCTCCAAAAATTTTCTATCTTCTCACTATGGAGAGAGGGAATACATAGCAAATTCGACTTCCTTCTTGAAGTTAGGTGGATTTACAGCATGTAATAAGGAAGTTAACTCACTCTCCTTGACCTAAAATGAAACCCTAGTCTATTTCCTAGAGTTATGCTTGGTAGGTAGCTAGTTGGTCAAATTTTCACCTTAAACTTAGGTGTAGGTCCTATAAAGTAGGGATGACCACCAAATAGACATGACCAACTCTCTTGACTTGACCTAACCTACATTAGGATGGGTTTCCCATGTGGCATCATGGCCTCACATGTGTGGGACCCACTTGTGTACACAATTTACACTATTCTACATGGTTTTTGATCAAGCTAGATTTGCCACTTTTTGGCAATTCTTCACATATTCTTCCAATTCGATTCTTAATCAAATTATGAGTTCCAAATTCTACAATCAACCAAGAAATTAAAAACTATTATAACATTCGTCTTTAACAATATAAATTTTATACAATCTCCTAGAACAACATCTAGAGATTTCAAAGTTTTGTTGAATTTCCAAAATTCAGTTTACTTGGCACCATTAGGATCCGGTATCCAATTGAGCTCTCAGGAATACAATCACTAATGAATCAAGTCTATTTCCCAACTGAGATATACTCATCCAAGAAATCAGTATCCTATGCTCACAATTTTCTGATGAATCCAAAGGACTCATAAATTATGTGTCTTACAAGCAATACACACAAAACAAACAGTTTCTGATGAATTCTCTTCACACTGTCTGTTTTACCAATTAACTTTCACAGTAGTAAATCAACTACTCAAGTTAATTGCTCATGATTTAGAAATCTTAAATGTCTAGGTGCAAATCTTATTTATACTAGTATAACACCACATTTAGATCATTATCCAAATCATTTTAAGTTAACCATTAGATCTATCAGAACAGATCTATTAACTCCGCAAGTAATTGTCAAACACAATACTTGATCATATGTCTATGTTCAATCACTAGGTTAAGTGCACCAGATATCCTTAGTAACCAAGAATACATAGTAGATTCACACAAGATTAATGGTGCACATATGAGAAAAATCTCACTATGATCCAGTACATAAACACATATATCCTTAACTGGCAGATTTCTCCAAAATTTGCATATGTTACTCACATATTTCACTAAGAATCTTGTAACCCAGCTACAAAAGTTTCTATTTCTCTTGAGTAAATAACATATCTGGGAATTCTCTGAAGTGAATAATTCCACATCACAAGTTTTCCAACCATCCTACTTTTATCAACAAAATTCTCTCAATCTTTCAACCTACTTCAGATCTTAGTGTACAAACCAAGATTACGCTGACTTATATAGACATCTTCGGACAAAAGGTTCAGATTAAAGCTTTATTCCACTGATCCAATCCATAACTAAATGGTACTTGGTAGCCAATCAGTGAATCTTAATGTAATCTATACCAACACTTCCCATATTCATGAATATCTCATAGCTCATTATTCCCAAAATTCTTCTAGTTTCAAATTATTCAAATAATCACAAGAGATTTCCTCTATCCCACTAGATAGTTCCACCATTGCACACAAACTGGATTCCACAAAAGAAATCTATGCAATTGGTTAATCCCATGAAAATCTTATTCCTATCATTTTCTTCTCCCCCTTTTAAAAGAAATTCCAAAATTTCAATTAAAAATTTCTCAGGAGACAACGTATAAGATATCAAAGATTTGAAAAAGTCAATAATGAGTATTCAATACTATTACAAACCGGACTTTTTTCTTAAAATCATAAAATATCTTATCTCGAGTGATAGAAACATTGCTCTCAATAATCAACTATCAAATAGAGATAATAATTTGGGCTCAAGAAGTCTAAATTCCACTTAATCAATTGAAAACATCAATTGATTCTGAGCTATATTCACAAATCTGAAATGGAAGTATGAATTCATATAACTTTAACAGTCCTTCAGAATTTAGTTCTATATTGGAAGGAATTATATGAATCTCAATCCAATTGTCTCGTAAATAAGAAATTTCAAAAAAGTAGAGGTTTAAAATCAATAGAAAAATAGCTTTTAAGGATGTTACGGCCATATTCGGTAAAGGCTTGGAATAGTCCTAATATGGTAGACCGGCCCTCCAATATTCGAGATTATTGGTCACGCCTAGATTTAATTCCACATTGAGGCCTGTTGATGACTAATGACCTTGAGAAGACCCAGGCACTCTAACTAATGTAAAGACCACTGGGGACAATCCCCTAAGATGAGGATATGAAAACACAAAAGAGATTGTGGAGCAAAACCACCCAACCATTCCTAGACTCCTCTTGGAGAATCCTCCTGGATCTAGCCCCCAAGCCATGCCAATGTGACAGCAAGACGAAAAGAGCTCATCAGGTAACCTAGACCAAGTCATCGACGGAATAATCGCTACCTCAATATATAGAGAGTAGGATCTTGTGCATGAGCACATGCAATTCCCATGCAGGTCAACTATAAATAGGTTATAGCTCTTCATGCGTACCTCATGCCTATACCAGTCACATGTACATGCACTACTCCATATGTCTCAATTAGAGTGTCTAGGTCCTCTCAAGGTCATTAGTCACCAACAGGCCTCGATGTGGAATTAAATCTAGGCGTGACCAATAATCTCGAATACTGGAGGGCCGATCTACCATATTAGGACTATTCCAGGCCTTTACTGAATATGGCCGTAACAGATGGCATCTTATGGCAAGATGGAGATGGAGGCTCATTCATGGAGTATCATGGTGGATACAAGGCAAAAAAGGACAAAGGAGGAGGAGACATGCAAGCAAAAGTTGATCACTCACATTTATTGTTTGTTTGCTGTATTTTTCCAGAGAGTTCAGAGTTGGAAGCATGGTGGAATCATTTCATTTACATTCTATTTGATTCTTCATGTTCTAGTTACATCTTGTTATGTAAAATTGATGTAAGAAATAGTGAAGCATCCCAAGAGGACACTATTCTCTATATCAATTATGGTTGTTTCTATTTTGAGCATTACATGATCATTCAAAGGAGATCTATTCTTAGGAAGAAGATCATTCTTATGATGGATCAAAGTTCTATGGTCAAAAACTATGCTAGGAACAAGCATATTGAGATACAATATCATTTTGTGAGGGAGCGAGTCATTGCAAAGGAGGTGGAGCTTTAACATGTGTCTTCAAGGGAATGTGTAGCTAATATCTTCACCAAAGCATTTGGAAAAGACTTGTTCATGAAGCATAGGACGTCACTTGGAGTATTATCAAAGTCTATGCTAAAACTAGTTGAAGAGGGAGTGTGAAAGATTCAACTAGTTTCATCACATTTTGCAATGTTTCCATATTTGGCATACTAAGGCCAAAACTTGTTTTAGACTTAGAGGTTGACTTTTCAAAGTTCATTAGTCTAAATTTCATTTGAGTAAACACTTTTTAAAAGTGTGGGAAAAGTTAGAATGCGAGTTTGAGTAGATTCAATCTGAATAGTTGGGTACATTGAATATGGACCCAAAATTAGTAGGGTTAGCATTTTGGTGGGAAAGCCAAGTGGCCAAAGGGTTTGGACCTATTATAAAAGGATGTAACTCGTGGAGAGAGCAATCTTCTCTCTTCTCTATCTCATTTCTACTATCCATTGGTGCACTATCTTGGTGATTGCTTGCAATTCTATGTGTAAAATTGAACATTGTTTTGATGTTGGATTTGTACTAGCATTCTTGGCTGATTTTAGTCATCGAGGTATGATGGTATCTTGAGGCAAGATGAAGATGGAGGCTCATTCATGGAGTATCATGGTGGATACAAGGCAACAAAGGACAAAGAAGGAGGAGACATGCAAACAAATGTTGATCACTCACATTTATTGTTTGTTTGCTGTATTTTTCCAGAGAGTTCAGAGTTGGAAGCATGGTGGAATCATTTCATTTACATTCTATTTGATTCTTCATGTACTAGTCACATTTTGACATGTAAAATTGATGTAAGAAATAGTGGCATCCCAAGTGGACACTATTCTCTATATCAATTATGGTTGTTTCTATTTTGAGCATTACATGATCATTGAAAGAAGATCTATTCTTAGGAAGAAGATCATTCTTATGATGGATCAAAGTTCTATTTTCAAAAACTATGCTAGGAGCATTGGAAGCTAGGAAAGCGAGTTTTGAGGTACATCATTGGAACTCGAGATTTTGGCATATTGTATGAGGGATCATCACCTAATCTTTTTGGATTTTCAGATTCGGACTATGCTGGAGATGTAATGGATAGGAAATCCATTAGTGCTTATTGTATTTTCATAGGTGATGGAGCTATATCATGGATGTCAAAGAAACAAGCCACTATCTCATTGTCATCTAGTGAGGCCGAGCACAAAGCTCTTACACATTGCACAAAGGAGATGGTATGGATCAAGAGGATGATCAAGGATAATCACTTGCTAGATTTTTCAGAGAGTCCAATCATCTTTTGTGACAATCAATCAGCCCAAAGAATGGCATCCAATCCTATCTTTCATGCTAGGAGAAAGCATATTGAGATACAATATCATTTTGTGAGGGAGCGAGTCATTGCAAAGGAGGTGGAGCTTCAACATGTGTCTTCAAGGGAATGTGTAGCTGATATCTTCACCAAAGCATTGGGAAAAGACTTGTTCATGAAGCATAGGACTTCACTTGGAGTATTATCAAAGTCTATGCTAAAACTAGTTGAAGAGGGAGTGTGAAAGATTCAACTAGTTTCATAACATTTTGCAATATTTCCATATTTGGCATATTGAGGCCAAAACTTGTTTTAGACTTAGAGGTTGACTTTTCAAAGTTAATTAGTCTAAATTTCATCTGAATAGACACTTTTTGAAAGTGTGGGAAAGTTAGAATGCGAGTTTGAGTAGATTCAATTTGAATAGTTGGGTACATTGAATCTAGACCCAAAATTAGTAGGGTTAGCATTTTGGTGGGAAAGCCAAGTGGCCAAATAGGGTTTGGACCTATTATAAAAGGATGTAACTCGTGGAGAGAGTAATCTTCTCTCTTCTCTATCTCATTTCATGCTTATACGTGGTTCTCTTGGGTTCTACTATACATTGGTGCACTAACTTGGTGATTGCTTGCAATTCTATGTGTAGAATGATCTATATTTGCTATTTTTGGATCCACATGTGTGAAATATAGTAGCTTGCTGATTTTGTATGGACAGCAACAGTACATAATCATTTCATTCAAGTTTGATCAAGTTCTATTAGTTTTTGCATCTCAAATTGTGTGTAGAGCTGATTTTTTCTACATTGGTGAAATTGGTAGTGTATTTCTCTTTCTAACGAAAGATCATTCAAGTAGATTGGATCTTAAGGATCTGAAATCTTTCACATTTAATTCTCATCTTTACTTGTTTGCTGACCATCTACTCATCTGATCAGCACTCCTGCCTGCTTCCAACAGCTCTACCTATTAGATAACGGCCCATTCTGCCTGTTTGCACCCTGCCTGCACTCTTCTCTACCTATTTTATTGCCTAGCCTTGCTGGTTTGCACCCCACTTCCAAAAATGGCCTACTCCTAAAGGCTGACATGTGCTATCAGTTTTTAGCATAAATACATACCACATCACGGGTGTATCCGAATCTTAACTCTGAGAAGAAGAAATACTACAACATGAGACAATGGATCAAAGATTTGCAAGAAGATGAGGCATTGGATGTCACCAAAGCTACAGCCAAAGCTACAACCAAAATTCATTCTTTACCTATGCCACCCTCGGATTTACATAATCCACGAACAAAATTAATACTCAGTTGCACCATCACGAGATCAAACCTGAAGCAGCACAAATAGAACTGATCATGAATATTCTATCTAGCAAGATGGATATTACATTGGGAGAATTTTTTAAGTTGGTGCCTCAAGCGAAAGAAGTGTTAGCGGAGAGATTGACTCAGATTGAACCAGCAATCCAGTAGGAACCACTCTTCTGTGCCAGTTTTTAAGAATCAAATGAAGTACTCAATGTAGGGGCAGCCTGGGAGAGTGAGCAAAGAAATATCACCCTACTGATGCAGCATAAACAATTTGGTAAAGAGGCAGCCGTGATAGATGGAGATTCAGGAGTTAATTTGATCTCAACAAAGCTATGTCCTAAATGGGGCCTTACAAGAATGAAACCTGTAACTTTTGCTATCAAGTTAGCTAATCAACGTATAGTTTGTCCTAAAGGCATAGTGGAAGACATACTTGTCAAGATTGTTGGAATTCAATTTTGTCATTACTTTTGTAGTAATGGATTTATCGAAGCACCATCAATCTATCGTATTCTATTGGGAGGTCCATGGTTACGAGTTGCACAAGCGATTCATAACTGGGGAACCAGAAAGATTACATTTGAGAATCGTGAGCGTGCAGTTAAAGTTCATCCATTAACTTGGACAATCAAACCATTAGTCTAGAAAGGAGATGGTGATTCATCAACAACAGATCATACTTGTGATCGATTAGTAAAAGCTTTGGGAGTGCACTATGACTCTCAAAATGATAATGCTAATTGGAATCAAGCTCTTGCAAATGTGGATTGTACAGTAGGATATATGCGTCAACGAGATAACAATTTAGAGTTGAGCGACATTTCTATGTCTAATCATACTTTGGATATGCCTATTTCATTCCCAGTCAACGTGATGAATGTGGCATGGATATTAACGGATCCAATTCCAGATCCTATTGAAGATGAACTCAGTCATGTCAGTCAAACCTTATCTTAAGACAAAAATGTTGAACTTACTGATGAGCAAATTTCAAATTATATGGATCCTACAAGGTTTGGAGTTTGTGATATTTCTGATGAACCAACAATAAAATAGCCAAAAGTAGTTATATTGAAGGAAGAAAAGCATATAAGACCAATGAAGAAAAAGCAAGCTGAACAACATTATAACATGGTTACGACATGCAGTTTCAACAGCTGATCCAAAAGATGTACCACCTTTATTGGATAAAGATAGAGGGATGATCATTAAAGATGACTCTTCAAGTCAGAATTCTCGGAAGACATCACCTTTTAAGAAGTCATCACCTTCTAGAAAGACATCACCTTATAGGAAGTCTTCACCTACTCGGATGATTCCTACCAAAAAAGCTAAACGTAAATCAAAGGTTAATCCTTTTGAACAAGAACAGTCAGATGAAGTACAACATGACATGCCAAATTATTTCAAACACTATACTTTAGATGGCGTTGTTATTATGTTACCAAAAGCTCATCGTGAACCTGAGGATCAAGTGCCAGAAACACAAGAAGGTTATGATGGACCAAATAGGACTCAGCCTATGAGTTTTGCCGAACCAGGAGAGGTTGAGAAGATTGTTCAAGTTGGAACACAACTTACCTCAAATCAGTTTTGAGCATTAAGGAAGTTGTTGATTAAATATCAAGATTGTTTTGCTTGGACATACAAAAAGATTTGAAAGGAATTCCTACATCAATAATTGAGCATACCATACCCTTGATACTTGATGCAGTACCAAAAGTGACAAGATTCTATCGAATGTCACCGATCTTATCAAGAAGAAGTTACAAAGGTTACTACAAGCAGATTTTATTGACGAAATTGAACATACTGAGTGAATTTCGCTAATTGTTGTCGTTCCTAAGAAAAATGAGAAGATGAGAATTTGTGTAAACCTAAAGGCCCTGAACAAAGTGATGTACAAAGATCACTTTCCATTACCTTTTACAAAAAGCATATTGGATCGCCTTGTTGGCATGTAAGGCTATAGTTTTCTTGGAGTCCATAGTGCTGACACAAACCATCTGGATCGTTTGGAAAAAGTATTTGATTGTTGTTGCAAGTATCAAATTTCCTTGAATCCATAAAAGTGTTAGATTTGGGTTACTCATGGAGTTGTTTTTGGACATGTGATATCAAGACATGGAATTGCTACAGATTATTCCAAAATCAAGGTCATTGTGGAGTTACCTCCACCAAGAACAATTCGAGGAATTTATATTTTTATGATTCATGCGAATTATTATCGGACATTTATTCTTTTTTGTGGACTTGGAATGACCAATATTTAAGTTGACTATTGTACCAATTTGGACAACTAAGGCATTGGAAGCATTTGAGAAATTGAAAACAACCTTAGCTTCTGCACCGATTCTACGAGCTCCAAACTGGACAATCGAATTTCATGTGCATATTGATGCATCAAATTATGCCATTGAATCAATTTTGATATAGCCAGGAGAATATAAGAAGGATTACCCTATTAGATTTGCTAGTCGACAACTTATGCTGCATTGTTTTACGTTGAAGCGGTACCTGAGTGGGCATCAAATATTATTGAATGTATGATGTTAGTCAGCCTAACAAATCTTTGACAAAAGCTCAATAGAAACAATTGATTGTTAAGGCACAACCTTATCAATTGATCGCGAGTCAATTGTATCGATGTGGAATGGATGATATTTAGAGAAGATGTAGAACAGAAGATAGCCAACAGCGAACTGCTTCTTGGTGTTACTCTTTATCGCCCTCTCAGCTCTCCATAGACCATCTTATACCAATCATAAGGCTGGATGGTTCCCTTGTTTAACTCATAGTTAGACTCTACTAGACGATGGAAGATCTTCGAGGAGATCCTCTCTTTCATGAGGTTCCCAACCATCAAAAAATTATTGAGAAGGTGTGCGACGGCCTGTAAGGTAGAATCACAAATGAGATAACCATCATTTGTGTGGTACTGGTTGACTTTAGTGTCAACAAAAGGTTTTATGGTGGTGTTCGCATCTTTGTGGGATGGAACAGAGTGATGGCCAAAAACAATGCCAATGGCAGCACAGGCAGCCTCCAAGATCTGCACCTTGTGCACTACTCCTTGAAAGGTACATAAAACTTAGCTTTTGTCTCGTTCCACGTACCGAAGGCCATGCTAATGAATTCTATACTAATTTTGTTTGAAAAGACTATGGCATAAATACCCATCGTCTTGAGCAAGGGCTCGACGAGATTCATCCATTCAGCCACTTTTCATGTGCTAGGATGTGCCATGATGTCCCTTGAGATTGGAACATCACATAAAACGACAATTCGGGGTGAGGTAGATGTATCACAATCGGTAGAAGACGTGATAACAAGTAGGAACTAATAAAAATAGAGAGTAGAAGGCTTGAAAGTGTATCAGAGAGCTGTGTGAAAGTCGGGAGGAAGTTTGTTCATAGAAAAAATTTCCCAAGAGCTTCGCTAGCACAAGTGAGAAATGAATTTGAAATCAGCCCTTTTATAGGCTGAGTCTATTAGACAAAGTACTAGTTTGGCTTATCATTTCTGGACAAAAATTTGCAGGCGTGTTCAGTATTATGAAAATAGCTTCCAAAATTCTCCGCGAAGGTTCTTGACCAATTGGGTAGCTCGACAAAAGTTCTATAGATCCAACGAAGGTTCAACCCTCACCTAGGTGCATCCTTCTCCTAGATACTAGATTTAATGAAAATTTGTAGGATATCAACCTTTGCCCAACCTAATTTTGGTGTTTTGAATCCATCTATCAGGCCAGCAAAGGTTTATAATGAGTGCAACATGCTCGGCAAATGTTTCCAAAGTAGCATAGCTCTGAATGCTTGCCTAGCTGCAAAATAGGTACTTTCTCTAAAAACCAACCTTTGCTCAACTCAATATAGGTAGATATGAACTGGATGTATCAATTGGAAACTCAACGAAGGTTCACATGGCTGTTTGAATGAAGATCTGACTAAAATAGTGAGTTTTTAGTCATTTTTCATCAAAGATTGAGTTATGAAAATACTTTCCTTCCTCTTTTTTCTAATCTGATGACTTTCTTGACATCAATTTTTTTTTCAATTGTCTTTTCCAAAAAAAAAGAAAAATAACTAATCAAAACAACAAAATTGTAAAACAAATAAAGTTATTTGATCAAGTTGGGGAATCATGTTGTCAAAACTTGCGTAAACGGCTACCATTGACAAGAGTGTCAAATCTTTTACCATCTAGGTATTCCAAGATCACTTTTCCATAAGATAATATCTCTTTGACTTTATATGGTCCTTCATCTATAAATTTCAACTTTTCTTTGATTAATTTCGTTTTATACATTAAGGCAAGATCTCTTTCCTTCAGATCCTTCTTATGTAATCGACGATCAGGCCACTCCTTGTGATGAGCTTTTTCCGCTGCGAGTGCATGAACTGCCATAAATCTGGTTTCACATAACTTGTGTAAAGCCTCATGACTGAGTTGTAATGATTTAGCATCATCCAATCGTTATGTTGCTGCTATGCGTAATGATGGAACTAAACATTCTATTAGCATAACTACATCCTGGCCATACACAAGTTGGAATGGCATCTAATTTGTACTCACTTTATAAGCTATTCTGAATGCCCATAATGCTGCATGCAGTTTATGCTCCCAATCAGAACGACTTGCTTCCATTGTCTTTGTCATAATATCACAAAGAATCGCACTCGTTCATCTTTTTTTATTTTTATATTACTAAGTTGTATGAATGGGCTCTCAGTGAGTTTGAAAGGTTGTAAGCACTTAATAAAAGACTCTTTCAATTCTGACCAATCTTCTCTATCATCACGATCGAGGTTAAAAAACCACTCTCATGCTTTATCCACCATGATCATTGAAAACAATTGGACTTTTGCGTCATCCATATATTCACCATATACTTCACATGCATTCTCAAAGATTTGTAAAAATCTATGAGGGTCCACATTACCGCCGAACTTTGGTAGTTCCAATCTCGATGTTCGTTTATCAGATCCCTCTCTATGAGGAGCATGTTGAACATGTTGATTGTCAGAGTTATAAAATTGATTAGGCCTCCATCTTGATGGCCCAAGGTCTTGATTTAGCTAAGATCTAAGACGATAAGGTTTGTTCTCATCATTTGGATTGTCGCTCGGTGTGATCTCATTCAAAAGTTCTTTTGGTATATTTGTCATTAGAACTGGTCTAATTCAATAGTAGAAAACATTCTGCTACATGTTACAGTCCTTTTATGCTTATGTACAGTTTTCAACCTAGATCTCTAGTAAATGTTGAGACGTAGTCTGTTAAGATCCAGAAGGTTGCTGATTTTTTGCATGATATGCAAGAAATGTTGCAAGTGGCTAAGGATAGTATCCGTAGTGCTCAAGATAGAGCTAAACACTATACTGATTTTAAGAGATCTTCAAGAGATTTTAAAGTTGATGACTGGGTATATCTTAGGATTCCAAAAGATTCTAAGACATTACGTACTCTATAAGCCACTACTTAGGCTGAACCAATGATCCAAAAATTGGCCAAATCCAGTATTGAATTGAAAAATCAGAATTGATCAAGTATATTGACCAATAAAGTGTTTTGATCTACAAAAGATCCAATTTACAAAAGCAAAAAATCCGATTTTGGTGTAGAGTCCTCTCTAGCATGCTCTAGACTTGATATCTTCACCAAATCATTGATAGATCTGATTTTCTCCTTCATAACTTGAAACACAAGCTCTGATACCATGTGAAAGACTTCAGATCCTTAAGATCCAATCTACTTGAATGATCTTTGGTGAGAAAGAGAAATACACTACCAATCTCACCAATGTAGAAAAATCAGTATCTACACACAAAATGAGATGCAAACACCAATAGAACTTGATCAAACTTGAATGAAATGAAAAAGTACTGTACAAAACCAGCAAGCTACTGCATTTCACACGTGTGGATCCAAAAATAACAAATATAGATCATTCTACACATAGAATTGCAAGCATTCACCAAGATAGTGCACCAATGGATAGTAGAATCCAAGAGAACCATGTATACATGAAATGAGATAGAGAAGAGAGAAGATTGCTCTCTCCACGAGTTACATCCTTTTATAACAGGTCCAAACCCTATTTGGCCACTTGGCTTTCCCACCAAAATGCTAACCTTACTAATTTTGGGTCTAGATTCAATGTACCCAACTATTCAAATTGAATCTACTCAAACTCGCATTCTAACTTTCCCACACTTTCAAAAAGTGTCTATTCAGATGAAATTTAGACTAATGAACTTTGAAAAGTCAACCTCTAAGTCTAAAACAAGTTTTGGCCTCGATATGCCAAATAAGAAAATATTGCAAAATGTGATGAAACTAGTTGAATCTTTCACAAAATATGGGCTCAAAATGTGCCCTTTAAGAAATTTCACTTTAGAGAGAGATTACGTAGAGAGAGAATGTGAACCGATAACTTCTGGTCGCCGTTTTTCGAGTTTTCGGCCTTGCCCGACGTTTAACTGGTATCGTTAACTTCAGAGAATAGTTAGTTAAGCATGAGATGTAATAACTTCTCTTCATGCTCGTTCCAAAATTTGGGACTAGAGCTTTAAGACTGAAAATCTTGGTGTGCTCAATGCAAAAATTGAAGCGGGAGTAGTATAACAATTGAAATCACTGTATGCTTATAGTGAAATATGAGGCGGAACGATTTTTGAATGCGACATAAACATTACAAAAGTAAGGTGAGCTTAGAATTATACAAATCAGAATATGGTGAGCTCAATTACAACGATTACATTAATATTTTCCTTGATATTGAAAATGTTCTAAAATACATTATTCGATTCTATAAACTAGACGAATATCAAGTAAATGGAAAGATCATTATTGTAATAAAATTGGATGAATTTGAAATCATCAAAGGTCAAAAGTTGGAACCAGTGAGTCTCACTTTGATGAACAAACTTTCAGATACCGATGATCAAATGTTTAGTGTTCAATCAAAAAATCACATATGGCACTGCATCGGATCACCTGACTGTATCAATGCTTCAGCTGATTCTTTTTGTCAACAGTTGCCTTGGGTGGATCTATCTTGAAAACTTTCGCCATGGCTGAGTTGGTACTTTCTTCATTCCATAACGGTCTGGATCCATATGTTGCAGGACCTGCTCATCAATCAGCTCAGTCTCCTTGTTGTAGGTAAAAGCATGTTGCCAAGGAACTAAATCATCGTCCACAGGGTTCTCAATATCTTTCGCTGACAATCATGCTACATTGATCATATTCACCCAGAAAGTGATTGGCGTGTCCAAGGTATAGAACTTGGATGAAAATGTGTTGGGTTTTGGACCTGAATCCGATTGACAAGCATGCCCAGCCATACAGTCAATGGTTGCTAATGCGTCCGTCCATTTCACAATATTTGTTTCAGAGTTGTAATGACCTCCCTTGGCATGCCATCTGAAGATCAAAGTTTTTCAAGATCCACATTAAGGGGGGGTGTTAGATTTCTTATGCTCAACCTTAAACAAATCGTTCAAGTAATGAGCATCCTGAAAAACCCCGAAGGCCGACAACATATTTTCAGGCCTTCACACAGCTGGACAAACAAATATCCCAAAGGCAATTGACGGTTACCAACTTTGTGCATAAGCACAGACTGGCATAAATAGCATTAAACGCCTATAAGATATTTTTCTTTCAACATTTGTAAATATATATATATATATATATATATATATTTAAACTTATGTACACTTTTGCACATGTGTATGGGTGTGCCCATGCATCCTCCTCTCCTCACCCATGCATGAGATTTTTCTAACTAAAAAACTTGGGGAGGAGGATGCATGTATGGGGAAAAGGATGCATGGCCCTTCTCCCCATGCATGCATCTAAGGGGCCCACTCCAAATTCAAATTATCCTTCACCAACACACATAGTGTTTTGAAGTGCATGTAGATACTTTCAAGGTGAAAGGTGTTAAACAAATGAGACTTTCATTATAAAAAATTTGAAGGGTGCTTTAGGGATTTTTTAAATTATAGGACTTTCCATGGAAAAGGTTGAAATAAAAATGCATTTTTATGAAGATCGGCCTCCATTGCCTAGGCGTCAACGTCGGGCACTCTTTACTAGTGTGTGTATATATATATATATATATATATATATATATATATATATATATATATTAGCTGATTCAAGCCAAAAAACAAAAAAAACTCTCTATCAATCAGAGTTATCTGTAGCCAGTGTTATTACGCTCAACAAGCTAAAGTTATTACTTCAAACTATTGTACTCACTATTGATTATTAATCAAAGTGCAATTTTTGTCTCACTACTGCGTCGTTCATTTGCGCATTCTGTATGAATTCTTCTACTTGAATATTTCTGCTGCTAACTGTTGCGTTTTTTGTTCCTACACGTCGCTTCATTCCTCGAGCTTCCGCTGTCGCTCACGCCCACACGCGATTTTACGACAATATGGAGTATTGCATGTACGTGTGACGAATATAGGTAGGAGGACTGCGTGAAGATATGTGACCTATTTATAGTTGATCTGCATTGGGATTGCATGGGTTCATGCATAGGAATTTACTCTCTCTATATTGATGTAGGATTTCTCCCGTCGACATATTGGGTTTAGGTTACTAGTTTCTCTCCTCCTCTAGCTTTCACATGACATTGCTTGGGGGCTAGATCCAGGTTTGATCTAGGTTTGGTTGGGCGGTTTGGCTCCATAATCTCTCTTATTGTGTTCTTCTATCCTCATCTTAGGAGTTATCCTCTAGGATTTTTACATTGGTATCAGAGCCCGCGGCTAAGATGCGGTCTTGGATGGGAATGGAGATAAACTCTACAACGAGTAGGAAGTGGAAGCCCTTGGATACCCGAATCCCAGTTGGAGTGTTGATTTCTTGGAAGATCGATTGGATTTTGAACCCACTAATTCTTCTTTGGAGCAAGCTTTTATCAAGTGTGGTCGAGTGCACTACTAGTTTAATCTTGTGAAGGAGGGGTGAAGTGATGGGATAAAATTCTATTTGGAGTTGGTTGCATAGCTTTCGGAAGAAAATCAGTTGTGGTATAGAAATGAGATTTTTACTGAAAGCAATTTCGGATAGATTCAGAGTAAGATACCTAATTGAAACTTTTTGAATAAGAGAAATTCTCTAGAACTTAACAGTTTTTTCTCTGAGCACTTGTTTGATAAGTAAGACTGATTAAGAATAATGATTTTCTAGGTTAATATTGAAAGTTAAAGGAACTGATCCTGTAATTCTTTCATGCTTTGAGAAGCTTCTAAGAATAGAAGCAGTTTAAAGAGGGAAGAATGTTATGGCCATATTCAGCTAAGGACATGGAATAGTCCTAATATGGTAGACCGGCCCTCCAGTGTTCAAGATTATTGTTCACGCCGAGATTTAATTCCAAGTCAAGGCTTGTTTGTGACTAAATACCTTGAGAGAACCCAGACACTCTAATTGAGACATATGGAGTATTGCATGCACGTGTGACGGATATAGGCAGGAAGACTGCATGAAGAGATGTGACCTATTTATAGTTGACCTACATGGGGATTGCATGGGTTCATGCATATGAATCTACTCTCTATATATTGAGGTAGGATTTGTCCGGTCGACATATTGGGTTTAGGTTATCAGTTTCTCTCTTCTCCTCTAGCTTTCACATGACATGGCTTGGGGGCTAGATCCAGGTTTGAACTAGGTTTGGTTGGGCAGTTTGGCTCCATAGTCTTTCTAATTGTGTTCTCCTATCCTCGTCTTAAGGGTTAATTTCAAGGTTTTTTACACCATGTATCCAAGTCTAGGATTATGTTAATCCTATATTCAGGACGTGGACGTAACAACAGTGGCAAGTCTAATTATTTTTTGAGATTTGGGAACCAATGGCCGTTTCGTGACGTAATAGGCCAGTGCAAGTTTAATGATTACCCAAGGGTCCAGCTTACAAGAACACCAAAAGAACATTAATGTGGAGCCAAACCACCCAACTATGTTGAAACTCGAGATTAGTTGCCAAGAACCCCCAAGCCATGGGATGTGAATACTTGAAGAAAGAGACGAGACAAAAAGAACACCTACAAACAAGAAATGTAGAAGGGCCGAGGGCGAGTTATCACTAGGCTATATAGCCTGTGATGGCATATGCATGTGCCCATGCAACCTCATATTCAGTCTCACTCTAGGTCCACCTAATAGTCTCTCAACATGCATAAATAATGCTTTCTAAAACCTCGAACTCAAAAATATTGCATTCTATAATTCTACAACTATCAAAGATTGTTATTTGTTATAGTAGCTAACCTTCTTAAAGAATAATGCACCAATTGAAACTATATTTGATCTACTAAATTAAATTCATTTAAAAAAAAATTTAAATCATAATTCTCAAAGATTGTTGGCATTCATCCGAGTATTTTTATTGGGCATCAACTTAGCTCGCTCCAAAAATTATTTTCATGGTACAACGTGTTATAAGATTAGAAATCAGCCATATCAATAGATTTAGAAACATAACTTATATAAAAATTATGCGTACAAATTTTCCAATTCAAATTTTACGTGGTTTTCTAAAGTATTGTAATGATCTACATGCATCCTATATATTCAACATCCCTATATATTCAAAAGTCAACAGTTTAGAATCCTCCATATATTACTAGACACAAAATTTCCTACAGAATCAAAATTTATCGATTTTTAAGAAGTCAGCGCCCTACATTATATTTCTAAAATCGATCTTTGAAAAAACTTGTCGATTTCTTTCCTAGACTATTGAGGTTTTCCAAAGCATTGCTAGGAATGCATGCGAGAATAAGAGAGGGATTCAAAATTTTTGCTATTTATGACTTGCATATAGAAGTGCATTTGAACCATTTGCATGCATAAAAAAAGGGGACATGAATTTTTTGCTATTTAAAACTTGCATATTAAGTTGCATCGAAAGGATTTTTGCAATAAAGTCCTTAGCAATGTGGCAAGTTTTTTGTGCCCACATATCTTTATCATTTAATACATTGATTTGAATGTTGACTTTTGCATAAACTCCATTGATCAACTTGAGTACATGGTATTAAATTTTGCAAGGCAATCCCCAAAATTGTTGACCATCACTAAAAATAATATGCCAAAAATGGACGTAATGGATAATTGCTTTTTATTATGCCCATTTTTGGGCAACTTAGAAGCAAAATAAGGGTCTCTTTTTTTTAAAATCCCCATGTTGTGCTTTCTAGCCTGCGCGTCAGGCGTTAGACGTACGGCTACCACGTGGCAGTTCCACACATGTAGATCTAACTCAAACTGGTTATGATGCTTCATAATGTACATGTGAAAAAAGTCAAAGTATCCATTACGCAATGGAATGTGTCGGGCAAAGGACATTTTGCCCAGTTCAACTTTTTCAAAAAAATTTAGGCTCAGCCTCTTTGCCTAAAATTTTTTGAAAAACCTTACCGGGCAAAATGTACTCTACCGGGCACCTTCCATAATACAAAATGGATGGTTTAAGTTAGGAATCTGTCATTCTCTCTCTACGGAACGCATGTTCTCTCTCCTCTCTCCAATGGAATGTGCATGTGCTATGTGGCAGCCCGTCATTGGCTGTCCACATCCACATTCCACCACAAATGTAAAAAAAGTTGCCCAAAAAAAAGAAATTGTCCATGCGTGCGGCCGTACGGCCCGAAAAAAACCGAAAATAAAAAACAACAACAACAACTAGTCCACGTGTACGGCCGTATCGTATGGCCAAAAAAAAAAAAAATTAAAAAAAAAAAAACCTTCGCACAGTGCCATTACGCAGGTGAAGTCCAAAAGTCCTCAGGTCTTCCTTGCTATTCGGGGCCTGACCTCAGGCAAGGGCCCTCCCAGCAAGGAAGGCCCTAAGAGAGGGCCACCACTCTCTCTCTCTCTCTCTCTCTCTCTCTCTCTCTCTCTCTCATATTTGCATGGATTACACATGGCATTTAACAGACGCTATAGACGGCTATCATTATTTGCTCCTTGTTCATTAATGAAAGGTTCCTTTGATAACTTTTCGAGTCTTCATCTGGGCGTTTTCTTCCCCACAATTTCTGATTCTACAAGCAGCAGCTATTATTCTGCAGAGATTCTAACAAGAAGCCTGTATTATTGTGATTGTACAGGCAGCAGCTATTATTCTGCAGAGATTTTAACAACAACGGTGTATTATCCTCGATCATGTCTCATCTTCCATCCGCCAGGATCATAGTCTCTGCTGTTGTGGGCTCCTTTGCAATCTCCTACGTTTACTTCGACCTCGTTCGCAACAAAAAGATCTTCGGAGGTGAGAATTTGTGCAAATGTGAAATATTTGTTCCGTTAAATCACAATAAGAGAGGGCTTCAACGTCAGAGCAATCTTTAGAAGACAAATTTTTAGAAAACCAAACGGAAAACAGAAAGTAATTGTTCACTAGCAGCCAAAGATCTATTGAGAGCCGATGCACCTCATTCTAGTCCTTAACTTCTACTCATATTATAAGCTTGTATCAGAGCCCTTCCCCTTTGCCTTCTGAATTCTTGTGCTCTAAGATTTTGATACTTGCACTTTAGTCTGTGTTAATGTTGAATGTCTCGTTTCAGTACTCCTGATTTGTTTCGAAATAACTTTTTTTTTTAATGCCGGCTTTCTTTAGTTGGGACGATAGTTTTTCATACGATTTATCAAACAAGCAAAGGATTGGAAAGATTTTGTCTGCATTGTCAAATCCTGTATCTTGCTCACATATGTCTGCACATCGTGTTGAGCAAATCTGTTTCAAAGGTGTGGACTTCATTGTTAGGTATCCATTGTTTGGAAGTTGTGGTAGCTCATTTTTTATCTTCTCATTTGTTTAGGCATTGTTCCAATGACAACGACCACAGAGTGGTGGAAAGAGACGTTCAGAAAATTTGACATGGGATGGCCTCGTGAAGCCTCAGAAGACCCAGTTGTCATGAATCCCATTCGCAGAAGAAATTATCGTGTTGTAGATAAAGAATTTTAGAAGCATGCTTCAACTGCCAAAGACTGAGCAACCTGTTAATGAGAAGTTTTTGATGGATTTACAAGAGTTTTGTCTAGAGTAAGTCTATTTTCTTTTGCCTGTTGGAAGGCTTACATTTAGAGGATTCGCTTAATTGTCCACGGATAGGCTTGTACTTGTTCAAGGACTTTCAAACATATACATAATTTGTATCTTTTGTGTATTCTATATTCCTTTACTGGCAAACTTATCTTTGTGAGAAAAGATGAAAGCCTGTTTCCTTATTCAATGAGTATGAGGATCATGTATAAGCTTCACAGCTTTTATCTGTGAATCTAAAAAGGTCTATGTTTAGTGGCTTTTATGGCAAATTTTATTCACATTCAAATGTATGTATCAAGCATTGATTAGTTTTATTATAGTGAGGACACTTTTATCTTCATATTCCAAATTGTCAAGTTTAACAAAGTCCATAACAGAAGCTTAAGCGGTGATGAATTATGTTTAGATTAGCCACTGCATGATTGTAGTGGAAAATTGCTAGATACAATGTGATTTTATATACTTAAATCTTTCTCACAAGTTACCTTACTATTGTTGTTGAGCAAAATCTATAAATAAAGGTAGCAACCTGGAGGTAGGAACTTGAAGGTAGGGCAATCACATCTTTTTTCTATGAAGAAAAGATTGACCCCTATCGAACTAGAACAAATGGAAAACATGAAATTTGTTAGAACGTCCAAGCATTGAACAAGTGGTTTGCATCTAGATAAATTGTGTTAATTTACACTACAATGAGGGTCTTGTTATGTATCCTCATGATGATAGTATCAAATTTGAAATTCATAGTAAGATGGAAAATTAAAACAAGCAATCAACATTGTGTTTATGTTATTGCCCAATTTTATTTATTATAGGTAGCAAAGTTCTATGGACATGCGCATCATTTGAAAAGTAAGTTAAAAGTGCATAAATTTCAAGCAAAACATTGGAAATAATGGTTATGTAGATTTACATGCTCGAATATGAATAACATATTATTGGTCCTTTTACGTAATTCATTTGATGCTTGATTTTAGTTTTCAGATCTTGAACAAATTAACCACTTTTTTGCACAGAGTTATCCATTTGAGTGTAATTGAAAAGTTCTTTTCACACCATAATCATCTCTAACGTTTGAACAAATTAACCATTTTTTTTCTAAAGAGCTATCCATTTGAGTGTAATATAATATATAACATTTTTATATACTCAGTTATCGATCCTATCGAGGAGAAAATGCAGAAAAAAAAAATAGCCTTGAGAATCCTTTTTATATATTCCTCTACTTGCACGTGTGGGTCAACAATCATGGACCAACTGTGACACAACACGTGTACTTGTACAGACCAATCCTTAATGGATACATCTTCCGCATGGACAAATCAAAGGTTGAGATATGTCCTTGGTGTTGGATTATTCTCCTTACCAACTGTCTATGCGATTTTAATCTTCATCCATTGTTTAATCCAGTTTTGCGGATTTTTCAGTGTCTTTACACAGTCTGTAGAATTACACGGAGTTTTTGACAGTGTCGCATTTTTCGCATGTCAGGAACCCCGTTGAAAAATGCAGTGTCGCTTTTTCGCATTTGTCGCCTGACAGAAATTTCTTGTAAAATCACAATATCGCATTTTTGGCTTTTTTCAAAGAGCCTCAAATGTTAAGGAAATGAATTTGGCAAAGCCAGTGGTTCAAAAAGCGGATGACGATTCATCAACAACGAATCACACTTATGATTCAACCAGAGAAAAAATTGGGAATTCACTACGATTCTCAAACGGATACTGTCAATTGGAACGAAGCTCTTGCAACAATTGATTGTACAGCAGGATATATGTGTCAACAAGATATTCAATCAGAGATGAGCAAGGTTTTCTTATTATATCGAACTTTGGATACGCCAATCACGTTTCCACTAAATGTGCTGAATGTAACCTGGATATCAATGGGACCTATACTAGATCCAATTGAGGATGATCTCATACCAATGATCCATGCCTTAACTTATGATGGCAATGCAGAACTTACGGATGAACAGATTCTACATCATATAGAACCGACCAGATTTGGAGTGCGTAATGTTCCTGATGAACCAACAATCAAATCGTCCAAAGCAGTTATATTGAAGGGAGACAGGATTACAGGTTCGATGACGAAGAAACAAGCAAAGCAACATTATAATACGGTCCTAAAATGGGAAAATCCCCCTCAAAAGATCGATTCAAAGAAAGTGCCACCTCTATTGGATAAAGACAAAGGAAAAGTCAAGAATGATTCTTCAAGTCAGATTTCTAGCAAGACATCATCGTCTAGGAAGTCTTCACCTGTAAAGAAAGATTTATCATCTCGAAAGTCATCACCTCCACGATCAATTCCTGCTAAGAAGACAAAACGAAGATCCAAGACAAGTGCTTTCGAAAAAGAACAAGCAAATGTAGTCCAGCATGATATGTCAGAGCATTTTAAACGTTATACACTGGATGATGTGGTTATCATGTTATCTAAAGCACATCGTGAACCTGAAGAACACATGCTGAAATCTAAAGAGGTTTACGATGGCCCAGCTAGGACGCAACCAATGAATCTTGCAGAACCAGGAGAACCGGAAAAGATTGTACAAGTGGGATCACAACTTACTCCTAAACAGTATCAAGCACTCCGTTTGTTATTTATTAAGTATCAGGATTGCTTTGCATGGACTTATCAAGATTTGAAGAGTATTCCGACATCAGTCATTGAACATACCATACCTTTAGTACCTGATGCAGTACCAAAGGTTACAAAGTTCTATCGTTGTAATCCTAATGTGACAGATCTGATAAAGAAAGAACTTCAGAGATTGCTTGATGCCGATTTCATATGAGATTGAGCATACCGAATGGATTTCATCGATTGTCATTGTTCCTAAAAAAAATAGAAAATTGCGAATCTGTGTGAATCTCAAAGCATTGAATAAAGTGACACGGAAGGATCACTTTCTGTTACCTTTTACTGAAAGCATTTTGGATCGCCTTGCTGGAGCGGAAGCTTATAGTTTCCTGGATGGATTTAGTGGTTACAACTGGGTTAAGATTGCACCTACCGATCGCCACAAAACTACTTTTGCAACAGAATGGGGCACCTATGCTTACAAAGTAATGTCGTTTGGACTCTGTAATGCACCAAGTTCATTCCAAAGAGTAATGCAATTTGCCTTTAAATATTATCTGCAGAAATTCCTTGAAATTCACTTGGTCGACTTGGGAGTTCATAGTACAAATACAGACCACCTGGATCGATTGGAAAAAGTCTTTGAAAGATGCCGCAAATATCAAATTTCTCTAAATCCATAAAAATGCCAGATATGGATTTCTCACGGAGTGGTTCTTGGACATGTGATATCAAGACATGGTATTGCCACCGATTATTTTAAGATCAAAGTTATTGTGGAATTGCCACCGCCAGCAACACTTCGAGGAGTTTATGTGTTTATGAGTCTATGAGTCATGCGAACTACCATCAAATTTTTATTATCTTCTTTGCGGATTTAGCACGACCTATATACAAATTAACTATTGTTCCTATTTGGTCAGTAGAGGCGTTAGAAGCCTTTGAAGTGTTAAAAAAAGCATTATCTTCAGCACCAATTCTGCGTTCTCCAGATTGGACATTAGAGTTTCATGTTCATACGGATGCCTCAAAATACGCCATTGGATCAGTTTTGACGCAGCCAGGTGACTATAAGAAGGATTATCCTATACGATTTGCAAGCAGACAGCTTACAGATCTAGAGAAGAATTATTCAACAACAGAACGTGAAGCGCTAGCCATGATTTTTTCTGTTCGAAAATTTCGTCACTACCTCATGGAAACGCACTTTGCATTTTATACGGATCATCAACCGTTACTTTATTTGGTAAATAAGACATGTAATACTGGACGTATTGCAAGATGGTTATTATTATTGACTGAATTTGACTTTCGAATTGTGGTCAGAAAGGAAAAGCAACATTATCTAGCCGATCACGTTTCGCAAATTGAATCTGCACCAGTTAATACTGAAGTGGATGATGAACTGCCAGATGCTGCGTTGTTCTATGTTGAAGCAGTACCTGAGTGGGCGGCAGATATTGTTGAGTACCTGATGCTAGGACAACCGAATGACGTACAGAAAAGACAATTGATTCATAAGACTCAACCTTATCAATTAATTGCAAGACAATTGTATCGTCGTGGATCAGATAATATTTTACGAAGATGTGTTTTACCGCATGAAGTACCAGATCTAATCATGTTTTCACATGATGGCATGGGTGGAGGACACTTCTCTACAGATATTACTATTCGCAAACTTTTGCAATCCGGTTGTTGGTGGCCTACGCTTCATAAGGACACAAAAAATTTTATTCAGACATGTGATGTCTACCAGCGAGCATGACGGCCTACTCGACAGAATTATGAACCCTTACATCCGGTTTTATTGCAAGCACCATTTGAAAAATGGGGACTGAATTATGTTGGTCCTATTCATCCCGCTGCGCAAGGATCTCAGGCCCGATACATTATCGTCGCAACTGATTATATGACCAAGTGGGTTGAAGCCAAAGCTATCAAAGTGGCTGATGCGAAATCTACGGCCAAGTTTCTATATGAAAATATTATAATCAGATTTGGATGTCCGATCGAAATTGTCAGTGATCGGGGTACACACTTTGTTAATCAAACAATAAAGTGTTTACTGGAAGATTTTTTTGTTATACACAGATTTAGTACTCCCTATTATCCCAGAGAAAATGGCCAAGCTGAATCTTCCAATAAGATTCTCTGCACTCTTATGACAAAGACAGTTGAAGCGAGTCGGTTCGATTGGGAACATAAACTATATGCAACATTATGGGCATTCAGAACCGCTTACAAAAATAGTACAAATCAAACACTTTTCAACTGGTTTATGGTCAAGATGTTGTTATGCCAATTGAATTTTTAATCCCATCCTTACGCATAGCAGCAACCGAACGATCAAATGATGAACAGTCTTTGTCATGAAGCGTTGCACAAAATATGTGAAACCCGATTGATGGCAGTTCATGCCTTAGCAGCAGAGAAAGCCCGCCGCAAGCCATGGCACGATCGTCGATTGCACAAGAAAGATCTGGAAGCAGGAGATCTTGCATTGATGTACAAAACCAAGCTGATCAAGGGTAAGTTGAAGTTTACTGGTGAAGGCCCGTATAAAGTGAAGGAAATCCTGAACTATGGCGCAGTAATTCTTGAGCACTTGGATGGAAAACGATTTGATACTTCGGTAAATGGCAGCCGATTACGCAAGTTTTGTCAGCCTGCTCCGCTAGTTCAGCAAGCCTCATCTCAATATATTTTTCATTTTATTTGTTTTCATTTGTTTTTAGTATTTAATTTGCTGACTTTTTTTGGAAAAAGACAGTTAAAAAAAAAAACAAGAAAAAAATAAGGAAAGGTTGATGAGCAAAAGTCAAGAAGTCATCAGCATAAGGAAAAGGAAGCACAGTATTTTTTTATGAAAAATGCCTTAGAAAATCACTGTTTTGGACAGATTTGGCCAATACAGTATCAGAAACCTTCGCTAACTCTCAGACTATACATCCACCTTTGATTTATCTAAATTGAGGTGGGCGAAGGTTTCTGACAAGAGACAATTCAATTTTTGAGTTAGGCGAATGTTCAGTGATATGCCATTTTGGAAACCTTCGCCGAATATCATAACCTCATTATGAACCTTCGACGACCTGCTAGATGATCTTAAAATGTCAAAATTAGGTTGTCCATAGGTTCAGATTGTGAAAAAATACATTTATGACAGTACCTGGGCGAAGGACCCTCCTGGGCGAAGGTTCATACTTCGTCAGCCCTGGAAAACGTTCGTCTGATAGGTTCAGATCCCTAGAAACCTTCGCTGAGATTTTTATAGCCTAATTTTATAGTACTATACATGCCTGCAAATTTTTATTCAAAACTGATCAGCCCAACTACTATTCAGTGTAATGGACCCACCAAATTCACCTATAAGTTGGCTGAATTCGATTCATTCCTCACTTGTGCTAGCGAAGCTCTTGCGAATTTTTCTTGCGACCAAAGCCTTCCAAATTTCCTGCATTGCCTTCTGATACACTTTCACGCGTTATAATTTCTTTTGATCATCATGTCTTCTACCGATACTTCCCAGTCTCCGTGCTATATTATCCATCGTGATGTCCCATCTGCAACGGACATCATGATTCTTCCTAGCACAAGCATGGTCACTCAGTGGATGACCCTTGCGGAGCCTCTACTTATTGCAATGGGTATTCATGAGAGAGCCTTGTCGGGACACATCAATATGGATTTCATCACTCTTGCCTTCAGTACGTGGAAGGAAGAGAAATCCAAGTTCTATATCACCTTCCAAGAGCCACACACAAGGTGCGCGTCACTGAGGCCGCACTTGCAGCTATAGGAATCTCATCCGGTACGCAAGCCTCACCCAATCACAAGCACGCCAAACAGGCCATCAAGCCATACATTGACCTCACCAACGATCTGCACTGGACTAATGATGGCTACCTTCTGGAAGCCATCAATGAGCCTTCCATCCACGTCGTTGCCCAGTTGTTGAATCATTTCCTGATGGTTGGCAACCTCATGAAAGACCGCATCACATCTCAAATCCTTCACAGGATAGTGGAGTCCTACACAAAGTTGGCCAAAGCCCCTCTTGAGCCAAATAACTGGTTCAAGACTGTTTCTGGTGAGCTCAAGCAAGCTATTAAGGCCAATACAAAGCAGTAGTTCGTCGCTGGCTCTCTATTGTCCCTCTTAGCCGCTTCTCACTTAGAAAACAGAATCCATGGCTTCCACTTGGATTCTGTGCTTGCCTTCCGCGTCACGACGTCGCACTAGGGATACCTCGTCAGTTGCGCTTCCACCCCCTGCTGTTGTTCGTACTGAACTTCCCATTTCCCTTGCCTCTGATGCTTCCCTCGCCTCTGCTCCCATACAAGGACAGTCTGTGACCATTGGGCCTACCATTTCCATCACAGCTGCCCAGGCTGCCTCACCCCCGCACACCGAAGCAACCTCACCCAACACACAGTTCTTCATGGATATGTTCGATGATTCCGACCCCCTTGGGGCCACCGAAATCTTTGAAATGCCCTAGAGCCCAGCGCCCTTTGAACCCCAATCCCTTGGAAGAGGATTCGGGCATATCCATGAATCTACTGTTGATGTCGACGATGCCAGTCAGCAACCATCCACACAGGGTAGCCCAACCACACTTCGGTTCGACACAACTGTAAAGTCACCAAAGCAGTTCAACGCCACGGTGCCTAAAGGGTTTGAAGAAGAGGATACTTTTGAAGAAGAAGAGACCTTGGCACCTATTCCACGCCTACCAAGGATAGTACCATCAGGGTCTCCTACTGCTGCCACCTCTACGACTGTCAATTCTGGTGATGCTCTAGGGTTAGTTTCCAGCCTTGGGCAAGTGATCCAGTATATGCTGGATAAGAAGAAGGAAATGGAACAGAGGATCTCTGATCTAGGATCCGAAAACACTCTAATCAGTCAAAAAATTGTCCAGCTGGATCGAGAGGTGAAGATAGCCAAGCAACATGAAGAAAAGGTTGAAAGCGAAAAGACATTGGCCTAGCAACAAGCTGATCGCTTGGAAACCTACATTAGCTCCCTGCAAAACGCCTTGACAACCACACAGAATCAGGTAGATAAGGCAGTGCAAGAGGCCAAACAACAGGTGCAGCTGCTGAAGGGGCAATTACAGATGGCCGAACAAGATCGCACACGGCTTCAAGGTGAACTGGATGCGACCACCCTTTAGCGTGATGCATATCTGCAAACACAAATATCCGATCATCCGGTCACACCGACGGAGATTACATATTTGTTCAAGAAAGTGGAAACATACAAAGTGGCCCTTCAAGGATTCCAAGACCGCTTTGATAGGTTCAAAGGAGCAGCTTCAACCGAGTTGGCAAAGGTAAAAGAGACCATCGACGTCTATGAAAAAGCCGTCGCTCAAGTGTTGGAAGCTGGATCACAAATCCTCGTCCCGGTCATACCGCAATTCTTCCATTTGCGCCAAGAAGCTGTACAAATGGATACAGGGGTTGATTCGAGCATGGACCAGGGGGGAGTTCCAGATCTAGCAGATCAACCGCCAACCATACCGGCAGTACAAGAAGGTCCATCCTCATCAAGGACAAGCCATTTATTCAGAAGGCCCATCAGCGTCGAGGACTAGATCCAGACCTTCTTAAAGCAACATCCACATGAGTCCTCGCATGGTGGATGGGTTCTCAAATTTAAGACCTCCGAGATCGAGGCCGACAAAGAATTGGACAAAATACCTGCACTGGGAGAGCAGCCGGCATGGAGAATCACGGTTTTTGAGAAAACTCCAGAATCCATTAGGAGTTATGTCACCAGCCCTCGCCAGTTGCGGGTAGATCCTTATTACGTGCCAATGCCACGAAGACAAAAATGGAAAGATTTGGGATTGGCTATGGACAAAATCATTTTCCATATGCCCAGTTGGCCAATCATCCATCAGCCTTACAGTTGGAATATTTCAGTGGATTTCCACCGAGCCTTACAAGCATATCAGAGAGAGTATGTCCACTCTCCGGATCCAACGGTATGACAATCGGCGATGTTTGCAAAAGATCTAACTCTGTTGGCGTCAGTGGCAACCAAATGAGATGATTGTCTTTCTACCCTGGCATTCGATCCAAATAAGCCGATGGCCTTAGAGCAAATCAAAGATCACCTGTCGATTGCTCGACTGTATTTTCGTGCGACTATGATGGAGGCTCTTGAGAATCCCGCTTCACCTCATGGACAACTTCCAAGTGGATTGCCGGAGCCCACCATTGTTTCCTGCCGCATAATTTGGATTTCAATACTGCACGCCTTGACTTTATGGAGAAGCTGCAGTATCATTTAATTAAGATTCGGTGCGAAGCCAATAAAAGTTCCCAATAACTGCATATTGCAGGTGTCGTGGGACCGCCACCAGTTTTGGTGGGGGATATCGTTGGAGGATTTGCGGATCCCAAGGCAACCCTAACCCTAGTTAATAAGTGAGGGATTTGGCACCCTGCGTGTGTAAGTCCAACTCGATGACCACATAGTTATTTGATTGATTAGTTAAAAGCTAATAAAGGACTTTAGGCCTTTTTGCGGGACTTTTAATGTCGCGCCAAGAACAAGCAAAAAGGTTAGAAAACGGTTTCAAGGAAGGGCAAGGATGATGAGGATGAGGGAGAGTTGTCATCGAAGCAAAAAAAAAAAAAAAAAAAAAAAGGACAAATATTACTATTGCCACAAACCTCGTCATTGGGCACGTGAATGCTATAAGAAGAAAGCTGACATAAAGACAGAAAAAGTGAAACAATAGGGCAATATCACCGAAGATGAATGGGGAAGACGATGAAACAAGTGTCTTATCATCGGCATTAGCATTCCAATTAGATAATGGTGCCAGGTGGTTTATTGATTCAGGCGCCACAAGTCATATGACCGAAAACGTGATTGGTTAAAAAACGTTTCACCAATCCATGATGGGGACAAGGTCACACAGGCCAATGTTTCTGGACTCAAAAAGAGTTTGCTTTCTGTTAGTGTGATGGCAAATCAACATCTAAAGGTTGAATTTCTCAAGGATGGGTGTCTAATGAAGGATAGGGATCACAACTATAAAGTGGTGGCAAAGGGATATCGGGATAGTAACTACAGCCTTTACAAATTGGATGCTACAAAACCAGTAGAATATGGTTTACCCACCTCGACGGCATGAAAATCAAAATTGTGACACAGAAGATTAGGCCACTTGAACTATGGGAGTCTAAGATTGATGGCGAAGCTGAAGATGGTGAATGGATTACCAACATTACAGGATGATCACCACTCCATATGCGAACGGGAAAGCATCACAAGGAGACATTCAAGAAAGGTGGAGCTGCAAGAGCCAAGAACCCACTTGAACTCATTCACAGTGATTTGTGCGGCCCAATGAAGACCATGTCGATGGGGGGAGCCTAATATTTTATGACTCTCATAAATGATAATTACTCCAAGAGGACATGGATATATTTCTTGAAGAAAAGATTTGATGCTTTTGCTCACTTCAAGGAATTCAAGGCTTTAGTGGAAAACCAACTAGATACACGAATCAAAGTGCTTAGATTAGATAGAGGGAGCGAATACAAATCAGACGATTTTGAAGACTTTTGCAAGGAACATGGCATCAAGAGACAATTCACTCAAGCACACATGCTGCATAGTAATGGTGTAGTAGATAGAAAGAATAGAACCATTATGGAAAGTGCATGCTCCATGATGAAGCGAATGGACATACCAAACTCTTATTGGTCGAAGGCATGCAATGTGGCAACATTCTTGCAAAATAGAAGTCCCACAGTTGTGGTTTCAAATGTGACTCCCGAAGAAGCTCTTACAGGAATAAAGCCTAGAATTGACAAGTTTAGAGTCTTTGGGTGTAAAGCTTATGTACACATGCCAAAGGAGGAGCGAAGCAAGCCTGATGCCAAAGCAATCAAGTGCATCATTGTCGGCTATGATGACATACAGGACAAAGGTGTATAGATGTTTTGATCTTGTGATGAATAAGATTCACATTAGTAAGGATGCCATCTTTGATGAAATGCATAGGTTTGAAGATGAAGACCATGCAAGTGTGTAAAGCAAAATGGTTCTTCATAAGTTGACATGATAGCATAAATGAAACTTTTTTCATTTTGTGATTGCTGCTCCTTATTCTTGCTTGATTTCTCTTGGATCATAACAATAAGTTTGAACTTATCTAAAGTGCCAAGCAAAATACTTTCCAAGGACATAAAATAAATCCCAAGTTACTTTCATGAAAGTGACATCTATCTTTGCATCTTGAACCAAACAATGCACCTCCAAATAAAAAATTTCAAAAGATTTGACATGTGTTGTGATGGACTCTTGAAGACAAATTTTGAAAGTCCTTGTGAGACTCCAAGCCTCATTCACCTTTCCACAAAGGAAACACCTTTCCTTGGACTTGTCCTTCTTGTATTTGCATTTCGAACTTGAAGCTCCATCCTTCTCCTCGGCCCCCTTGCTTTGGTTCTTCTTGGATGGATTGGTCTTCTTTTTGTAGCATCTTGAGAAAATATATCCTCCCTTGCCACAAAGGTTACACTTAGGATCCTTTCTTTCCTTCAATAGGATGCCACCTATTGATGCCATGTGAATAGAAACCTGTGATATGATTCTACAAATGTAATTCGTGACTCTCAAGAGACTAGATTTGAACATCTTCAACAATCTAGAAGGATCTGCAAAAGATCTAACTCACAAACCTAAGAATCAATCTTCACACTAATGACTAGTCACTTGGAAACTTTGCTTTGATCACTAAGACAAAAACATACAATCTTTGAATCAAATCACAAAAGAAATGAGATCCACTCTCCTATTGGACTCATCAAATACCAATGACTCTTTCTTTTGAAAGTTGAAATGGATATGAAAAGATTTGACACCTAGATTTTCCTTTTCACTTGACTAATTCTCTCAACACTTGAGATTCTTGAACAAAAAATGGTTTTTTTTTTTTCAAACACATGAAAATCAAACTTAATCACTTCTTTTGGACTCACTCTTGATGCAAATAATCTCACTCTTGAGATTTAGAATGAATTTGATTTGATTTAAAAACAAACTATACCACCAATTTTCACATAGCTTAAAAATTAGACAACTAGAGATTCACAAAGATCTCAACCATGCATAAATACTCAAATATGGACTACTCCTCATTCTAGACATCCAATGGGATCACAAATTGACCCTCACACTCTCACAAAGAAAGTTGAATAGAACTAATTTGAGTTTCATACATTCTATGTCAATTTTTGCTCAACAAATTGAATTCAATCACTCCTATTGGATTCCACCAATTACTCTACTTTTTAAGACTTGGAATGAAATTCAAAATCAAAAGTTGTGATTTTTCTCACTAAGATATTGTGCTTCAAAGAGCTAATACCACTTAGAAAGATTTGATCACCTAGGAGAAGACAAATTCTTCACCTATAACAACACATAATGAGCTTCTAGATCTTGCCCTCTACAAAGGAAGAAACTCTTAGAAAATTGGATCTCTCTCTTCACATTTGCCATAGACACCTTAATGACTCTTTTCAAATGTTACAATAACTCAAACAAATTGACTAGGGTTGAACAATGTGACTTGGATCTCAATCTCTTTTCTAGAACTCTCAATTTAAGCCAATCTATGTCAAATTCTACAAAAGATTTGCATAGATGCTCTATATGCACTAGAAACTCTCAAAGGTTTCACTTGGAGGATAGATCCAAGGATGTTTTCTAGCAAATCGATGCTTCTAAACTTGACCCTCTCACTCTTGAACAAATCTAGAGTGATGGTACAATGGATTTCATCCTCTCACCTTGCATATCACTCCTTAATCTATGATTTTTAGCAAAATCTCTCTCAACTTCAACATGCACTCAAAAAATCAGAGCTAATCAATTAATGCACCTAATTCAAGCTTCAAATTTAATTTCTTGGATGATTCAATCCAAGAACTAATCAAGGGATTAGATTCATTATAGAAAATGCTTGATTTTGCACTAAAAATCACTCAAATTGGGTATGTGAGTCAAATTCTACAAATTTTTGAAATTTCTCAGTCAAAACTGGAGATGTACGGCCTCACACGTGTGAAAAGAGTTCCTACAGTCCACAACAAGATCTGGACCAAAAATTTTTAACCCTATCAATTTCAACAAAACCTCTTGTACTAGGCTCTGATACCATGTGCAAAAGGTACAAAAAGGACCAAGAGTGGACCCTAATCTGATCCTCAAGAGGGATTGGTTGTCAGATTACTTGATCTATTAATCTACTTGAGATTAAGATCAATCTAGATCAATTCTAGACACAAAATTCTAACAAGAACAATCATTAATTGAAGGTAGGTGTACTTTCTGGTTTCACACGTGTGAAAAACTGTCTGAGTATGGACTCCAACCTGAAAATCAAGTACACATTGATAGAACCTCAAAACAATCAAAACAAATGTAGACAAATGGAGAGAATCACTCAAAATTGCTTCTAAAACTCCAAGATTGGTGTCTCACACTGATTATGGCCAAATGTGGCTCTATATATACAATAAGTGGGAGCTCGTGGTACTGATCATCCCTCTGATCCCACATGTGTGAAGGTGATTTGTCATATGATGATTCATCATGCAAAACTGACACTTGGACAAAACTTTCTATTTTGAGCACTTTTGGTCCATTTTTCTTCTATATATAAATCTACTTGGAAATCTTCTAAAAGTCAAAATTCGCCTACTTCAGCTTATTCCACACGTGTGAGCTGTCCTCTACACATGGGATATGACACCTATTCAAAATATTTGGCTCATGCAATCAATAGATTGATGCCATGTGTCATATATCTAGAAAGCTAGTTTTTGGCCTTTTTAGCCACTAGAACTTGAATTAATTCATATGTACAACATATATGATTATGGTACATGACAGGTACACTAGTTTCACACGTGGGAACAGGCTCCACACATGTGTGTTTATCTATATACAAGATTTTTGGCCTCTACCAAGCTTATTTTTGTAATTTTCACACCTATGGCCTTAATAGGCACAACACAAGATTGGTACTATAACCAAGATGTAACTGAGCGTACAGATTGAGAGGTTGTTAAACGAGCCCTCATCACACGGTTCAAACCGCGGAAGTTTATGGAAGACCCCTTCCTACTTTTAATTAAAATTAAAATGGGAAAGCGAAAAATGGTTTGAGATTACATTGAACAGGTGAAACGCCTCAGATCTGAGTGCGAACCTGAGCTGATTAATGAAAATGCCATGATTATGTGGTTTTTGTCAGGTTTACCTAAACGGATCAGACGTGAGCTGAAACGCCACAATGAGTATGCACTCTTGCAAAATGCTAATTCGGGAGGAGGATGAAGATTCAGATGACGAGCCGAATATCAGTATGTTGCCTTATACAGCGGGGCTGACTACTACGACATCCACCACTATTGCATCAACGAATGCCAATGCTACTGTAGAAATGATGCTCAATGAGTTTGAGAAACTTGGGAAGCACACGAATAAAATGATATTTTACTTCAACGTGTTTAGTTCTTGCATGAAAGACTGGATTTTTGGCCAATTATATCCCGCTTTGGCTATCACTGAAGATAATATTGGGATGTGTTTGCCAATCTTCGCAGCCAAACAACTTCCTGAGTAGCAGAACTTAATGCTTTATACTCAGCTTCTATTGATGAAAGAGAAATGGTGTCCTGCTTCTTACTAGACCATGAAAAATAGCCATTTCCAAAGTTGAAAGCATACCCAGTAGTTGACTTTCTATCATCTATATCGCCAGCCCAATCAACATCAATGTAACATTGTAATCTAGGTAAAGTGTTTTTCTTTCTATAAACCAAGCCAAGGTTGGGTGTGCCCTTCACGTACCTCTAGATCCTTTTCGCTACTTTCCAATGATCCAAAATAGGTGATGACATGAATTGACTAATCAAGCTCACAACATAGCAAATATCAGGGTGAGTAGTTGTAAAATAAATCAAACTTCCAACTAGTTGACGAAATAGTGTAGCGTCAACTTGGCCACTATCATCAATACAAGACAACTTCTTACCAGCTTCACATGAAGTGATGGAAGGTTTACACTCTATCATGTGAAATCTCTCTAGAATCTCGCGAACATACTTGCTTTTCACATAGCCTGATGTCATTGCCATTCTTCCATAATTCAACCCCCAAGCAATAATGCATAAGATCCAAATCCGTCATTTCAAATTGCTTGCACAAATTGGCTTTGATGGAGTGAATGAGATTCTCATCATTTCCCGTGATAATTATATCATCAACATATAGCACGAGCAAGGCAATATTATCATTGTTTATAAGAACATAAAGATTTGGATAAGAATTTGTTCTCATAATAGTGATCAATACGTCCATACCATGCATGCGGCACTTGCTTGAGACCATAAAGTGCTTTGTGTAGCTTGCATACCTTATGTTCCTATCCCTTCGCAACAAAGCCTTGTGGTTGGATCATGTATATTTTCGCTTCTACGTCACTATTCAAGAATGTGGATTTCACATCCATTTGGTAAATCTTCCACCCGAAATGGGATGCCAAGGCAACAATTAGGCTTAGCGTAGTCCACTTAGCCATTGGGGTAGAGGTCTCCTCATAGTCGATCCCCTTGTTTTGCTCATAGCCTTTTACTACTAGGTGCGCATTATGCTTTGCGATCGTGCCATCCACATGAAACTTCATTCTATATACCAAGTTTGTTGTCAATGGGTTTCTTTCCATGTGGTAGATCAATTAACTCCCACGTATCATGCCTGTGGATTGATTCTATCTCCTCTTCCATTTCCCTTTGCCACTCTTTGAGAACTTTGGCTTCATCAAAGGTCGATGGCTCTCAACACTCCAAAATGTCACTCAATAGGCATAATTACATGGTAACGATCATGAGCTTTTCTTTCTTGCATTGATCTCCTCACTTCCTCTTGGCAACTAGATCCAGGTTGATTCATTTTCAGAGAGAGAGAGAGAGAGAGAGAGTATAACGTCCTACCAAACCTAGATCGAACGGATTTAGCCCCCAAGCTATGGATCAATCAGAGTCATGGAAAGAGGAATTACACTAGCAACATGTAGCTACCAATCACAGAATCAAGCCTACATTAGTGAGAGCCCAGTAGGTATACTTATACCCTCCAAGGCCCATGCACCACTAGTAGTGGACTGTGACACCTCACTGGACACCTCTGCAGCCTATCTGGGCCATGTCATCCAGTTCCCTAATGACTCACTGACACCATGTGTTTAGGCCTACAACCATTACGCTACCCGAGACTTTTCACGGGCATGGCATTCTTCCCCCCTTATTCAAGTTCTATCCTCAGAACTTATAACTGGGAAAGTTCTTCTTTAAGCTTCCTTCCTGTTCCCAAGAATCATCATCGTCCGTACATCCCTTCCAACTATACAATTTCTCAATCGTTTAGTTCTTGTATCCAAGATCTTTTCGGGTTCAAGACGAGATACACTCGATGATTCATCCAACAGGTTCAATTGATCTCCAGATCCAAGATGCTCTCCTTCACGTAGACTCTTCTTGAGACGACATACGTGAAAAATTGGATGCACTTGAGATCCTTTCGGGAGTTCCAATTGGTAAGCTAAGGATCCGATCTTTTTCAAGATCTTATACGGTCCTCTATATCTAGGGGACAACTTATAATGCTTGTTGGTACGCATTACACTCGAATTCTTCGGGATTCTCAAATATACTCAATCTCCCACTTGGAAGTCTCTCAATGATCTTTTCAGATTTACATTATGTCGGTCCCTATCATGGGCACACTGGACATTTTCACGTGCAATCCGTAGCATTTCTTGCAGATCATGTAGGAAATCTGCTACTTTCTGAAACTTGATCGTCCGAGTTTCAACCACAATGGGTGACCTAGGCTCAAAACCGTACATAAGCATAAACGGGCTATAACCGGTAGCCGAATGCTTACTACTGTTATAGGTAAACTCGATCAATGGAAGATACTGGTCTCAATCAGATTGCTGTCGGGAAACATATGCTCGAACCATTTGTTTCATCGTTTGATTCGTTCTTTCCGTATGTCCATCCGTCTCAGGATGATCAGAAGAACCCAAGCTCAGTGTCGTCTCTGGTATAGCAAATACGGCCGACCAAAAGTGACGCTCTACAAATATCTGAACTAAATCAGAAGCCTTCGTGGTGGTCTTTACCAGAATAAACGTAGCCAATTTGGTAAGACGGTTGACCACAACCCAAATTGCATCATGTTGTTAATTCCTCCGCGGTAACCCAACCACGAAATCCATGGAAATACTATCCCATCTCTTATTTGGGATATCCAATAGACGCAACAATCCGCCAACCTTATGGCGTTCAACTTTATTCAACTGGCATTGGTCACACTTGACCACATAAGATTCTACAAAGGGCTTGAGTTTTGGCCAATAAAAGTCCTTTCGTACCAAATCTAATGTACGATGTATGCCGGGATGTCCTGCGCATGGTGAATTATTACACTCATAAATAATTTGATTTTTAATAACATCCACATCAGGCACACAAACCTTCCCTTTCTTGAACAAAAGTCCATTACGAATAGAGAAGTCATCAACACCCTTTATATCCTTCTCCCTAGACTGATCACCATGAACATCAGTCCTGCTTGATGTGAGAGATTTCAACTAATTTAGTCTAGTTTAGTCATATTTTGGTAAATTGTCAATAAGAGGCCAAAACTCATTTTAGACTTAGAGATAAACTTTTTGAAGCTATATTAGTTTAAAATACATTCAATAAACACTTTTTGAAAGTGTGGGAAAGTTGGTAGTCGAGTTTGAGAGAGATTCAAATTTGAATTTTGGGTACATTGAATCTAGACCCAAAAATAGTAGGGTTTACATTTTGGAGGGAATGCCAAATGGCCAAATAGGGTTTGGACACTCTATAAAAGGATGTAACTCATGGAGAGACATATCTTCTCTCTTCTATATCTCATTTCATCATTATACATGGTTCTCCTTGGGTTCTACTACTCATTGGTGCACTATCTTGGTGATATCTTGCAATCTTGTGTGTAGAATGCTCATCTTTTGCTATTTTTGGTTCCACACATGTGAAATACAGTAGGGTACTGTAATTGTACGGACAAAAAACATATTTTATGTTTTGGTTCATGTTTGATCAGTATCTCTTAGAGTTTGTATCTCATTTTGTATGTAGATGCTGATTTTTCTACATTGCCAGGATTGTTGGTTTGCTCCTTATTGTAACCAAAGATCAGGGACATGGATTGGATCTTGAATGATCTGAAATCCTTCACATGGTATCAGAGCTCTTGTGTTTCAGGTTATGAAAGGATCAGCCATCTTTAGCAAGGCTTTGGAGGAGTTACCAATGCTAGAGCATGCTAGATTGATTTCTACTCAAAAATCAGCATTTTTGCATATGTAGATTGGATCTTTTGTAGGTCAAAACTCAATATAGGGTTATATACTTGATCAATTCCGAATTCACACTTGGTTTACTGGATTTAGATGATTTTTGGTGCATTAGGAAGGTCTCATTGGAGTCTACAAGAAGATATATCAAGTTTTTAGAAATTGCATGTAGAATTTGAGATATTCAATTTTTTGTGATTTTGTCAAAACCCTAATTTTGATTGGATCTCTAGTTTGTGAGGTTACTGAACTTAATTTGAGTGTTTTTCAATCTTACGAAGTGGCAAGAATTATTAGATTGAGAATAGATCATAGGTTGATCAAGATTTCACTATTCTATGTGTTGATTTTCTAGTTAGAGTGCTAGAAGAGATTCAAGAGTTTCCATATCTTTGTGATTTCTTCTTGAGTTCATTTGTTGACATTCAAGAGAGTGCTTTGTGCATTGGAACAGGTTGAAAGAAGAAGATCAGGTTATTGCAACATGGCTACAAGTGGTGGATTCATGTTGGAAGACAATGATAGGCTTACCTCAATCAACTATTCTACTTGGAAGGTGAGGATGGAGTCCTTATTAGAGATGAATGAGTTGATGGAGATTGTTGCAGGTGTGGAGGAGGCCTCAAGCACCTCAAGATCAAGTGAGGTATGACAAGAGAGCAAAGAAAGCTCTACACATGATAAAGATGAATGTTACCAATGAACTTCTCAAGGAAGTTGGTAAGTGCACATCATCTTTGGAGGCTTGGAAATCTTTGAAAAAGCTTTATGAATCCAAGTCTACATCAAGAGTGCTTACTCTTAGGAGGCAAATCTTTCAAAGTTTGAAAAAGAAGGAAGATAGTACTCATGCTTTTGTTTTGAGGGTTAAAGCATTCAATGATGAGTTAGTATGTATTGATGAAAGCATTAAGGAGGTAGAACTTGTTCAAGTTATACTTAATGGCTTGTTGGATGATCATGCTAATCTTGTTCAAAGTTTTGCTATTCAAAAGACTTTGCCAAGTATTGTGGATTTGCAAGAGATCTTGGTGAATGAGGAGTATAGGCTTCAATCAAGAGGAGGTGGATCTACATCAACATCTCATTTTGAAGAGGAGGCTATGTTCATCAAAGTCAAGTTCAAGGGCAAAGGCAAAGGCAAGTGGTCAAAGCGTCAAGATCAAGGTGAGACTTCCTCTTTTGGCAAAAAGAAAGATAAGTCTAAGTTAAAATGCTTTTATTGTGGAATCAAAGGGCATTTTGCAAATGAATGTCTGAAGAAGCAAAGAGATGAAGGTAGCAAGCAAATCAACTTTACTACTAATGATGAGGATCTAGGTGGTGGTGATTCTTTTTTGATGTGTTCTTCAAGTCCAATATCAAGTGAAGGTGACAAAGATTCATGGTGGATTGATAGTGGAGCTAGTTCACACATGACTAGTCACAAGGAGTTCTTTACTTCTTTGGTCACTTATGATGGAGCCAAGAAAGCAATTCACATGGCCAATGGTGGTGAGTGTGTGATTGAAGGTATTGGTTCAATTCCTATTTGTCTTTCTACTAATAGGAAAGCTTGATGGTGTTCTTTACATTCCTTCACTTTCAAAGAATTATATCATCTTGAACCAATTATAGAGTTCTAGTGGCTTCTTCTCAATCTTGTAATTGGATTCTACTATGCGATGCGGGATCTGAGAAGAGATGCGCTCCTTCCTGAGGTTGCCAACCATCAGGAAGTTATTCAGTGCAGTGACATAGATAATAGGATCACGGATGCATTCTAATAAATAGCCATCATTGGTCCAATATTGTTCATTGGTCGTATCTATGAATGGCTTTATAGTCGTCTTTGCATGTTTGTGGTTCGGTGATGACTGAGTTCCAAAAGTGATTCCTATGGCTGCAAGGGCAGCCTCAGTTATGCGCACCTTGTGGATAGCAATCTGGTAGGTGATGTAGAACTTGGCCTTGGCCTCGGACCAGGTGCTGAAGGCCACGATAATGAATTCCATTTTAATTCTTCCGGAGAAGGTGCACTCGTAGATCCCCAATGCGGTGAGCAAAGGCTCAGCTAGGTTCATCCATTGAGCCAGCATGCTTGTGCTAGGGAGTATCATAATGTCCGTCTTGGTTGGAACATCATGATAGATGACATAGCGCAAAGACTGACTGGTATAACTAGAAGACATGGTGAGGAAAAGCAAAAAACTAAAGGAAGTGGCGCAAGAGTGTATCAGAAAGCAGTGTAGAAAGTTTGGAAAATTTTGGTCGCTGAATTTTTTTTCAAGAGCTTCGGATAGTGAGGAAGAATCATTATCATATGAGTCATTATCTAAAACATTGAGTAGAAGTTCCTGTTTAAAAAAAGAGAGTACTTCAATCATCCTTATGTTGAAGGTAATAATCATTTTTTTCATGGCTTCTAATGTTTTTGAGGTTTTTTCTTCTTATGATGCAATCATTAAGAGGGAGTCTTATGAAGGAAAGAGCAATGGAAGATTGGTTCTTGGGAAGATCCAAGGCATGGATCTCACATCTCTTCATCAACTCAAAGGATTCTATGATTGTGAATTGATCACTCATGATCAAGATGGCAGAAGGTTGGTTGGAGAAGACTACATGGAGCAAATCGAGAAGCAATTTTTTCAAGGCAAGGGAGATCTCATTGGTGAGCTTATTGAGGTTTTTTATGGACTCAAGAGGGCTGGATTTATTAGGTTTGATACTCATCTTCACCTACTCTACTTCATGTTGGATGGAAAGTTTGAAATCTATCTTTTGATTTGGTGACACTGTTTTCACTAACCTTTATGAAAATTCGAGATCAAGCATTGATGAGATCTTGTTGGATCTAGATCATATGTTTGAGAGGGAGTATTTCCAGAGGTTCAGGTCTGAAGATATTCATATCTTTGATATATTTGTTTTTCAAGAGAAAGGTAAGCAAGTGGAAGCGACTCACTTTGCTTTACTCACATGTTTTGGAGAATTTTCTTGTGTAGATGATGCTATGCAAGTGGATATTGGTTCTCATGGTTTTCATACTGGAAAAGCAAGTAATGGATCTGGAAAACAAAGTTTGTTCAATGACTTTGATGGTCAAGTTGATGATCAAGAGGTTGATCTCAAAGGATTTCAACAAGGCAAAAAGAAGATTGGCAATTTGGAGGTAGTCAAGAGCATCAAAGGAGAGGTAATTGGCAAAGATGTTATTGAAAAAAATTTCGTTTAGCTAACACATTCATTATGGGTATAATAGTTGTTTAACAAAGAAATGTCTAAAAAAGTCAATTTACAGACCACACGCGCTTTTGTTTTACGAATTTTACTAATGAATTACCAAATGGATCTTAAGCAATAAAAAACGGGATTTAATGCGACGAAAATCATTTAACAACTTTACTTAAGCTGTTACGTTCTACTGCAATATAAAATAATAGTTTAAAAAATGATCGAGAAAATCCCTTGACGGAAAAAACACAAGTACTAAAAAAAAACATTCCTAACTTAGATACCAATATAATGTCTTGCCAAATCTAGATCGAATGGATCTAGCCCCCAAGCTATGGACCAATCAGAGTTATGGAAAGAGGAATCACACTTGCATTATACCCTCCAAGGCCCATGCACCACTAGTAGTGCACTGGACACCTCTGCAACATATCTGGGCCACGTCATCCAGTTCCCTAATGACTCACTGACAGACCCATACCAATTCCACCACCATGTGTTTAGGCCTACAACCATTAATTATGACCATGTATACGTAAGGGCCCCAATTCCCTTATACTTACAATTAACTTACGGGTTGTTGGTCTACCGGTCCCTAGCGTGGACACGCTACCCGAGACCAGTCATGGGCATGTGTGTGTGTGTGTGTGAGAGAGAGAGAGAGAGAGAGAGAGAGAGAGAGAGAGAGAGAGAGAGAGAGAGAGAGAGAGAGAGAGAGAGAGAGAGAGAGAGAGAGAGAGAGAGAGAGAGAGAGAGAGAGAGAGAGAGAGAGAGAGAGAGAGAGAGAGAGAGAGAGAGAGACTATGTGAGCGAGAGAGTGTCTGTGTGTGTGAGAGAGATAGAGATAGAGAGAGAGCCGATGTGTGAGAGAGAGATAGAGATAGAGATAGAGAGAGAGCCGATACCTGGGAGAGAGCCCCATGCTTGTCCCTTGTTGCCACACCCCTTCCTCGTGATCCAGAGAGAGCCCCCTGCTTGCCCCTTGCTGCCACACCCCTTCTTCGCGATCGAGAGAGAGAGAGAGAGAGAGAGAGAGAGAGAGAGAGAGAGAGAGAGAGAGAGAGAGAGAGAGAGAGAGAGAGAGAGAGAGAGAGAGAGAGAGAGAGAGAGAGAGAGAGAGAGAGAGAGAGAGAGAGAGAGAGAGGAGAGAGAGAGAGAGAGAGAGAGAGAGAGAGAGAGAGAGAGAGAGAGAGAGAGAGAGAGAGAGAGAGAGAGAGAGAGAGAGAGAGAGAGAGAGAGAGAGAGAGAGAGAGAGAGAGAGAGAGAGAGAGAGAGAGAGAGAGAAATAAAATTTGAAAATGTATGAGTGTGTGTATATGTGTAATAAAAAAAAGGCTTGTATGTGTTATTGTATGAATTGGCAAAAAGTAGGGTCTAGGTGTAAAGGGGAGTAGACTGGGTAATTTGAATTTGGAACGAGCCCTTAGGTACATGGATGGGGATGAGGGCCATGCATGCCTTTCCCCATACACGCATCCTCCTCCCCATCCTTTTAGTTAAGAAAAGTGTATGCGTGGGTGAGGGGAGGAGGATGCATGGGGCCCCCACATACATATGCACACCACATGCACAAATAGTTATATATATATAGATATATAGTGGGAAAGCCTGTCGTTGACGGTGGGTGACCGATGTTCTGGGTAGCGGCAAATGGTCGAGACGTGCAGACGATGGTCAAGACGTGCGGACGATGCTCAGAGCAGGCGGGGGAGCAGGCAAACGATGGTTAGAGCAGATGACCAATGGTTTATGTACCCAATGAGCAAATGGTTTTTTTTCTGTGGGGGGGGGGGGGGGGGGGGGGGGGGGGGGGGCGGCAAGGTTAAAGGCAGCAGAGAATGTGTGGGCATAAGCGAGGCAAAGGTCGAAGGCAAAAGAAAATTGGATGGCCCGCATATTTGCCTACCACGTCATGTTTGCCTATCCTATCATTGTCCCTTCCCACTCTTAGGTAGATACAACAATACAACAATTCTTTTCCTTCATAAGAAGAGCATTTATAAGTAAAGCATTCATAAGAAAAACATTCTGCTCAAGATGGTCAAGATGCATATGTTATTGGAATAATGTTATAGGGCTAACGCTTTTCTCAAAGCATGTAATCTAGGATCCAATCCTAAAAAACCTTTTCTATAAATAGCCAAGATATGGTTCTACAATAGGTCGAAATTGTTTCAAGGAAGGTGGCGTGAAGACATAACGAAGGATTGTTCTATAGTTTGGTTTGTTTGATCGTTCATCTGTGCATACAATGGTTGTAAGTACTAGTTCAAAAGTGATCTTGCTACGATCTAGAAAAATTAAAAAAAACAATAGCCAAGTTTTCTCTAGGACCAAAAAAATAATGCTTTGATAATGTAGAGTTTCAACTCTCTCAAGATACAACAATACAACATCTATTTTCCTTCATAAGAATAGCATTCATAAGCAAAGCATTAATAAGCAAAACATTCTCCTCAAGATGATCAGCTACCACTATCACATAACTCATCAAGTGCCCAGAACATCTGCATATCCTCCTACAAAGGTTGTGCAACAATTTACTCTCATGATCTCAACAAGCTAGGACATTCTTATGTTCCTCTTTGTCTTGTAGACACCCTGCTTGTGCTTACCTTCAAAATGCTCATGTACTCTATGCTGATAGACTGGCCTCTCTCCAGATTGCTGAGCTGTTGCTAGTGATACATGAATAACTCATCCAGGCCTTCCTCTTATTGAAACTACCATTTCTCTAAAAGGATGATATCCAAGTGGTCTTGAAAGATTAAAGGAAGAAGCTAAGCATACCCATGAAAGCCATCGAGGGTGGAGAGTAAGAGAAATCGGGCAATAGTTGCGTAGGAGGCATGCTAGAGACGTGATCGAAGGCACGCTATAGGAGCATCAGGTAGGAGAAGACGTGTCCCTGATGAAGAGCAGGGGGGAGATGATCCGCCAAACGCTCGCATTCGAAGACAACAATTTCGAGCCTCTTCGCCATAGCTTCGAGCATATGAAAACAGAAAAATAAGCAGCAAAAGAATTCATGAAAGCATTTAGCTACCTGATGGGTTGCAAAGGGGATGGGCCTCGAGTGAGCTTGGTCAAGCGAGCTTTTTGGGAAATATAAGCGAGCTTTTCATAATGACATGATGGGCTCTACTAAATATAGTGTGATTCTCACCTCAATGTACAATGTGTGAGTTTATACATGCACTATGTAAAATAAACAAGAATTACAATCAAAATTCAACACAAAACAAGGGAGGGATTGTGGGCAGCCACAAGGGCCTTGCCTTAATAAAGTTGGTGCTTTATTTGATTTTTAGGAATGGGTCTTAGTCATGGTGCATGTAAATAATGTAATGCTTAATGGGTGATCTAATAGCATTAAGTTACTCTATGAAATCATCTTTGATTGCAAGAATTTATCCAAAAATAGTTTGGTTGGCTTTTAACTATTCTTGCATTTGTTGTGATTGTTTGTTTGAAGTTATGTTGATTCAAGGGGGCTGATTTTAGCTCTCACCCTTCTCTCACGTCAACATTTAACTCTGGGATGATTGAGCATATTTGTAAGAGTTGGTGGTGCTTCATAACTTATGCCTTCTCCCAACAATCAGTAGTCCCAAAGCTGCATTTGATTTAGGTCAGATGCAGCTCTGTGCCTGCATGAAAATATCGACGGGGTTAGACAGTTTGAAGAAACTGACAACGAAGGCAAAAGAAAGCGTTCACGCTCGAATAAGCATGCGTGGTATTTCCCTTGTTGCTTGCAGCTCGAAATGAAAGATGGCTCAAACCACGAGAACAACTTCGGCTAGGATAACATGATGAGAACATGCAATCAATCCACTAGGCAAAGCATGCGAGAAGCCGCATGTGATAGCCTTGCTATGGCACTTTACCTATTTTATCGACTTTTTAATGGTTAATGCCTATGCCTCATTACATTCTTGAACTACTCCATGGGTATTATAAGTATCATTACGTTGTAAATTGGTCTGGCGCTTTACCTGTTTTATCGGCTTTTTAACGGTTAATGCCTATGCCTCATTACATTCTTGAACTACTCCATGGGTATTATGAGTATCATTATGTTGTAAATTGGTCAAACATCTAAAGGCAATATTGATGCCTTGACCATGGAAGACTCTGGGAAACCTTAGTTCATAATGTCTTAGGAGACAATGTTCTAAAACTCAATTTATCCTTATTTGGCAGAACCATATGGTATTCCCTTGCTTTGAGACATAATACGACATCGACTTTTCAACTATTTATTCAGATGGACAACATGATCGAGTTTCATATAAGGGCATATCTAAAGCCATACAATGTTTTGAGGCCATATGAAAGTTCCTAAGGATCAGCCCTTCAAGGATGATATCTTATCACTTTGAATGAGGAGGATGGAAACCAGTTTTTCTTCAAAATTTGATTCAAAATTGTCCACTCTTTACAAATTGAGAAGCTGGAGCAACACTCAGTCTCTTTAGCCAAAAAAAGACACTCACTCTAGATCTACAAAATTCCTTCTAAATTTCAATGAAGAAAATGCCAAATAAGTCGATGGCTGAAAGTGTAGCCTTACCCTCTACAACTTGCAGAACATTAATCTTGACAAGAAAACCATTAAAACATATTCGAGAGTATGAACTTTGAGTGAGGTTCATTGGTGTATTGCATAATCTTCAAAACATTTAACAATACAAAAAAAATCTCAAACTTATGTACGAACAATCTCAAGTGTTTTTCATCACTTGTTCTACATGAATTACAATGTAAAATATATTCATTGCATAAAACTTACTGATTAAACCTATTTTAGGACACTACATACTAAGAATTTTAATGTCTTTGGTGCATAGTAGTGAAATTAATGTCTTCAACATCATTCTCCTCTGGTTCAGGTAACATTCACACCTGTGATACATTATACAACGTGTTATCAATTCAGTTATGCAAAATTTTATACATTGGCAATTGAACAAAAATCAAGTTGTAGCATTTACCTTTAGCTAACCCCAACAATTCACCCCAAACACCAAGTTGTAAGACTTACCTTTGGCTCACCACAATAAGTCACCAACCATTTGTATAGATCAGTTTGATTTTCCAATCTGACGATAGACCTCCCAAGGCTAGTGGCCTCATGCAACAAAGTGTCCGTTCTAGCAGTGAGATCAACTATGACATCACCGGGTTTGCTAAATAATTGTATAATATAATTCATGAGATTTTTTCCTCTCTGTGCTCCACCTGTGCAAAAATTACAACAATAGTTAATGACAACTCAATCCATGGTGGCAAAAAATGATGGAAAAAATGGGTGCAAACACATGATCATGGCAAAAATATGTAATCTCACCTCTCCAAGGTTGTCTACTTGAATCGAGTTCCCACTCGCTGCTCTTGATGTTATCCTCAACATAATCTCCAAATGGAGTCCAACACTTACTTCTCAAACCTTGAAAGTGCTCTACATTATAGCGGCCTCCTGCCTTCACGTCTCTTTTAAATCTAGACATATGTAATATGTGCACCTGTGCGACACCATTTGAGATTAATGTCATCATAAAAAAATTGACAAAACTTAATAAAACAAGTCAAAGAAGTCAAATCTTTGAACACGTGACGTCACCTCCTCCTTCATGTCATAGAAGGCTGCAGTGGTGCACAAGATTACTTGAGAATTGATATATGTGAGCTGTTCATATTTAGGATATTCTCGAAGGTTGCACATCTCATTTTTGGTGCGTATGACTACAAAGTGTCCCTCATCAGCAAGTATTCTCTTTGTTAGTGCGAACATACTTTGCATCATTTCGGAATTAAATTCATTCCATGAAGGAATACTGGTGGCCATGCCAGAAACCAACAAACCATTAGGAAGCGTTACAACAACCAATAGTGATGCGTGATTCACCTCCTCGTTGTTGATGTGGAGAGTAGTAGATCTTTTCCATGCTACTTTTATGGCATTTTCAAGGCGAAACACTCCATGGAGAACATCATTTTTTACTAGTCTACTACCTAATGTAAAACATCACTCATTAATTAAGCTAACTATATTCTCTTGTGAGTCATATGAGGCATGTCTCTTGTCCACATCAACATTCTCTTGCTCATAACCATCAAGTGAAGATGACTCTTCATCGCTACGAGATTCCGATGATAAAACATGATCGAATTTATCACCTGTTGTAAAACATTGCAAAAATAAAATGATGATAATTTAAAAGCATTTTCTAAAAGTGTGGTTCAGTTTTATTGAATGAACAAATAATTGTGAATATATATATGCATGTGAAAGAAATTGAAATACGCTCACCAGAACTAGAGGGATAGGCCTTCGTTGTATTGAAGTCTCGTGGCTTCTTGCTACGATCTCTCAAAATCCTTGTCTATACTCACAAGTAGCACCAGATAAAAAATATTAGAAAAAAATAGACAAACAAAAAAGATTATAACCCACACGTAATCTATTAAAAATATCATACTTGTGCCTCTATTGCCTTTTTTAACAATTTTTTGCTTTCATGAACATAATCTTCTCTCTCATCTGATGGATACTCTCCTGTGGGAAAATCCAACCACCATGGACAATGCTTGAAGACCCACGTGCTCCATTTGCTATTTTTCATTGAGGATGTGTACATGCAATCATTGCTGCTAAGTCACACCACTCCAAGGCCTTGGGAGGCATATACTCCAAATTATTGATACTCACTTGAACGCTCATCTACGTTGATTTATGCAAAAACATAAAATAAGAATTGCAGTTACTAGAGATTAAATAACATCAACATGCAAGAGGAATTTTTTTTTTATATGCAATACCTTACCTGAACACAATTTTTCATGCTGCCAAACCAACCCTGGTTGCCTATTAGGATCATACAATGATCTGGCTTTTCCAACCATCTCTAAGAATAATTTTGAAAAGTTCTTTCTCTTGTACTTCGAGTGTGCAAGGAAAACCCTATGGCTGGTAATCTCAAGTCGTAGCTAGCTTCCATATTTCGGAGTATGACAATACCAGCATCAATAATCTGATCCCACAAGACCTCCTTCACAAGATAAGGTCTTGTTATCTACGATCACCAAAAGAATTGTGAACATGTGGAATGAAGGTAAGGAGTGCAATTACATACAGAAGACGAAATTTTATTAAACTTACCGGTTGGTATGTGGAGTTGTTTTCTAAAAGCATCATCTTCCTCAGTTAATGCACGTGCAATGTTTGCCTTGTGGTCTTGGGACAACTTCGTGCAAGCTATATTATATAATCTCTCTTCTGTAACAGATTTTGGCTTGCGGTCCCTATCGACACATAACACGACACTAAAAAAATAAAACATTGTTATCTTTTACGATTCTTGTAAAAAACTTAACAAACAATTTGATGAAAGAAATTTAAATGAAATATAATGTGTTGACAAAATTGCTTACTTGTAAAATTCATTGCCATTGGCTGGATTTGCAAGTGTAGCCAACTTTTGTGTTTGATGTCTACGTTTTAAATCCATGGCATGGAATGTTGTAGCCCACTCTACCCCATAATTAACTGGCGAAATCGAGTTTTTCTTTTCAAAAATAGCTTGTGGCTCCAAATGATATACATCTTGTACGTTACATAGATCCACCAAAATTCAATCAGAACAATAAACAAGGTGGGAATTAAAATGTGGAATAATCTTGTTTTAAAAATGCAATGTAATAGAGTTGAGTCCATACTTGAAAGACCATACTTGAGTAAGAACTGCAAATAGACAATTGTACCATGCTTTAAAAGCACCCTTGTTTTTCTTTTCGACACTCAATAACTCAGCCATCTACTTTTTATCCTCCTTTGGCACGTGCTTTAGTAAGCTAGCCTTATCGGAGTGGCCCAATGCTCGAATCATGCATACTTTGTCACTGATTGTGGTTTTTTTTTTGCCGGTCTCATTTAAGCTACAAAAACGAGTTGATTACATAATGCAATTGAGATGTGCTTCACGTTAAAAAAATAAATAGAACATTTATAATTCATAGATAAATGAACTATTACCGATTCATACGTGCTAGTGCCGACAACAATTCTCCCTCATCATGCTCTCCTATCTCGATAATACTAACATCCACTCGAGGGTGGAGCATGGGATCATTCAAAAAATCTACACAAGAAAAAAGCATTACAAAAAGTTTATTTTTTTGACATCAATACATGCGTGACAAGTCAAATTTTTTACAAGAAAATACAACAAATGTGCTACTTAGTCGGAGATTTCTTAAGAGGCAACGTCATTTTGAGGAAGAAAAGTGAAGAGATCATGCCTAGCTTGGCTCACAGTTCTGAGATCTCCCCCCATTCCGTAGCAAAAGTCATTTTGGGTTGGTCTTCTTCAAAGATAACAACTAAGCTGTATCCACTGAAGCCATCCAAGATGGAGTAAACTTCATCCCTAGCTAGGTTTTCCAATATGGTATCACCATAGAGATTGGAAAATGATCTCTTTTTGTGGAAGCATTTAATTTGCAATAGTCGACACAGATACAAAGCTTCCCGTTCTTCTTTGGGACCACAACAATAGGTGATACCCAATCTATTTGTTCCACCTCATAGATGAAACCTTCCTCCAAGAGCATTTGGAGTTTTTCTTTGATGCATGTTCTGTAGATCGGATTACAACGATAAGTCTACTGGCATGGGGTTTAGCATCCTTCTTTAATGGGATTCTATGCACAACAACCGAAGGATCTACCCCTTTCATATCCTTGTAGTACCATGCAAAGTTATGATGATATTTTCTAAGGAGTTTCTCTAAGGCTAGACATTGTTCGGTGTTGAGGTGTGTTCAAATATGGACAAACTTTTCCTCTGTCTCATCAGGCTCTTGAAGATTTGATTTTATGGTTTGAGCGGGGCCATCATATGGCTCATTCCCCTTTGGCTCCTGTTGAGCTTGAGGCAGGTGGATAGTTACATCTTCAATGGTGAAGTCCTTGAAATAGTTGGGCAAATCAATTTTCTCAAAGGTGTAGGGCTTCTTAGTCCTGGCCTTAGGTGGATCTTTAGGGGTCCTAGCTGTGTGGCTTGTGGACCTAGAGGATTGTGCTTCACCCAGGGTTTCTCTTCTATCGTGAGATCATGAGGAGGCTCCACCTCTATAATCTTTTTCATTTTCTCGCGGATAGCTTTCTTCCTAGTTGGTTTTGCATGCACCTTGTGAACGGTGGTTTTGTGTGGCTTGGACGCTTGAGGAACTTCGGTTAAGATTGCATCATCTATCATGTAGGTAGATTCTTTATCATGTATCTCCCATTCGTATATCGGTCGTTTGACACGATATATTTTACTTTGGTCCAGTTTGGCTACAACAATGCTAGGCTTAGGCTCTATCTCTCGGACCTTCTCAGGTAGTAGCCATGGGGGAATGGCATCCATGAAGCGTAGAATAGCTACATCTATAATATCGGCCATGTCGAAGTCAGTGTCAAACTCTTGAGAGTGTAAAACACTCTCGTCATCAATATACAAGGTTATTGATTCGTCATAAGGTAGCCAAGCGACGTGAAGCTGAATGTTAACATAATTGACATTGAAGATAGGAGTATCCAAATCAGTTGGTTCAACGATAGATTCATCGCTATCAGTGTGATGTGTATTAAGCTCGCAATGTTCCGCATTGACACAATCGATTGTTGCCAAGCTGTGGCTCCAGTTGATAATATCCATAGCCTTTGTATAGTGGCCCTTCTCTTCAATGTCACGATAATTTTCAAGAATAGACTCTATGGTAGAGGATCCGTATTCGGTGATGCGTGCAAGTTTGATCTTACCAGTAGAGTCGATGGTGACTGATGTTTCTCGATTGCCAAATGTAACACGCTCTCTATTCCAATCATGCACTATGTGTGCGTTAGAGAGCCATGGCCTACCTAGGAGTAATTCATAGGAATAGGCATTGCTATGGATATCTAGCACTACCAAATCTAGCATGAAGCTCAAACCTCTGAGTTTTAGCCTTATGTCTGGTATTAGGCCTAATGGTTTTACCACACTTTGATCTACCATTCAAAGTTGACAGTGTGAAGATTAGTAAAAAATATCTTCCCATGCAACATGCAAAGTGGTTTTTATGATCTACACATGTCTAGGCAATTTTGAGAGTTGACATGCAGTACATGCAATATCCATGCATGCAGTTACACATGTGGATCCTTGGTAGTTGAGTTAACCGAGTTAAGTAGACTTTCCATGCAACTCCACTGTAGGAGCTCAAGCCACTTTAATGTAGGAAAACCTTGGCATGTTTTGCCATATTGTGCATAATGAGATTTTGTGTTTTGGACTCATTCTCTCTCTACCCGAGCTTTCTAGTGTTGATTCTCTCTCTCTCCCCATGAGCAGCCTGTTTTTCTCATACTGAGCACTTAGAATTATTTCTGACATTCATTCCTCATAGTGATAAGTTAGTTTTTTCAATCAGATGTATGCCATTGTGCTCTTACCATAGATTTTTCAAGTAATCTGTTCTCTGATCAATCTTGTACAATCACAACACCTCAGTAAGATAATGTAAGATGTGTGGTGAAGTTCACACATGCTAAAAACTTCACATGGTATCAGAGGTTCATGCTTTGAAGAGGTGAGGGTGTATACATCAGAACAACAGTGCTTTTGCTTGTAGGAACTCAGATTTGGGAGAGGAATCCAAACTCGGTAACAAACAAGCCATCTATGGATCGTAAGTGGTTCAAATCAAGCCTGATTTGCTTCAGCTGAGCCGTGTACGAACAAAGAGCTCACACGTGTGAAATTAGCCCTCTTTATTTGAGTGCTACTTCCCAAGGAATGATCCAAATTTGATGTTCTATAGCTTGTTGGATAGTTATTGAAGAGTAGGATGTGTTGCTTGAGTTTCTGAATCAATTTGATTTGGTTTTAAAAGAGTTTTAGGCAATCATATAGTTTGGGAGAGTACTCATCTCGTGGGATATGCCAAAGTGAGCACACATCAGTTCTTTTCACCAATTTCTTCAATTTTCATTGTCAATCAAGTAGAATTGGATAGAAGTGAGTTTTGTGAGGTCTTAGACTTTTTATTTCACACAAATTACTGTGTCTGAGTTGAAAGTAAGTTCCTAGAGAGTTTATCAGTTCTTTGAAACTCGTGGGAGAGATAGACTTCTTACTTGCATGTGCAGGCTTTCAGTGATTGAAGCAAGATCCAGATTCAAGACAAATTGATTTTTTATGTTGAGAGCTTGATCTCACATTCTATTGCTAGATTTCATAGGTTGGATCAACATTATCAGTGTTAGATCCTAGGTTGAGATAGCAAGCAACATTTTTCAACTTCATCTTTGTCATTACTAGAATTTCTCATAGAGAAGATGTCTTCATCTAGTTCACATTTCTTGGAGAACAGTGAGAGATTAACATCTTCCAATTATGCAATGTGGAAGATTAGAATGGAATCATTATTGATTCTACAAGATGTAATGGACATTGTGAGTGGAGCTGGAGAAGAACCTGCAGCACCTAATGAAGCTGCAGCATTTAACAAAAGAACCAGAATTGCCCTTCATTTTATAAAAATGAATGTTACAAATGAAGTGTTAAGAGAGATCAGTACATGCACCATTGCCAAAGAGGCTTGGAACACTATAAAAACAATCTATGAAACTAAGAATACCTCTAGATTGCTTACAATTAGAAACCAAATCTTTCTAAGTTATCAGAGAGTAGATGAGAGTGCTTCATCATATCTAATGAGAGTAAAGGATCTTCATCAAGAGTTAGCTAGTATTGGAGATGCTCTTAAGAACACTGAACTTGTTCAAGTAGTCCTTAATGGACCTAGATATGAGTATGACAATATTGTGCAAACTTATGCTGTCAGAGAAGAACTTCCATCCTTGGAGACACTGCAAGGTGTTCTTATTGCTGAAGAAAGCAGGCAAGAGAACAAGATGCTGAGGATCAACAAACTTTCATTGAAAGATGATGGAGATGACAAAGCACTCTTCATCAGAGACAAGTCAAGAGGCAAGGGCAAAGGTCAACAACACTTCAAGAAGGACAAAGCCAAAAAAGATGGTGAGGATCAGTCCTCAAAAGTTGCAACATCCAGTGACAAGAATAAGTTGTCAAAGATCAAGTGTTTTTTTTGTGGCAAGAAAGGCCACTATGCATCACACTGTTTCAATAAGAAGAACCAATCTAAATAACCTAGCCTTACTAATGAGGATGAGTGTGAGGGTGTTGAGAGTGAAAGAGAGGATTCTTTAATGATGTCTGGTTATTCATCTTTTCCTCTTAAGAATGAAGAAGTCTAGTGGATAGATAGTGGGGCTAGTTCCCATATGTCTAGCTCTAGAAACTCTTTCACAAGTCTCATGCCATATCTAGGTGCAAAAAGATCAATCTATACTGCTAATGATGTAGAGTGTAGAATTGAAGGAATAGGTAGTATTCCACTGTATGCATCATCACCAAAATATTTCTGCTTGCATGATGTGCTTTATGTACCTAGACTAACCAAAAATCTCATTAGTGTAGGACAGTTGTTTGATAGTGGATTGAATGTCAAGTCTCAAGTTGACAAGTATATAATCTCAAGAGAAAATGAAGTTATTGCTAGAGGATCTAGAATTGGAAAGTTGTACAAACTAAATTCTAGAGAGAGTGCTAAAATTTTAGATATTGCTTATGAGACCAAGGTTCTTCAGGAGGATTTGTGACATAAGAAATTGGGACATCCCAATTTCAAAGCCATGCATTCAATGGTCAAGGAAGGAAAAGTTGTTGGACTATTAAAGACACTGTCAAAGGAGCTTCAACCTTGTGAAGCTTGTGTTTTGGCATAATCACATCTCAAGCCTCGGCCTCACCACTTCTTGAGCAGCATCAAGATTGATGATTGTAGATCTTGTATGAGACTCCTTGATCTATGCTTCATCCAAGTTAAACTTCTGATCTTCATGAAAGATCACATCTCTACTAACAACATTCTTGTCAGTAGAAGGAAGATATACTTTTTATGCTTTTTTTTAGTAGATGCATATCCTACAAAAATTCCTTTAACAGGACTAGGATCATCCTTCTTCCTAGACTCTAAAGGTACATGCACAAAGCATACACAACCAAAGATCCTAAGATGATCTACCTTAGGCTTTTTCTTATACAACATCTCAAATGGTGTTCTTCCTTCTATTGCAAGATTAGGAAGCCTATTACAAAGATAATTTGCACATGCAACTGCTTCTCCCCAAAATTCTTTAGGTAGAGAAGCTTCTAGCCTAATGGCTTTTGCACATTCACACAAAGTTCTATTTTTTCTCTCAGCAATTCCATTTTGCTGAGGAGTATAAGAACAAGAAAATTCTCTTTGTATTACCTCCCTCTCACAAAAGTCTTTAAACTTATTGGAGGTGTATTCTCCTCCACTATCACTTCTCAAAGCTTTCAACTTGAAAGAAAACTGCTTTTCTACATAAGCTTTGAAAGTAAGGAAAACATCATAAACCATGGCTTTAGAAGACAACATATAGATCCAAGAATATCTTGTATATTAATCATCTACAAAGGAAACAAAGCAATTTGCTCCTCCTTTGCTCTTGGTTGAAGAGAAATGAACATCAGAGTGCACGAGTTCAAATGGATGCTGTGTTTTGATGCTTGATCTTGGAAAAGCATGAATAGTGTTAAAACTACATTGTAGGGAGCAACTTCAAGCACCCACACCAAGAAGATCTACAAGAGAAAGATCTAAGACAAGGAGGCTCACATATGATGTGGAAGGAAGGCAAGTGGAAGGTGAAACTTCCTACTTCATATCAGATGAAGAGCCTAAAGATGTCCAAGAAGCACTTCAATTCAAGATCTGGGTTGAAGCAATGACCCAAGAGTTTGAAGCCTTGATGTCAAACAACACATGGGAGCTTGTGGAGCCACCAAACAACATGCATGTGATTGGATGTAAGTGGGTTTTCATAATCAAGTATAATAATGATGGATCTATCAATAAATATCAAACAAGACTTTGTGCCAAAGGCTACTCTCAAATCAAAGGTCTTGACTATGAAGACACCTTTGCACCAGTTGCAAAAATGGTAACAATCAGAATACTCATATTATCTCTTGCATGTTTTCACATTTGGAGAATGTTTCAGCTTGATGTTTCTAATGCCTTTCTCAATGGTTACCTTAAGGAGGAGATTTACATGGAGCAACCTCTTGGTTTTGTGAAATAAGGTGAAGAATCAAAACTTTGTCTTTTGTTCAAAAGTCTCTATGGACTAAAACAAGCACCAAGGTCTTGGTATGCAAGGCTCAACTCCTATCTCATATCACTCGGATTTTGCCTTAGTGAATATGACCCCTCTCTGTATTATAAGTTTGTAAATAACTTTGTATTTATTCTTCTCATCTATGTAGATGATATCATTCTTTGTGGAAATAATGAGAAGCTAGTTGAAGAAACTAAGCATGCACTTGGTACTGAGTTTAAGATGCAGTGACTTAACATTTGCCCAACTTACTGATTACCAAAAATAGTATGATGGACTGATTGTGACTCTGGCGAAGGTTTCTCTTAGAGAGCTGATATTCTTGCAGAAAGGTGTAACATTTTCTACAAAAGGTTATCAACAACTAGTGGAACGGTCACTTTAGCCTTTTATTTTTGGAATTAACCTTCGTCGACTTGGCTATAAATAGATCTGGATCGGATCTATATACAATATCCATTAACACTAATCAAATGAAGGTAAAGCTTACTTTTCTCTCTCTATCTTCTCTCTCACAAAAAGTATAATAAAAATCAATCCAAACAATTAGCAAATCCAACAAACATAAAGATCCAAATAAAGCATGAGAGATGAAGAAAGAAAGAAGAAGAGCAAGGACATCCAATTTCAATCCGTAAAAGTTCAAGTTGTTTTTTAAATTATTGAAATGAACATGAATGTTCAATTGAATGTAAGAAATGAACTACAAAGCACGACTCTATATAGTGGATTTTAGGGCTTTGGCCTCAAATGCATTGGCCAATCTCCACCTCTTTTATTATTTGAAATTTAAATTTTGGAAGGAGCCCTTTTTATTTACCAACTTGACTATTAGGCCTTGTGACATTTAATTCTCGCAAAAAGGCCAAAAGTCCTTTTATTAACTTCTAACTAATCAAATAACTATGTGATCATCAAGTTGGACTTACACACGCAGGGTGCCAAATCCCTCTCACTTATTAACTATGATTAGGATTGCCTCTGAAGAAACTTGAGGTTTCTACCCACAAATAGTTGCTAGCTTATGAACCACAAACCGCAAACCACCGCTATTGCCACCGCATCGAACACATACAAACAATGAAGATACCACAAACCACAACAAACTGTGAACCGCGATGAACTGCAAACCGCAACCTTCGGATAATAAACAAAGGCAACTGAAGGAAATTGCAAGTCAACACTTGCAGTCCGCAAATGAAGACCGAAGCTCAACAGCTTCGTCTATGACTACAAAGGCGGCTACAAAATCGGCGAGTCTTCAACATGACAAATGGACTCCACGGATGAAGGAGACAACATACTGGTAGTCGCTGGCAGTGGTATAAGTAGTTCTTGTAATCATTGATCAAATTAAAGACCAATTTCTTCTTCTGCTTCTATTTATGGAGGATAAACAGGAGAAGGATGGTTAGATAGGTTGAGTGATTGAATGATGAATGTGAGGATGAAAAGTCATCTACTAGTAAGCAAGACAAGTTGAGTTGATTAGTCCAATAAGGACACACACATAGAGAGATAGATAGATAGAAGTGTATGCTAGTAAGCGGCACTCATCTTTTATTTGTAAGAGACAAAGTTTATCTTGCGATAACGAATTGTGTGGTATGCCAAGTAGCACTCAAAAATAATTATTGTAATTGAACAAATGTTTCTCTTATCTCTTGTCTACTATGTATAATCTTTGAATGTGCTATGCTTATTGAGTGTTTCTTACAAAACTAGCTATCATTTGTTTTTTCGCATAAAGGCTTATCATAATTAACTCAGTAGTAGGTCATCAGTGTCTATATACACCTTGGAAGAGAATAGATCTTAATTAGCACCAGTAGCTACAATTAAGAGTTCAACTCTATCTAGGCATATCAGGAATCTGTCAAACAACAACATATCCCAAATAGCAAGATCACAGGAAGCACATTGCTCACTGACTGATCAGAACATCGAATGAGATATAGAGCGCATCTCTCTCTCTCTCTCTCTCTCTCTAGATTCAATATAGTGAAATACGCGAGTCAAAATCAGTCAAGATTCCAACAATGGAATCAGAGCCTGATCAATCTGACAAGTCATAGCCCATAAGGTTCTAACACCATATTGATAACAACCAAAGAGCCTTATTCAAGCTGAAGCATATTAAAATATAGTGGCATCTATAAGCAGCATTCAATAAAAAATATACACCATTCTTCAGGTAGATGGATCAAACTACTTGGCATGGAAAGTGAAGACATCGCTTATCCTAAGAGGAGAAGCACTATGGCCCTAGGTGGATGGGATTGAAGAGATGCCAGTCAATGCTGGAAAGGAGCTTCACGAATGGAAGGAGAAGAATGATAAAGCAGTAGCTGTCACATCTTCCTCCATCGAAGACATCATTACTCTCAACCTCTCATCAATATCAAATGCATGAGAACTATGGGACGTGTTGAAGTCAATCATGCAGCCAAATCATGCACTTGGAAGATCAACTCACGTACCTACGTTGGAACGGCAAAGACCTCACAACATTCATCGGAAACATGAAGAACCTAATCCTTTCTTTGCATAATGCCGACACGGAGCATGCAATCTCACAAGAGAAACAACTGATGTACCTATTACACGCACTACCAAGATCATTCCAAAAAATGCACACTCTATTGACAAAGGATCTTGCAATGACTCTTGAAAAAGCAATAAGCGAGGTCAAGGAAGAAGTAGAAGCAAGGAGCACTATGATGACAGACAAGAATCTAACCAAGCTCTATATAGCAGTAAAAATCAACGCAAGAAGAAGCCTCATCCTAAGATGGAGTTGTCTCGAAGACCAGATCATAGTCAGCAGAAAGAAAATGAAAAAGAAGGAAGATTGAAGGCACCTACTCAACACAAACTGCAGGTGGTGACAAGAAATTATGCATTAGATGAAAACGTGACAAACACACCATTGACACATGTTGGTTAAATCCAAACATTCAATGTGTACATTGTCACAAAAAGGGTCATGCAGCAGTAGACTGCTATCGAAACCCAAGAAGCAAGAAGACCCTAAGCAGGAAGGAGCCCTCCAACAACTCGTCGTATGTAGAAGAGCTAGAGTCCGCGAAGAGGATTGAGGAGAGAGCAAACAACAATCCAACGCTTATCCATGCATAGATGTATGTGCTACGTCACAAGCCGACATTTAAGAGGTTGTTTTTACTTTCGAAAAACAGATTCATCCAAATACATCATACTAGGAGATGGATCGCAACATCAAGTGAGTGGAACTGGCTGTTGGTCCCAAGGTCCTCTAAAATTTTAGGAATTTATTGTGGCATGTGTTTTGTAAGCCCACAAGTAAATTTAAGTAAAGGTTTAGGAAAAACCTTATACTTAGACCTTTTACCATTTTAAGTTTAATTATTACAAACAACCATTTGTAATGGCTCAATTTAGAAAGTCTAAGTTTACGATCTAATTCCTAAGTTCAAATTTAATTCCTAAGTTCAAGTTTAGTTCTAAGTTTACTGTAACTTTACAAGTTGATTAGCATTAAGCTTGGACCTAGTCCCATAAGCATGTTAGAGCATAGGCCCACCACTTTTGCCATATATGGAAGTGGATGAGTGCCTTCAACAACACTTTAATAGAACACTTTTTGTGTCATCCCGCGATGGTTGCCTTGCAGTCTTGACTATCGCAGGCTTGGATACCATGCAAGTGCCCCTCAGCCATGACCTTTCTGTAGTCCAGAAGGCCTTTTCCAGTTTTGATATAGATCACTTTTATGTAACCCATAAACGACAGGACTATATAGTCCCCCTTGATCCCATGCTCATTTCATTGGCGCTTACCCTTCCACATACCACCCACCTACCGAGAACCCAAGCCCTTGCCAGATATGACATATCTATCTTTTTTCTCCTAGATCAAGGTGAAATCAAGACTAAAACCAACGATGGATATCTGATTTCTCAAATAAAAAATTCCAATCTCTGAGAGGCGATAGAATTTTTATCAACCACCATCCTCGTGAGTTCCCATCACCCTCGTGAGTTCCCATCACTCTCTCCCTTTGTCCAAACAAGTCGTGGTCATGACAGCCATGATGGACAGAATGAACACCATTTATGATTGGGCTACAGTTCTGGTTAAGAGCTAAAAGCCTCTTTCAGGCGCCCTTCCCGGATCACCTGTGGTGGTTTGCTTACTACCCTTGTCATCACCCACTTAGAACATCTAGTTCGTCAGACACCACCCCAATAGCTTGCCCATCCCTACCATCTCTCAAAGACATGCTTGTGCTATTGGTGGCAGGCCAACAGTCATCAACTTTCATCGTATGATCTTCAGTACGCTGCACAGGCCGAAACCACCACCTCCACCCTCCAACCTAACCCAAACATGCCCTAGCTCGATCCCGTCTCTCCTCTATGTGCCACCTCACCATCTCATGCCACCTTGCCTCATGTCACCTCTCCACCACCTATCATTTCATCACCCCCCAAAACTAATCTTCCATCCACCTCCACGGTTCCCCCTCGTACTGATGAAACCCATGGTGGACCTACGGTCGTACATCAAAATTAGTATAAAAGATTTTTATGGTACCTAATTTAGAGCAGCCGGCTCTCTTCGTCAAGGAATATCCAGGTGTTATGACAAGAGGCAGCTACAAATTGCCAAGAAAGCTATGAGAGCTCCTAAAACTGACACCGGCCAACCTCATTGCCCTTCTGCATCCTCAACCAAAATGGTGGAAGGTGGTGCTCATGCGCAGCCCCGCGTTAATAAGGGTAGATCCATCATACCATCTGATGCCCAGGAGAAGAGCATGGACGACATTGAAAACTCCAAGTGTCGAGGCGTACAATTGGCAGTTAATAAAATCTGAACATGGTTGGAAAACAATGGTTGACTTCACTAGGGCCCTCAACCGGTTCATGATCGACGCGGCTAACTCTTCAGATCCAATTGTTCTGGAAGCCTATTATAAAATGGAGACTCTTCTTACCGTCGCAAAGTAGATACCAAGTGGGATATGTGCTTTCTAGAGTTGTATTTCAATCCAAACAAGAGCTTCAAGTTGACGGCAATCGAGCATCAGATTCCTCTATACTAGACCTACCATCGCTTATCTGCAACATCTTTCATCAATATAGCGAGGTTGGAACGATGGTATATGACGAGATTCATGGGAAATATGCACCTGGTGTTTGGCCCAATCCGCTCGCAATCCATATCGTGCAGCTCATTGTGGTCCCATTTCGAAAGAAAAGAGAATCTATTTGATTAAAAGAAAAAGAAGACCCACAAAAAGAATCGAAGGACTCACTTTTTTTTTCACCATTTGTTCCATTTTCTCTTTCTTATTTTCCTTTTTATTTCCTCAATCTATTTGTACATACACTTTCTCTATTTCCCCCCCTTCTATAGCTAATTATTATCACCCAAAATTTTTGCCCACATGATTTAGATGCCAAAACATAAAAAAATAAAACAGTAACATTATCCTAAGGTTTGTACCATGAGCAAAATTGACATTATGTCAATGCACAAAACCACCATCTCTCTCTCTCTCTCTCTCTCTCTCACACACACACACACACACACACACACACACACACACACACACACACACACACACACACACAATCAAAAGTAAAAACTGAAAGATTCTTAAGCTTGCATTAGTGAAATGGAATTGAAAGACTAAATGTACAAAGGATTTAGGCTTTTCATACTTGAAATCTACTAACACTAGTTTGTTAAGAATAACATATCTCTACCACATCTACTAACAATAACTGATTAACAAATTTGCTAGCACTTGTTAATAGAGCCTTGATACAATTGTTGGTGTCCAACACCTATACTATCACCAATCATGTATTGTCACCTATACCAAGACTACAATTACCTATTTGAAAAAATCTAAGACAATAAAAAATGATAGATAATAAAGCATCAGTGTAGGTGATAGAGACTGATGCCTATATTGTCATCTATATCGAGATTGTCTAATTAAAAAATAAAATGAGTGTTTTACCTTCTTCTGTCGCTTTGGTGTAGAGAAGCCTCGTCCACAATTGTCATTGCCTCTATAGATCTATAACAAAAACCATGAAAAAGAGCAAATGAGCAAATGCCTTATGAGCAAGATCAAAAGTGAAAGAGACATTAGCAACACCTAAGAGAAGAATATACAAAAGAAACACATATACTATGAATATGGTTTAGAGAATGAGAGCAAGAGAGGGTGCTGAAAAAAAAAGGAGGAGCTCAAAAGAGCAAGAAATCAAGAGAGGGAGAGAGGAAGAGATCAAAGGAGAATAGATGAGGAGATTAAAAGAGCAAGAAAAAGAGAGAGAGAGAGAGAGAGAGAGAGAGAGAGAGAGAGAGAGAGAGAGAGAGAGAGAGAGAGAGAGAGAGAGAGAGAGAGAGAGAGAGAGAGAGAGAGAGAGAGAGAGAGAGAGAGAGAGAGAGAGAGAGAGAGAGAGAGAGAGAGAGAGAGAGAGAGAGAGAGAATTTTACTAAAGCTAAAGATTAGGATGTGTAGCCAAAGGAGACATGAACAAGGATTTCAAATTCAAGTAATTACGTAAATATCAAACTCTCATAGAGAAAAAAAAGTCATAGTCAATATAAAGATATAAATGTACATTGCATCTTGTATTGCTGTGAGAATTTTTTCTTTTTTCAAAAAGACTAGATTCCCTTGAAATCATGTGTTGAGGAGACTCCTCCTCACATCTCGACCCCATCACATCTTGATGCCTTGATCTCGGCTCCTTCCAAGGTTGAATGTTGATCTTCATAAAATATAACATCTCTACTCTCAATCACTTTTGAGGTAGAGAGTATAAAGACACTATAGGTCTCCTTGGTAGATGGGTATCCAACCATGATCCATGAGCTTGGATCACCTTTCTTCCTTGTTTCCAAGGGGATATGTGCAAAGCAAAAACTTCCAAGGACTCTAAGGTGTTCACCCTTAGGCTTTTTTTTGAATAATACTTCATATGGTGTATTTCCTCCAAGAGCTCCATCACTCCTCAAAGCTTTGATCTTCAATCAGAATTCCATCTCAATATATGCTTTGAATAATAGGAAATATTCATGCATCATAAATTTTGAAGAAAGAAGATATAACCATGTGCATCTTGTGTGATCATCAATAAAAGTCACAAAACAAGAGGCTCCTCCTTTGCTTGTGCTTTGACAAGAGATGTACATCCGAGTGGATCAATTCCAAAGGATGTGTTCTTTTGATAGAAGATCTTGTATATGGCTTCTTGTGTGATTTCTCCTTCTTTGAAAGCTTAGACACATAAGCAACATTACAAGAATTTGCACTTTCTCTTGGATCCAATTTGGATATGCCTTCAAATCTAGATCCAGATCATAGATACAAATCTGAGTTGGCACGTGTGTACTACAGGCTGTAGTATGGTTTGCAAGCTATGTTTGAAGTCTTCAAAGAGTTGGTTTCATTTTGATCATCAAAAAACAGTGTACATGAGAGTAGAAACTCGAGTTGCCAATGTGCTCCAAAAATAATCTATTTGCTCACTATGGAGAGATGGAATACATAGCAAAACTCACTTCCTTTGTAAATTTAGGTGAATTTCCAACATGTAATAAGGAGTAGACTCAACTTTCTTGTCCTCAAATGAAACCCTAGCCTAGATCCTAGAGTCATGCTTGGTAGGTGCATGGTTGGTAGAAATCTTAGCACAAATCAAGGTCTAGATCCTACAAAGGTAGGAATCTCTACCAAATGGACACAACCACTCCTCTTGACTTGAGATAACCTACATTAGGTGTAGATTTCCATGTGGCACTTTGGCCATACAATTTTAGAATAGAAAATATAGACAAATGTACAATATTCTACATGGCTAGATTTGCCAATATAGGCAATTTTTCACACTCCTCCTCAAACCTAGCCTTGGAAACAACAATACTTTTATCAATCACTCCAATTGAAGATCTAAGCTTGACAAATGAATCTTTAGGTAATGATTTAGTAAACAAATCAGCCAAGCAACTTGATGATGGCACATGTTGGAGCTTGATCTCCTTGGCTTGCACTTTCTCCCTCATGAAATTATGAAAACCAAAATTTTCTCTCCTCATTCTGGCTACCTCAATTTCCCACATTGAGTAAATATTTTACCTATACTTTTTATTGTAAAATTGTATGGCCAAAGTGCCACATGGCAATATACACCTAATGTAGATTAGCTCGAGTCAAGAGGAGTGGCTGTGTCCATTTGGTAGAGATTCCTACTTTGTAGGGTCTAGACGTTGATTTGTGATGAGATTTCCACCAACCATGCACCTACCAAGCCTGACTCTAGGATCTAGGCTAGGGTTTCATTTTAGGGCAAGAAAGTTGAGTCTACTTACTTATTACATGTTGGAAATTCACCAAACTTTACAAAGGAAATGAGTTTTGCTATGTATTTCATCTCTCCATAGTGAGAAGATAGATTATTTTTGGAGCACATTGGCAACTCGAGTTTCTACTCTCATGTACGTTGTTTTTTGATGATCCAAATGAAACCAATTCTTCGAAGACTTCAAAAACAACTTGTAGGCCGTAGTACTATAGCCTGTAGTACACACATGCCAACTCGGATTTGTATCGATGATTTATATTTTCATTATCACTACTTGTTGTTTGTGAAACTACCAATCTAGATCAAGTTTTTGGTAACTAGTTTTCTAATAGATTGGTAAGCAAGCACATAATAACTCTTGCGGATCATTTAAGATCCTTTCTTAGTCTCCAAAGTACTCTACTTTCACATGTTATCAGAGCCAAGTACAAGAGCTTTGATCATAGACCCATTTAAAACCATTTTTAGCAGTTTTGTGTGCTTAAAAATAGTCTTGTGAGGGCAAGCTAGAAGCCAAGTTTTGGTGAGGAAATTTGATTTCTAAGTTGAAAGGGATCAAAATCCATGCTGTTCCCAAATGTGGGAACTTTTGAACCTGCATTTATTGCACTATATTCATTTGGTGGAGAGGTATTGGTGTAATTTCTGGTGGAGATTCTAGGATAATCTACCAATATCAATTGCCATTGATTAGATTTGAATTTGTTTCATGGAATCTAATTAATCAAGGCTGAGTTCAAGTTCTATTAAGGTCATAAACAAGTCTTGAAAGTACACCAAGAACGAAGAGAGAGTTTAAGTCATTTTCTTGTTCAAAAATAGAGAAGAATTGGCAGATTTGTTTGAGAGTAGATTTCACATCATCTTATCTTCATTCCAACTTTGTGATGGAGTGATAGAACCGTGATTACAAGTCCATCTGTTGGATTAGAAATCAAATTTGATTGAAACACTGCAAGTTAGAAACCTTTGTGAGTTTCAAGTTCAATCAAATCTATTTCTTGTGTGTAGAATTCACTAGTAAGATGGGTTCTATTGGAGCATACCTTCTAGAAGCTAGTGAGAGATTAAATTATACTAATTGTGCAATTTGGAAGGTTAGGATGGAGTCACTCATGGTGATCCAAGACCTTTATGAGTTTTTGATTGAAGATGAAGATGAATCTCTAGGTGCACAAAAATTAGTGAGATACAAAAAGAGATCTAGGCTAGCACTTCATTGTGTGAAAATGAATGTGAGTAATGTTCTTTTGAGAGAAGTATCATCATGTAAAAGTGCTAAAGAGGCTTGGGAGTCTTTAAAATCAATCTATGAATCTAGTAACACTTCAAGGGTTCTCATGCTTAGAAATCGGATTTTGCAAAGCATGAAGAGAAGTGAAGAGAGTGCACAAGATTATGTGCTCAGAATCAAGTTTCTAAATAGGGAGTTAGCTTCCATTGGAAAGAAGATTCAAGATGGAGAGCTTGTTCAAATTGTCCTTAATGTTCTAGGGAGTGGATTTTCAAATTTGGTCCAAAGCTTTGTAATCCAAGACACCTTGCCACTATAGAAAAGCTTCATAGTGTATTAGTGGCTAAAGAGTGTAGGATGATGCACACCAATGCAAGAATGAACTCAATGTCTTTGCATGATGGTGATGATAAAGCCAATTTCTCATTCAAAGGCAAGAAGAAGCATTTCAAGGAGACCAAGGAAGAGGATGATGCATCAAGCTCAAAGGGCAAGATCAAGGACAAATCCAAGTTCAAATGCTTTTTTAGTGGAAAGAAAGGGCATTTTGCATCAGAATGTCTCAAGAAGAAGAAGGCAAGAGAGCAAACAAAGAAACATTGCACATCAGAAAGAGGAGGAGGATGAAGAAGAATCATCCTCGATGGTCTCCAACAAACCTCCATCATCCAAGAGCAACACCAATGATTCTGGGTGGATTGATAGTGGGGCTCTTTCACATGACATATCAAAAGGACATTCTCTCTACTTTACTTTCTTACAATGATGTACATAGATCCATCTATACAACAAGTAGTCAAGAATGTAAGACAAGTGGAATAGGAACCATTCCATTGTATGTTGGATCATCCAAAAGGATGATTCTTGAGAATGTTCTTTATGTTCCTAAGTTAACCAAGAATCTGCTTAGTGCTGGACAATTAATGGATAATGGACTTGATGTACAATTTAAGCATGAAGTTTGTTCCATCCTTAGAAATGATGAATGTATAGCTAAAGGCTTTAAGCAAGGTAGATTTCAAGCTTGATGCTAATATTGTAGTGGAGAGTGAATTTGGAAAAGGTGGAGATCTCAAAGGTGGAGCTATGGCACAAAAGGATGGGTCACCCCAACTTCAAAGCCATGGAAACTATGTGTGCAAAGGAGCTTGCACTTGGCCTCCCCAAGCATTTTTCAAAATGTGGGAAGATAGATGAAGCATGTAGCCTCTGAAAGGCTCACAAACTACCCTTCTCAAGATCTACATCTAGATCAAGCACTCCTCTTGAGATCATCCATTCAGATGTTCGTAGTTTTTCACATGAGTCTAATGGTGGTGTCAAGTACTGTGTAATATTCATTGATGACTATTCTAGATATTGTTGGATGTACCTCTTGTCTATTGTCAATGCATTATGTGGTCATGGTTGCCCAAAAAATGATCAGTGTAATAGTCCAACTATGCCTGCGTGTAATCGTAGGCAGAGTATTGATATTGATAGCTCCACCTCATCTGATTCAATGGAAGACCCTATTAAAATGGAATTTGACACCTTCTTGGATTTTAGAAACACACAATTCACCTCAAAGACAATTGACGTGTACACTCTTGCTGGTGAAGGAGAGTCCTCCCATAGAATTTTTTCTTATGAAAAGAAAATTGTAACACCACCTAGGCACAGAGTTGTGGATGACATATTGTCAAGACTTGAAATAAACATCATCAAAAAAAATACTTAAGAAAGGCATAATACCTCAAATTGTTGAGGAGTTGCCATGATACTACAATAGAGATGTGTTGTTTGAACTTCCCCCTAGCTTTGGCCAGACAAGTCCAATGGATGATATGGAGCAAAGATATGTTTGGACCAAGCCAATGATAACCAATGTATCTTGTGATGAGATAGTGAGGATCGACTATTGCATTGGCTTGTTGGAGTGCCCAAAAGTGACATGTTCTCTGTACATGAATACTAAAAAAAAAATAGCAACATTTTTTTAAAGGTACTTCTAGAAACACATGCCCAGTGAGTATCTTGACTAATGGTATTGGCACAATTTCCTATTCTTTTTGTCAAAAACCAACAATCTGCATTAATTCTTGTCCATGTATAGTCTATTATGTGATGCCAGGAGACACCACTCCCACTCAATTAATGATCCATAGGAGAGAACATGCACATGACGTGCAACCAGGAACTTCAAAGAAGACGATAAAAAAAACAAGAAAATTGGTTGAGAAGCAGTCAAAGCAGATAGAAAGGTAGGTCCGAGAAAGGTTCAAATGAGTATAGCCAAGAACTTAATAATGTCCATGATGCTTAAATCCAATAGAAATTTGGAAGAGACTGTTGGGGATGTGGAGCTCACAAATTTATTGGGTGAATTGGCCCCATTAGAGAAAAATCGAAGGTATGCAACTTCACTTGTGTTTTTTTTTTGGGTCGACAAGAATATATTAATCTTATTACAACATATTGTGTCTTTTGAACTTATTGTTATATTTCCATATCTGATTGTTGAGTTTGCATGACAAGCTACATAGGATGGTCACATCGACTAGGACTGCTTCATTGCCTTTAGGATATGACCTTGATAGCCTTCTATTATTTAAAAAAGTTCAATGTTTGAATTTTTTCATAGCAGCAAATTTCCAGGCCAAGGTGGGTTGCTATATTTTCAAAATGTCCACAAAAGGCCCTGCTTCAGGTGTAGACATGATCAATCGGATGAGAAGAACAAGCAATGGAGACCTCATGAATGCATGGGCACAATTTGATCACACCAGAAGAGTGACTAGGTGGTCGACAATGGCTTCCCACGTGTGTGATCCCAGGTAGAATTAGTAGCAACAAACATTATCCTCCATTTTTATCTCCTTTGGATTGTAAGTCTAAATATCAGTTTTTTGTCTTTTCCATAGCATTCAAGAGCTCTTGACAATGGTGACATGTGAAATGAAAAAGGAGGACACACAATCCCAAATACTATTTTGGAACTCCTTGAACAATGTGATGGAACAAGCGAGTCACAATAATGCAGATTTTTGTGGCTTATGGCAGATGAGGCACAAGCAAATTATAGAGCTTTTTGAACTGATTTCAATGAAGGTCCAAACAATGAGATGGTTGGACAAGAGTGATCATGCATGTTTCACTGGGAGCAAAGTTTACACATAGACACAACAAAATTAATCCAATAGGATTATCAATTTGAACACAAATCCTTGTGCGAGAAATGGAGAATAGCTACCACAAAGGAGGAAGCATTTGCACAAAGCAGATATATTCGTCAATGGTGGAGGACAAGAAAGGTGAGAGATTCTAGCTTACCATCAATGGACAACTGGATGAGCTAGTGGAATGTTCGAATCACACACTAGGGAGAATTCATGGTCACGGTAAGTGAGCAATATACATCAATTTTATCTTGAAACCAATTTTGGAGACAGTTGAAATCATGTTTGGATTACATATGCAAGTCTTGGATGCTGTGGATGGAGCCAACACACCACGAACAAATATTTCGGAGGCTAAACATGGAAGCTGGCTAGCAGGAGAAGGCCACAAGATTCTTATATCTTTGTACGATGCATGCGTATCCAATATGGCAAATGCCCTCTTACAGAGTGCAAAGCAGCATGCACACATGATGGAAAGACATCTAGGAGAAGGTCCAAGTCTATAAAATCTTATCAACTGAAGTGAATCTTGAAAACCAGCAAAATCGAGTATAGTACTGAAGACAATGCACCAAGTGTTGCAGAAACACCAATGCATCAACAATTCATTGGTCTGAAGGGGACAAAGAGACATTACATCGAAAAAGAAGGTTAAACATGGTTACGGATGTGGATGACAATGGTAGTCATAGGTCAGAGTACAACCATGAGAATGTAGAATGCAAGGAGAGAGGACATCCTAAGATGATAAATTTTGCTATAGGAGCATCAAACCTGAGATCAAAAAATGCAGCGAACAAGCATAATGACACCAATATATGTTATGTCAATGATGAGGCTATTCTTGAACAACAAATACATAACACGTTTTGAGAAATCATAAGAACTAGCCTTAACAACCGTGTCAAATGTTTATCCTAAATACCAAACAAAGGTAAGTGTGGCCAATTGATACTTAATGCATCCAAAGGTGTTCCGGCACTTAGCTTCTACTCCACAAGAAGCCATCCTACCGGAAAGACAGAACAAATAATGTGGTTTTGCAATAGTGATTCTACCCACACATGGAACCCTAATAGGAGCATATCACCCAAGTCCACAAAGATTTCAAATACGTGGCCTATAGCTGAAGGAACAAACCTCACACAACTCGAGGCAAATATGCTCATCAAAGCTGGATTTCAATTGGAAACAAAGCCAATTCATCAAGAAAGAACCTATGAAGTGCAGAATTCTCAAATAGGAGGCAAGAAGAGTAGTGTGCAATCAACTTTGACAGGTGGAGAAGAATACAAGCATCCAAAACATAGTCTCATGATTTTTCAAGCTGCACATGCTAGCATAAAGAAAGCTCTATCCATGAATGTGGAATTTATGTTGGAAAGGGTTGTGGAAGAAGAAAAACATGAAGTTTTGAGGTTAGGAAAAAAGCCTCTCCTATGCTCGACACTCGTTATGATGTGCACTTACCCAACATACCAACATGCTCATGTCCTGATTTTCAAAAGCGTCTAATGGCAGGAAAATCCTATTTGGCATGCAAATATATCTATTCCATATTTCTCAAAGTAATGGATCTTGATCAAAATAGCAGCATGTTCATACATCAGCCCACATTAGTGTTTCAAGCTTTAACTCGCAGTAGAACTTGTTAATGATTTCACATTGTGAATGGAAAGATGATGTGTTTGTTTACAGAAGCTAAAATTACTTGTTATTTTTTGGTGTGAGAGAACCGTTGGTGCAAGTACAATATCAAGATGGGATAGATACTAAAAAAAATTTGGTGCATGTGGTGAGTGCAAATTATATTCTCAAACAATTCAAAATAGCTGCAAGTAAGGGAATGATATGTTGTTGAAGTGTATTCATCCCATTGTGCACCCTATGCATTCAATTCTTGTACTTAGGCTAACTAATGTATTGACTACTACATTTGTGTATGGATATTGGGTGAAGTACTCATATGTTTGATGAACTCTAGCTAAATATTAAATAATATATTTCATTTCTATGTGTGTGGTTTGTAGTTTAAGTAAAGTTTGTTTTTTTAAAAGCTTGCTAATTTGTAGAACTAGAAAAAGCTCGCTTAGAAAAAACTCGCCAAAAAAATACATCCCAATAATGGTTTGATACGTGAATTACACATAGACTACACAGTTTGGTACTTGCATTATCACATAGATTATATAATTTATTTACATGAAAAAGTTGAATGGTTGTGGACGATTCACATGATACAGAGGCTCATGCTATGGTGTCCAAACCTTTTGTGGTATTGGAAAATGAAACGCCAATTTTAATAAATGACAAAGAAGAAAAAAATAAAAGTGGACACAACACCATAGAAGGAAGATTACTAGAGATTGCCATGACACCTACCAAGAGACACTAGGAGGATTATAAGTAATACAAAGTGGAGACAACCAATGTCACTTCCAAAGGTTTCTCACATTGAGGTCCTCACAAGCGACGTGTTCGTTTACATTAAAATCCATTAATTTTTTTGCATCTAGTTGGTATCTTCTTGTAGTTAGGAACAAAATGTCCATGTGCTACATAATTGTTGAACCATGGGTAGAATGAAACTTGCAAAAAAAGTACTTGCAAATTGTCAAAACCCCCATCCATCTGGCATGCAACTTCCAAGAAAATTTTATATGCCTATTATCATATAGTAAGGCCAAGTCTCCTTCTTTCAATTAAACTTCTTTCAATTTTAAATCGATCTTTCTCTCTTCTGTTGCTTTGTACTAAGGCTGTCTCTTGTAAAGGTATAAATCTATCTTCCTTTAATCTAGATATTTCTAGTGTTTTTTGACCATTTGAATTGATTCATCTCCATCTTCTTGTGTAATTTTATAAGTAGGTGTATCTGATTCAATAGATAAGATAGAAAGCATATCATATACCAAATAAAATAGAGTTTTAATCCACTGGCTATTAGATTATATAAATTTAAGTTGTCTTTCGATGAGAAATCATAAAATATTCGGTTGACTCTTCAATAGTTTTATCAATAAAATGTGTGCCCTTGTCACTGATTAATTTTGAAGGAAAACCATATATGGTCATACTATTTTTAAATAAGAAGATTGCTACTATCTTAGCAACATTTGCTTTTGTTGTTACTACCATTTTTGTACAATAGTCAATTCTTGCTAGAATATCTTAAATTTTTTTATGCCAAGCAACAGGTTTTACGGGTCCATTCATTATTTTTTTGACAGTAGTTTTCATTACAAAGTGACCTTTTGCATCTTCTTCATGTAATGATTTTATAGCAATATAAATATGGGTCATTTCAAAACATCTTTTTGCTTTTAAAGTTCCAATTTATATAGTATATTAGTGATGATTGTATATGGTGCAACTCGATATTGAGAGACATTTTTCTCTTCTCTGGCGATTGCTTCTAAATATTATTGATTTTGCAAATAGTCAATGATATCAACATACCATGAATCTTCAAATGATAAAATCATAACTTCTAGCATCAAGAAATTTGCCTTTTTTCAACTCAGCTTTAATCATTAATGAGTATTGAGAATTTCCATGATGTACTGCTCGTTTTCCTCTATGTTTTTGTAGCTCTTTAGTTTTACCATGGAGACAACATCATTGTTTTTTGGCAATCATCACATTGAAGCTTTCAAACAATTCATTGTTGCCAGTTCTATTTTCTAGATATCGATGACTAACAATGGCCTTTCCTTCAGTGAATTGTAATCTTAGAGATGATATACTGACCCCATCAAAATCAAGGTTTGCTTCCATTGAACCTGTCACATGCAAGAACATATACTTTTCATTATTTCAAAGTTTGTACCCTTGACCCAAAATGTCCGCTAAATTCTTTTAACTATTTTAAACCTGGTGTATTATTCTCAGGACTTGCCATCATATATAAAGTACATGTACTGATAAATGTGTGTGATAACAGCTACACAATAGGGTAAATGTATGTGATAAGCAGCTACACATTATGGGTACTTTGATAGATCCTTAAATATTTTTTGAGCTAAGACAAACTTCTACCTCTTTTGAGCAACACCATCTCCAATCAATATTCAGATTTAAAATTTTTGGTGTTTAAACCAATGCCTCCTCATCAGTTGCCATTCCTATAGAAAAAGAAATTGTATTTAAAGATGACAATACAACAAAAATCGATATGAAATAATGTATGGGTGTCTATAAATTGAAATTCACGATGATTTTTTGAGTGATCAGATATGATAGCTGAGACAGAATATATCCAAATGATCTTGTGCCTAACCCAAAACCCTAGAAGGTCCATGGATGCTGCTTCCATATAGTAGCTCATCAAAATCTCATAATCAATAGACCATGGACTCTTATGCTCCCTTCATTAAAGAAAACAAATATTTGTGAGCAACCTCCATCAATAAACTACAAACCTACCGTGAAAGCAAAAACATCATATAATGGTCTATAGTAATGTAGTGCTCAAAATGAATGTTCATGCCATGTAGCATATAGTCAAAAATATGTAGATTCTAGTAATCTAATGTAGACATGCATAATCTATTGACCCATTAACCTTGCAAAGAATCTAGAGGGGCTCTCAATAAAAATTGTTTGCATATATCTGCTGCTAAAAAAGGGCTATCTTATGTATCAAATCTAGCTTAAGACCATACTGAAATCTCAAGGAGAAATTAACACACTATTGTTAGTTGTGTATAGTAGTCAGTGTATATAGTAGTTTTATAGTTGTGTAAACCAATGATATAGTAGTTGACCTGAAATGCCCGCTACAAATTTCTAACTATTTTGTACCTGATGTATTAGTCTCGGGACTTGCCATCATGATGTGTTTATATTTAAATTACATGTACTAATAAATTTGTGTGATAAGCAAATACACATTATGCGTACTTTGATAGATCCAACCGTATTTTTTTGGCTTCAAACTTCTACTTCTTTTGAGCAACATCATCTCCAATCAATATTTAGATTTAAAAAATTTGTGTGGAGCTCAAGAGCATCAAATATAAAGATATTCTCATCATTATATGTAACAACATTTCAGCTCAAGGGCTTGCAATAAATCCTATCTTTCACACAAGGAACAAGCACATTGAAGTTGCACACCATTTTTGAGAGAAAAAGTTCAAGAAAAGGACATCATCTTGGAGCTTGTGGATACATCATCTTTTGTGGCTAATCTTCTCAATAATAACTTGCTTAAGGAACTTTTTATTGAGCTTAGATCATCCCTAGGAGTTGCTAGTAGATCTATGTTGCATAATGTTGTTTAACTATCCTTCTTTTAAGGAGGAGTGTGAAAGTAGATAAAATCTAGCTAGTTAGTTTCCATGCTACATGTCATCGTAAGGTTGGACCTTGAACCATGACTCATTTGTACATATCTTGAGCATGATTTGGCATAGGTTTCTTGGTCTTTACCTTGAGCTGCATGAAGGGTCAACACATGCCCTATTTTTCAAGAAAGCAAAAGGAAAGTGGTGCATCTCATCCTATTAGGCTCATCTTGATGGATTATGGGGTCCAAACATATTTTGGTGTTCATAATGAGAGTTCCAATCACATTCTAAGGTGCACCACATGCTAAATATACAAGGAACTCAAGATTACACTATATGCTTGATGGAGAGCTCATTATATTTCCATTGTCTTTGAGAATTTGAGAGATTGATTTTGGAGCTTCAATTTGTCTTGTTGTAGGAGGCCGAGAGCAAGGATTATTTTATTTGTACCTTTCATTTGTACTTGGATACATTATTTAAAGCTAATAGATGTCTTGTATTTTCACTCATACTCTCTTGAATGGCTTGTGATTGATGGTTGATTTCATGTTGTGTTTAAGAGCTCTTGCCAAGATCAAAAGCTAGTTTTGTTACATGCAAAAATTCAAGTTTGATCAACCTAGTTTTTGAAGTGTGCAACATTTCTTGCTTGTTGATCTTTGTAGATATTTTTGAGATCCCAAAATGAAAGATTTGGCTCCACTGTTATTTCTTTGTGTGTGTCTTGTAAGTACGATCTTTAGGTGCTTTCCCTTACATTAGTAGAGGGTGTGGCACTTGGAATTCGTAGGACATCATCCATTCTAGTATTATTTATGTCCAAGATCTTGTGGACCATTTCAAATTATACGAAAAATTAGTTCTTTAGCTTATGAACTAGATCTTCAAGGCAAATGTCCATTATTTCATGTAAGTTAGTTAAAATTAAGTTCACATGAATGTGATATAGTTGGATTTGATGAAGATTAATCCCATTTAGAAGGTTTATCACTTAGTGTACCTTTGGAACTTGAAAGAGTACTCATAACCTTAGATAAATAGTTGAAAAGTTGTTCGATCTTTGAGTTCTTAATTCGGTGGAAAGGACGTACTGAGGATGATGATTTCTGAGAGAGAGTTAAAAGCATAAAGAAGAATTTTCCTAAGTTCCACTTTTGACCTCAAAAGTAGTTTGAGGGAAGAATGTTATGTTCATGTTCATTATATGGGATTCGGATTAATCCTAGACATGGATAACATGTACTCTAGTGTATGAGATTATTGGTTGTCTTTTACATATCTGTAAAAAACTTATTCAAAGTCTATTTTAATTAGAAATGAATGTTTAAAAGTAATAATCCAAGAATAGTTGTCATATGAATGCTTATTGATATAATTTGTTCAAGAAGAATAAAAATGTTTATATCTACTTACCAATTTTTATTAGAAATGAATTTGAAGTATGAAAGTTTATCATATTATAGGAGCAACAATTCTTGCTTGATATAATTTTGGCTCCATATTTCTCAACCTCAATACAAGTAAAAATTCCATCATTGAAAATCATGTCCATATTCTTTCGCTTGGGGTGTTCTTGATCAAGTGACATCCATTTACTTTTAATCCTTTTCCATCTTTGGTAATGGAAACAATGACTAAGCATGGTTTTTCCTATTTGATAACAAAAACATTTTGATTTTGCATTCTATATTTCCATTTGATTTTGCATCCCAACATTCATTTGTAAGCTCAAATAATATACCATCTGATTTACACAGGTGGAAATGAGATTGAAACATGTGATAGAAAGTTTTGAGGATGGTGTGAATGGAGTTTGATTGCATTCAAAGATAGTTGGAAATTTGGGTAAAAATTCGGCAAGAGCTTCGTTTGTGTAAAGTGACAAATGACTTAAAGTCTCTGCTTATAGAGAGGAAAATTAGAGTGCGTTTTAGAACAAGTACACTTTCCACTGGTCAGTTCCATACCAAATTTTGCGAGGACCTTCTTCATAGTTTTTTAAGACTCCAAACTGATTTGACTACCCTACGAGAGTTCTGAAGGTCAACGAGTGTTAAACACTCGCAGGGAGAGAACTCTCGCCCAACCTGCCCTTGTTATCAGATTTTCAAGATCTAACCATATAGGTAGGTCAATTTCATTGTTCTGATTCCATTTATGCTGCTTGCAAAGGTTGGTAAGGTGATCTTGATGGCATGCAAGAGTTCTGAAGATATTGCTTATCTGCACTCTCGTAGAGGCTCTTTTTTAGCTGATTCTTCACAAGTAACTCTTGCATATGCATCATCAGAGGCTAATTGTTGCTAGATGGTGTTCTACTATTCTTTTGATCCTATTTGGATCTAGATCCTTCTTGGATCTTGTTGGATCTTGTTGTGATGACCTTTTGTGTTGTAGTGTAAGATCTTATTTGTAAGTGATTAACATGTCATCATCAAGCTTGATCTGTGTTACTGAGGTGGCCAATACTTGTGTAGTCGGCTACCATTGATGGGTGTATCAAACAATGTCCCATCTAGATGTTCAAGTTCTATGGCTCCATGGCTTTTCTCCTTGATGCGGTATGCGCCTTCGTTTGTGAACTTCAATGTTTCCCTTGATCGCCTTGGTTTTATACATTAGGACTAGATCTCTAGAATGAAGATCTTTCTTGTGTAACCGACGATCATGCCATGCTTTACGACGCGCTTTCTCAGCTACCAGTGCATGTACAGCCAATAGGCATGGTCTCGCAAAGTTTATGTAAAGCTTCATGGTGCAGTTGTAGAGATCTGGACTCATCAAGGCGCTATGTGTGGTGGCAACCCTCAATGATGGCACCAAAAACTCCACAGACATTATGACATCTTGACCATAAACTAGTTGAAATGGCATCTGATCAGTGCTTCCCTTGTATGTTGTCATGAATGCCCACAAAGTAGCGTGTATCTTATGTTCCCAATCTGATCTGCTAGCTTTGAATTTTTTCGTGATTACACTACACAAGATCTTGTTGGATGATTCAACCTGTCCATACCATGAGGACAACTGAATTTATGTTGGTAAAATAGTGAATCTTGTTTTGGAAAAGGATAGCAACTGATGCTCAACTATGAAACCTCTCTTCTCCATTGTACTAATTGTTGATGGTGGTAAGTAATAGCTGAGTATCCTAAAACTTGCTTTTTTTTATGGTACCTTGTATTGTAAGACTTTATACAGCTTTGTTACACATCTAAGTTGATAGAATCATCCATTTTCATACAAACTGATTGCATTCATGTAGTTAAATCACACACACACACAAACACACACACACACACACACACGCACACGCACACGCACACGCACACGCACACGCACACGCACACGCACACGCACACGCACACGCACACGCACACGCACACGCACACGCACACCACACACACACACACACACACACACACACACACACACACACACACACACACACACACACACACACACACACACACACACACACACACACACACACACACACACACACACACACACACACACACACACAACAACAACAACAACAACAACAACAACAACAACAAATAAACTGAAAATTAAAATATAAAATTAAAATCACTAACCAAAGGCTTTGATCAAGGTAACTTTAAGTGCAAATATTTATGGACTCAATCAGGGTAAGTATAAGAATGCAAATGCATTCAAATCCTAACAAGGTGAATCTGGTACCTAGACCTTGATTAAGGTAGTTGTAACTTTTCTTGCCATAACTTGATTGAGATAAATTTGCAATAATAAAGGTATATGGTTTAAAAAAAAGATCTAATTTTACTACTAAGGAATAACATAAAGTCTTTTTTGAGCTATATATGTGCATGTCCTCAATCTACATGCATTTGAAAAGAAAGACCTCATGATAGGTACTTGTAAGAAAAGTTAATGTCATTTTGACAACCGTGTGTTTTTTACCAGATTCTATTTTCAGTGATGAGCAATGTGACAATTCTTAACGATACAAAATTATTAGCATATGTTGTCAAGTATATTTTGTTAAAAATCCTACAAAATGGTGTAGTGATCAAGTATTGATAGGCTTCTTAATTTTCATTCACCTTATTGAGTATCCAGAAAAATGATCCTTAGTCCATGAAACTAAAAAAAAACATATTACCATAGACGATGCTTGCTCATTTTTCACCTATTAAGAAAGGGCCTTTTGCAAAATTGAACAAGCCATAATAACATCCTAGTAAAAACAATCCAACCAAATTCCAAAAATGTCTTACCAAACAATAAATGCCAATAAGGATGAGAATTCTCCCATAAACATATAATATTTGAAGGTAGAATACCATTCCAATATAAATACTTATTCCTACTATAAGGTGGAATCATTTCCCATTATGTTATACAAGAATGGAGATACTAGTGATATTAAAGTAGATATACTATGTCACTGGGTCTGAGGTCCAGTCAATAGACTAGGGCCAATTGCACTAGTGACTAGACAGTCAATAGGACATGCGTCCCATTAGTGGCAACCTTGCTCATGCATGGGTTTCCACCAAAAATACTATATATATAATGTTTTGGTTTTTAGAATGTAGTTTGCTACGTTGGGAATTTTGGTTTAGAGTGTTTATTGTATTATTCTTAATTTATGTCGATTTTTGTTTTTGTGAATTGTGAATTTTAACTTTCTACTAGAGCCTAATAGGGTTTGTGCACGATACAACGTGAACATTAAGAAGAGCTTCAAAACGATAGTGTGTTTTAGAGTTTAGATTTTGGGGCCATCAATAAGCGGTAATCAGACTTTGGAAGCACCAATTTATACATATAGAATTGTTGAATTTAGATTGGAAATTGGGAGCTTCCATAGCGAATGGTGACATCAATTTTGGTTAAAGAATTGAGCCAAAGTCTAAGTTCTGAGAAATTAAATAATTCTAGATAAAATGTGGAATACTTGCCGCATCGAATTGCATACAATCAGTTTTAGACATATGCTACCTGCAGGGCAACGTCAATGGAGGAGATCTTTGAAGTCAAAATTTTTGAGAAAGGACAAAAAAAAAAATTCAAGAAAAGAATTTCTCTAAGGTGCTAGAATTTTCGAAATAAAACTCAATTTCTTGAGCTATAAAAGTTATTTTTTAAAATTGAAACTTTGAAAATCAAATGAAACTTTGAAAAATTAGACATAGGAAAGAAGAAGGTGATGGGGATCACATGTGATGAATGAGGGCATGAACTTTTCATCTAGAGTGCCTATAAACTTGAGAGAATTGAATTTAGTGCATGAGATCAATCTAGATCACGTGGCGTGAAAATCAAAGGTCACATTATGGTCAATCGCGGCCATCAAATTAGGGCCAACCATTGCATTTTCAAGTTTTGGGCTAAATTTCATGTAAAGAGTTCTAAAGGCCAAGGGACCCTTCATTTTCATTTGAAAATCTTCCGAAAAGGACCCAAGACTTTGAAGTTTATGAAGAAAGGAGTTTCTTAACTAGTTGGATTATAGATGGGATTAAGGCCGCAAAATGATATTTTTAAGGTGTGCATGGAATCTAAAATATGCTAGACTAAAGAATTTGTTAACCTAAAGGATTAACATTATGAAGGAACATACTTGCAAGCTTTGTGCATCTCTATTGATTGTAAAACTCCAAAGAAAAGATGAGATAAAAAAAATTAGCTAGTATTTCCAAAGATAGGGTTTACATTGATAAAGTCAAACTATCATAATTTCTTATATTGTCCTGAACCATTAGAAATTGCATCAAGACGAATGTGCACTACCAAATAAAAGGGATTAGAGATTCCTAAACACAAATTTACTCTTGTTTAGAAGTAAAATGGATAAATAAGTAGTGTGAAGAGAATTCACCAAGAACTGTTTATTTTGATCTATATTGCTTATAAGACACATGATTTGTAAGTCATCAAGATTCATCTATAGAAATTGTGTGCATAGAATATAGAAGATCTCTCTCAAAAATACAATAAGTTTCTCCAACCTATTTTCCACGAATTTCAGCCTAATATAGGTGAGAGAGATGACTCTCTCTCCTCTCTCTAGAACTTAGGAACCAATTTTAGGACACCAGTAGCCTAAAATAGCCAATTTTGGTCTATATGTCCAAATAACATGATTTTGGTGTCATTTCGAAGGTCCTGAAGTTTGAGACTTCTTCAATATGAAATATATACTAAAATAAAATTATATAGGCCTCTTTCACAGGTGTGAAAGGTTAGATCCAAAACTATGTACAAAAATTGCCAATTTAGGCCTCAAACTAGCTAGGAAATGTTGACAATTTTCACACTCCCTCTTCAACTTAACTTGCTAGTTTTACAGCACTACTTTGCTCCAACTTAAGAATGATCTTCATCATGATAATAGATCTCTTCTCAAGTGTTCTAATATGTACAACATAATTGATATAGATAATAGTGTCCATATAGCATGCTTCACTATTTCTTACATCAATTTTACATAGAATGGTGAACAAGATAATGTAAAAGACTATAGAATCATAATGAAAGGATTCCTCCATGTATCCACCTTTGAATTCTCTGTAAAACATCAGCAAACAGGTTGTAAGTGAAAGTAACCAACAAGTGTTTGCATGCCTCCTCCATATTCCACTATGCACATAGTGAATGCACCATGTATCTCCACGAATGAACCTCCATCACCACCTTGCCTTTGTAGATCTCCAATCCATGAAAGCCCTTGAGTGAATGAATGCCAAAATGATGTGTTCTCTGCTCCATTTGAATGAGCAAAACCTGAACTTGAAATACTTGATTTGCATACAACCCTTGATCCTACATTGTCAACAATTTGCCAATTTGCCAACACTAGGATGCTAGATCTTGAACTTTGCTCAAAAGTAAACATATTGACCACTTCAATATCATTCAAGATTTGAATAAATGCATGTACTTGATCATAAAAACCAGCAATGATAACTATTCCATCTCCAAGATCCAAAGGATGCAAAACTATGGAACTAGTTTCATTGAATTTTGACAATTCCAACACATTGACATGACAATGTTCATACATGAGATTAAACAAGGTAGAGTAAACGGACACTTCCTTGCTGCTCCAATAACCTTACTTGAACCTTCAAGAACCTTTAAAAACAGATCCAAAATGCTTTGCCCATGTGGCTCCCCTTTGATGCTTTTGACTAGCTTCTAATTGCTACTTGCCTCTTGGTGTTGATGAAGCAATTCAAGATCAACATCTTGATCTTCCAACAAAACATCAAGGACTTTGCATTTAAAGTACAAAAAATTGAATCTTGCAAATTCTATATGCAAATGCTACAAAGTTGATATAGTATCTTAAAGAATGCAATAAGACCTATTCATAGCAATTTAATGTGCCACTTTCACCAAGTATGGAGTTAAATTGGCCTAATTCAACTATTTTGCCCTCTATTGAGTTTTGATTTACAAAACATCAATTCTACATACGAAAAATGCTTGATTTTTGAGTAGAAATCAATCTAGCATGCTCTAGAATTGGTAAATACTCCAAATCCTTGCTAAACCTGGCTAATCCTTCAAGTAACCTGCACCAAAGCTCTGATACCATGTGAAGAAAAATCAGATCATTAAGATCCAATCAAACTCTAAGATCTTTGATTAGTAAAGATAGCACATCTATCACCATTGACAATGTAGAAATCTAGCTCTAACAATGCATAGAAGCCATAAACTCAAATACATCTTGATAAAATGACATATGAATGATAAATTACTGTTTCTGTCCATACAAAAATAGTAAGCTACTATATTTCACACGTGTGAATCTTACAAACATATAACAATTGCATTCTACACACAAAAAGTCAAGATATCAACACTATATAGTGCACCAATGAGTATGGAAACGACCTTCTACATTTCCCACACTTTCTAAAAGTGATAATTCAAATGAACTTAGACTAAAAATCACTTCATAAAGTTTATCTCTAAGTATAAAATGCGTATTGGCCTAAATTAACAATTAATCAAATCAAACTACTTGACAATTTCTGACACTAATTACTTCACCAGACCGAGGCATTAATTAATTCGGTCTGTGGAATATCCACAACTGGGTTATCCATTCATAATTGCTTTTATCCAAAGCTATCATATCTTGAAAAAACTCATTAGCTTGTTACAATTTCTACCAATCTCCCTTGTGAATCATAAATAAGATTATGATGTCTCAATTTATCTCCATACTATATAGATGTAATTGCATGCAAAACTTTTGTTTGAAAGTAATGTGTCCTATAAATCTGTTAAACAAAGAAATTGATTGTGTTTCTACCATATTTTCTAGTTGATGCAGATTGACATAGGGACTTTGGGTGATGGAAAATTGGTGTCATTTATCGGTTTGAGTTTACTTAGTGGGATTACAAGCATTGTCAATGCACTTGTGCAAGGAGGCATGGTTGGAGATCTATCTTTCATGCAATCTGACTTCATGCAAGTGAGATTCATTCTATAGAATGACGTGTTTTAATATCTCATATTTTACCATGGAAAACATAATGGTAAGCTTAGTTTGAAATTACCATTGAAAAATGTTTAATTTTGTTGTCCAGAATATTTGTGTGTGGATAATCCACGCAATTTAAATTTTTCGGTCTTCGGCTCCCAGTACCCAATTCGTGCCGAAAATGATGTTTGCATGGAACATCCTCCCACGCGTGGATGTTCCATGCGATAGTATCCACAACCATATCCATGCCAATCCACGTGAAATTTTTTTCACCTCGGGACCCTTGGATGCTGCGTGGATATTTGCATGTTGTGTTATTGTGAAATTTTACACACACGCGCGCGCACACGCACACACACACACACACACACACACACATGAATTTGACATTCTCACCATTTAAGATCAAGATCTAACACCTAAAACTTGATAGATCTTTGGATTAAGCAACCAATAACTTTTAATGATTGATAGTACAATCATATTTGTCCTTTTTCTCTGAAAATTGACAAAGATTATCAGTATTTATTTTATTTTTTTGTTGATGGTAAGCATCTATGATTGCAATGTTTATTTTATTGTTTCACCATCTATGATTTGCATTTTAGCTTATTCTTGTTATGAAAATGTTCATTTTTTTATAAACATAATCTAAGTAATTAAATATAAATCTTTTCCTTTGATGTCAAAGTTTATCTAGTCTAGTTTTAACATCTAAACATACTTTGCAAAAGCAAAATTTTAGTAATCAACACACAGTGCCTTAACAAAGCATTTAAGAAAATGAAATGTAAATGCATAACTTTTATATGCATTAGACTAAATTTCACAAAATCATTATTTTTAAGATTGACCACATATCTATTTGATTGCCCTAACAATCATTTTCTCTGAAAGAACCATCTTTTTCATTCTACAAATCAATCAATCAAAGACAAATGATTAGAAATACAATTACTAACTTTCTATTTTAGGAATGAATGTTAATCTACAATGAATCTAATCTATTACCAATATCAAATTAGTTCTTACCTTATCTCTCTCAATCTATATCTCTTTTTTTACAAATCCCTCCATTCATTTTTCTCTTGAACTCTTTCTCTCTCTTTTGGTTTATTAACAAAACAAATGCACACTGATGACTCACCAAAAGAGTTGGGAAACCCAATTTTCATTGTTAGCACTTTTTTGTTTTTGTCTCAAAAAATCCCACTTGGTATAACCATGTGTGGTAGTCCCACACTAAATCCTAAACCCTAATGAAACATCCCTGAAGATTTGATGCACGTAGCAAATCTCGAGATAATTTTTTGTTAAATTTGCCACTCGTGGTAGATTTATGGTTCTTGTGGCACAACCATTGTGTCTATGCCACACTATTTCAAAGTTTAAAGATATCCCCTCGATTTCTACCAAGATATGGCCAGTTGTTCAAAACTTAGGCGACATGGCTCTTCCATGTGTGACTCTATCTCTTGTCTATTGCCAAGTGCATTGCCACACATTAACAGGCTAGAAATGGGCCCCGTCTTATGTGCTTTTCAATATTTGTGGCAAAATGCCAAGGTTTGTATTTGTGCCCCTCCATTAGGGACCGAGTCTACTCCTACATAATTCTCTATATACTCTATAGATGGATGAAGTAGGCTTTATCTCTAACATATTTGTTGGTCATGCCATAGGGTTTAGACATGTACTCTTGTGGATGGAACTAAATGTTATCCTAAGCTAGTTATAGAGAGACAAGCGCAGGCCTCAAATTCATAAGCGGCGACACAATGGCTCACTTTCTCACATAAGGGGCGGAGGGATGTAACTTTAGTCCTATACCTAGTCTATGAAGACCACCTCAAAGTTGCATCTAGCTCCATCTAACTCTAGCCATCTTGAAGAAGCAATGCAAACTACTTGGAAGTACTACAAGGCATTTTTTTTATCTCTAATGTCCATGTGCATTGTAGTAGAAACAAGCGCTATCTAGATAAAGAAGAAAGCGTCAACTAGCCACATTCGAGTGACTTCACATACATACGCCTTGGTGCCAACTTCGAAGTTTTAGACGGCAATAGGCACATAGGCCTCGCGTGCCATGAATTCCAACGGTAATTGATTGCGTTTGGAAATATATGTGTTTTGTCTCTTCGTTCACGATTTTAAAATTTTAAATATTAGGGCACGTTGCATGGGCCCAGCCGCCCAAAGAATTGGTAAGGCCGGGAGAGAGAGAATGAGAGAATGAGGATTCAATACGTCCGGTCGATGGTGTAGGTCCTAGCAGTAGGAAGATTGTCTCTTTGAATGGTTGTCAAGTGAATAATCATCTGAAGCAGTTTTAGGATTAAGAATACTACGTGGCTTCTCAAGGTTCAAGGCTCAAGCTGCTGGCAGCGTTGAAATTTGACTGGATGGAGAGAGAAGAGACAAAATTGACTGCATATTGCCTGTCAGTGGCATTCTGAAGATTCAAGTACAAGCAAAAATTTGAATAATCTCCAAACTAGCCAAAAGATAATTGAAAACTTCCAAAAGATGTTGCAAAAGCCCTTGAAGTCGTCGTGCATTTTATGCATGTCATATTGAAAGTCACGGATGCCCAATGCCTGTCAAAATGCCTCGCTTCCCAAGTATCCAAGAATCTTCTGGAGTTTGGAGTCTTTGGACATGCTAGCGACTTTGGAGAAAGTCTTGGGTGTTCAAAGTTTTGTTGGAACTTGGACCTGTTACCTCACTTATAGTCTGCAAACCTCTATTGCAGCTGCCAGTTTATTGCAGCTGATGGAAAATTTGTTGAGCGGCAAATCATAAGCACAATTGACACTAGTAGTACTGACTCCTGAGTAAACCATTTGCGAGTGACCACATGCTTGCATAGGCTTAAGTTGAATAACTATAGAATCCAGATGCTCAGTACTCATGACTAATGGTAACAGAATCGTGTGTAGGTGCTTCTTTCTTTGATTCTTTTGTCCATTTTCCCTGAAATTTTACCCTGTAGTCAAGGTGTTGAATAAAATTCTGGCTTGCCAAATTGGGCTTCAGGTTCAGGCTTCAGGTTCAGGCTTCAGGCTGAGCCTTCAAACTTGGCCCTTATGTCTGCCTGTGCCACCTGAGACTTGAATCCTGTCTACGCACGAGGATTAGTTACGACCAAAATCTAGAATCTACCGGCCCTTCACTCATGACTCGTCACGAGTCTTAGCATGAGCCTTAGGAGTCACGACATTGATAAGAATCAAGAGAGCGAGTACTTATCCACTATATAGTGTAGGCTTACCCAGCACCCTACTTAGCTGAAAGCCACCAAAAGGTTTATCCTGTGTTAATAAGCCCAAAAACAAAATTATCTGTTCAGTGTTGTATATCGTATAGGTATCCAAATTTTGGTAAAGTGGATAGTGAGCGATGCAATCGGAAAGCCGCTAGCATGTCAAAACAATTTTGTAAATCCAACGGTCAACCAATTGAGCCTAATTTGATTCTTTGCTGAAACTAATGATTAAAATAATCACTGAATAATCCTAGATGCTAGGAGTCCTAGAATCTATATCTCAGGTTGTGGCCATTTGCCATTGACCTTTGAGTTTGTCGATTGGTCTGGAGTCTCTGGACTCTGAACTCGAGGTGAGCGTAAAATCTAAATTCAGGAAGTTGGAACATCAGATACTTCAAAGCTCACTGCTCAGTGCCAAGCGGGCAAAACAAACCTGAAGGTTATTAGTCGTGACTCATGACTCGTAATTTCGTGGTGTACTCATGGTATATTCCACACCGTTGGATGAGGGTGGGCCCGATAGGGCCTCAGCCAAGGTGAGCAATACTCTCTTCATAACTTGTGAGTCGTGACCAGATGATGTTGTTACTGACATTTTGTTACTGGCATTCTCCATCAGCATTAGATCATCCACGTGAGCTTTCAGAAACCTATTACCAATCTATCACCCTGTAGCCTTCTCTTGCAGCATGCTGGTAAGTGGTAGCTGTTCTTGCGTACAGAGAGTTATGATGCATACGACTCTACGGGTTTAGTAGTTTACTTGATAGCAAAGTTATATCTTTGTAGCTAGCATTAACTGAAAAAACTCATCAACGGGACCAAAAAGTTTTTACATGCATACACAATCAGAACATAATCAAAACAATAAAATAAAATTGTTCGATTATTGCTGTTGGAAGCCTCGATTTACAGGAGAAATTGATCACTTAAATAGAAAGAAGGAAAACTGAGCCCCGAGACTACTTAGGACTAGTTTAAGGTAGTTTCTTATTCGGGAATGAAAGGTCCTTTACACCCGGAAAAAGGGCCATATAATAGAATGCATCACTGAGGGAGTACACTAAGATAAAATCTATTTAGTGCTCACAGAGAATCTGTAGAGTCCTACAACCAACCGGCTGGTTTTGAAATTTATCAATTGATCAAGCAGGAAGCCAAAAGTCTAAAAACCGACTAAACTTGAGTAACTTGAAACTTACCTCCTTGATGCAAAAAATAGGAGGAAATTTCTTTAGAATACTAAATTTGACACATTTCATTAATATTGACTTTTAGAAATTAGATATACATGCTACAATAAGTAGCATTAAGGTTTGGATTTCTTTGGCAAACTTAGCTTGAAGTACTTGAAATGTATGAAATGTATGTATGTTATCGAAAATTGTAGACTATTTTAATTTTCTACTAAGTTTCAAATTGCAAAGAATTGATTTCTTAAGAAAATTTCAAAAAACACTTTGCAAATGCACTTTTGAATTTGCTTGAAAAACCGGCCAACTTTGAAGGTTGCAGGAACTTGGAGGTTAGAAAAGGAAAAAAAACCGGTTGAACCTAAAATCTACAGGAGACCAACCTACTTGCAAAAAAAAGAGCGTGAGCATTGAATTATTATCTATATAGTGATTGAAATAGAAAAATATGAGAGCATGCATAATAGTACCAAAAATAGAGTATGAACTTCCCCAACTTTTTAATTTAAACTACAAAGTACTCAAGAGACCAAATTCTAATGGCATAAGTCAGTAGATGAGCATTCACGACATAACAGAAATAGGGAGATAGGCTTATGCACAATTGAGATAAAATTTGAGGAACTTTCTGCAGTTGCTAGTTGTTGCGCCACTGGTACACTAAGAGAATAAAGTACAAAAATGTACATAATCAGGACTAGATAGGTAATAAGGACTATTTTGGTAGGTTAATGTTAATGGTAGATTAATTGAAAAGGAATGAGTATATTGTAGATGACTCAAAACTAATAGTAACTAACTAATAAAGAATGGTGAGTAAGACCTCTTTTCATAGCTGAATTTTTTTTACAAGTCTCACTTATGCATCTTTATGAGTCATGATATGTCTTTCAGATCATTTTACAACCTTTTTTTTGAGTAAATGTTCATGTCAAACCTTTCTATAGAATTTTAGATTTCATAGCATGTAAAAAAAAAGGTGAGGTTACTTTCAAATTCCATACACAAAAAGAGCATGGTGAGGTCACTGAGGTTTAATGTTTCATGGTTTCATAGACTCTATCAAACATAGCCTCAACACAATTTTTCCATGAAGGACAACCTTTGCATGATTTGATCGTGTTCAAGAACAACATGGAGTCTTTTGAGCAGATCCGACACAAAACACGAAATCTTTTGAAACGGGTCAAAATCCTAAAAAAGAGTAATCATTTTTCAAATTTTGCCCAAAAACATGCTTTTTTATGGAAAAATTTCTGAAAATCACAAAAAAAAAATTCTTACAGCATTTTGGCCAAAAAAATTAAATTTTTTAATAAGACTTTAAAAATTTAAAATATTCAAAGTGAACAAAATATTGACAAACACTTATAGTATTTCAATAGTCTAAATTGAATCTCATAAAATAACTCACATACTACATTTGATGCCAACTATGCTAACTCCACAAATGTTGAAACAGTGAAAATAATTTTCATATTATTTGTTTTTACAGTTCAAATTCCAAGGAATTCTCACTAACTCCTCTCCACCAATAAAAATCCTGTTTTGATTTTTTTGAAAATCTTCAGAGCAATTAACATTGATAAATATGCTAGCATTGTTTGATTTTTATTTTCTCTGGCGTTATTATCAAGTTGCAAGAAGAGAATCTCAAGAAGACTATTACCAAATTCAACTTTTATTTTGTAAATTATATATATATATATATATATATATATATATATATATATATATATATATATATATATATATATATATATATATATATATATATATATGGTAACTGTCAAGTTTGGATCATTTCGAACGTTTGGATAATTGGAATACACTATAGACTACAAAGTGCCATTGACTATAAGAGTATCAACCAAATGAATTTGAATAAAATCAGCTTCGTTTAAATTCGTTGGTACTCTTACAAAATGTGGCATTAGTATTTTCTGTTGATCCATCCCATCAATTACAAGACCCAAATACTTTTGAGGAAACTCCAAACACTTTTTCCAGTGTTTTGCAAGCTTTTGTCTTTCTATTGTCTGTTGCTCTCTATGGATTTGAATTGACTTTGTAATGTCCACTAAAAAAAATCACACAAAAAAAAATGATTAAATTTAAGTAATTGGAAGCGCAAAAGAAATTTAAAATAAGTAGAACAAATTTAAATAACAAATTTTAGAATTCGTCAAATACCTTTTTCTTGGGATGTTTTCGCTTGTTCTCTATGTGCTTTCAGTTGCTCACAAATAGTACAAACAGACATTCTAGATTTTTTAAGAATTTTTACTAGACCAAAATCTCTCTTCCCCAGCTTCAGGAAATAAGAATAACTTAAATGTTGAACGTTCTTGGACATTGCGAAATCTTTGTACATCAAGAATATTTCCAATTTCATGAAATTGTATGGAAGGCGAAAATACAGAGAAGTTTCTCGGCGGTCACATTAATGAAATGTGTTAACCATACTTTTACGATTAAGCAGTCCGGAAAAACAGTTCGACCTTGAACAAAACCTTGAAGGCTTGGATCTTTTTGTAACCTCGTGTGACTGCGGACAAGTCTTGAATTTCCAATTGCATGAACCCTTTTGCAAACCTCAGCTGTTTCAAGAAGTAAGTAAAACCTTTTTGATCAGGCTTTACAGATTAACAAAGATAATAATTTTGGTCATTTTTTGTCTTTGAAAAAAACTTTGATCGAATTTGTCTAATTTCAGCAAAGTTTAATTTTTGTAAACACGAGGAAACACAACAACCTATGTTTTTGACTTTACAAATTTCTTGAGATTCGAACAATTGATTTTGACATCTCGTCATTTCATGACTTCCTTGTAAATCCCCTTGAAACTTGTCTTTTCCCTTGGATTATGTACTATATGAGGAACTTGCTACATTAGCACCTAACGACTTTGGTAATATTGAAGTTGTACCTCGTACGTGTGCTTCTCGTATCTCATCTGCATCGTCTCCTTGATTTCACCAGAAGGCTCTACGCTTTCAGAAATATCTTCTACATTAGAAAATATTAATCTTTTTTATTTCACAATATTGGTGGTTCTTCGTGCTTGTCTTGCCCTATTTAATGAACGAATTCCTTGACGTGGGATTGTAGACTGACTTGAATCAGTAATTGAGTGCTTGCTTGAATCTGAACCACTATGAACCACTGCAATTCTCACCTGAGGGAGAATAGTGCACTGTTTGGGGATTCATGAGACACAAAAATAAAGAACTAGTACAAAATCTATTGGCTTGAAATAAACCTGGAGTCATTTCATGGTAGACAGTTGTAGCTTTAATGTCAGATAAAGAACTAGTAGAAACTACATCAAAGCAAGTTGGAGCGGGAGGAATTAAAGAAGATGAGCTTTCCATTGGGACACTAGTCAAATACTAGTTCACACCTAAGCGATGCAAGATAATTGAAATATTGCATTTACGATCATGACATGTCAAAACAAACTAACAAAAAGCAAACTAAAATTTCCAAATTTGATTCTATGCTAAGCATAGGAAGTGTGCCCGACATGGAAAGCTATGTTGGCCATGGGTTCCACAGATTGGAGGTATGCCAAAATGCATAGAAAACATAAGCTTAATAATATGAGATTTGATACTCGACTTGGCCAGCAACGGCATTGGTTTCAGCATTCTTTATGTCTTCGAAGTCAAAGACTTCTAGGTGGTCCTGGCAATTTAAGATCCCTGTTCCTGGCAATTTAGAAAATGAGGCTTCGCAAAATAGTGAAACAATACCCAGTTGTAAATATTGCTTTGAAAGAAAAAAATCTCTGGCCATCCTAAAAACGTATGACTCGTTTTATTTTGTTATGAAGTCATGGTTCCCAAGGGTCGGCCTTCTAATGGTCTAAACCCACTATTGAACATGGCACCAACCCACAGCCCATGAAATATTTAAGGGCAAATCAACTTTCCATGGAACCTACACATAGGCCAAACAATATTTAAGCATGGATCACCTGGCATAAATCACCTTTTGCCGTTTGTTTTTTCAAATTGCACTCTAGAGATCTTGTTATTTGCTATCTTCACTTTCTATTGATCTTGGCATACGCTCTGAATATCATCTATGCCCAGCATAGATTGAGGGACCTCGAGTTCACGTTCTTGCTACGAGGTAATGAATGTTTTTCGTAAATTTTTATTTTTTTGTTTTACGGATTCATTGGTAAACCTATGTTAAGCATAAGTCTTGTCCCGACCTATGCTCAGCATAAGCCTTGTCCCGACCTATGCTCAGCATAGGTCAGCATAGTTCGAGCGACGACCTATTCTTGGCATAAGTCCTGTCTCGACCTATGTTCGAGCGACGACCTATGCTCAGCATAAGTCATGTCTCGACCTATGATGAGCATAGGTCGAGTGACTACCTATGCTCAACATAAGTCCTGTCTCGACCTATGCTAAGCATAGGTCGAGACAAGAATTATGCTGATCATAGGTCGGGACAAGACTTATGATGAGCATAAGTCCTCGCTCGACCAGCATAGGTCGAGACAAGGCTTATGTTGAGCAGACCTATGTTGATGAGCATAGGTCCCCGCTCAACCTATGCTCAGCATAGGTCGAGACAGGACTTATGTTGAGCATAAGTCCTCGCTCGACCTATGCTCGACCAAGGTCGAGACAAGACTTATGTTGAGCATAGGTCGTCGCTCGACCTATGTTGAGCATAGGTCGAGACAAGACTTATGCTGAGCATAGATGGGCCGAGACAAGACTTATGCTGAGCATAGGTCCTCCCTCAATCTATTTTGTGTTTGCATCTTCTTTTTTGTGTTGCATCTTTTTTTTTAGATTTTGTATTTGCATCTTCTATCACAAGTAATATTCTTGTCTTTTGATTTTCAGATCTTTTCACTATGGCTCAAATCAAAGTTCGTCCACCTATAAATCCATTGAATATTTAGAAAGTTGACATGACAAACCACATGTTTTATTTTACAAAGGGCTGTGAGGGACAGAAACTCACAGAGCTTTTTCTCTGAATAGTAGCCGGCTGTCTACTTTTGTAGCACAAGGTCATGTGCTTCACAAAGTAATGGTGGCAGATGACGATGTAGGCTTTACCAATATCTCGATAAAAGCCATCGACAAAAAGGTCTATGTATATATTGTGGACAATGGATTCATGAAAATATGCCTTTATGAGCATGCAATTGTGAGAAACTTTTTTGATGATGCATTGTAGACCCTTATAAGTTATTTCTCTTCTTTCATTCTAATTATTTTGAATGATCTTGTTTGTCTTTATGTTGGGCATGGGTTTACTTGATGCATTTTCACTGTTGTACTTTTTTCAGATCTTGAAAGCTTCAATTTTGATGGTAGCTGAAGCGCTTGAGGAAAAACAGGACCATGTTTTGTCGAGGTCTGTGAGATCAACATCCTCTCGCAAGAGCTTGGCCGGCTCCTGACAAAAGGATTCCCAACCCCTTGACTCCTCCAAAGCCTGCAACAATCCTCTCTCCCCTAAAGAGAAAACGTACCTCTATGGAGATTGTCTTTGTTGATGCTTCAGCCTGGGCCTGTAACAAAAACTAGAAAATTGAAAACCATGACTCCAAAAGGCATCGGTCCAAGAATTTAAAAAAAAACCTTCTCCTCCCTCAAGTAACATGAATATGCCTAGAGCTACCATTAAGCTCCATGCATCTAGCAAAGACATGGCAAAAATGCGTGCATTAGTTCATGAGAATAAAAAGTCCAAGAAACTACATTTATTCTAGATATTGAACAATGTGAGAGGCCACACATTGACCCTCTAACTAATGATAGGTCCTTGGAGGTCAAGGAACCGAACAACTCCCATCTACATAATTTAAAAATAAAATTTAAAGACCACACTCAAGCAGTAGTGACCTCTTTCATTGTTCTCGTTGATCCTGCTATCTGCCCCACAGTAACAGATTTTGATGTAAAATTAATTGATTCATATAATAGGCGGGATCCATAGCTTACAGGCTAGAAAAGAGCTATCTCTTAAATATCCCCATATATTGTCCTCTAGGCAAGTTAGTGCCATTGTTTTTGCTGGCCTGAGTATTGAGGAAGCCAAGCTCCTTGCTTGGGACCACAACATTGATCAGGACTACAAACTCAAGATGACTACAATTCAAAGAGTCAGATTCTTTCACAAGGAGTATCTCAGACTCCACAAGGAGGAGGGTGACAAAACAAACATCCAGCTACTGCATCTGTGCTCAAGAGACTAGTCTTCCTTTTGATAAGAAGAATCCAGCATCCTCCTTAACAAAATATGATAATTTTTTCAGCTAGCCTTCCGAACTAGACAAGCGACTTTCACGGGTTTTAATCTTTTTTTGAATCCATAGTGGTATTCCACTCTAGTTGGCAACAAGTTGGCGTGCACAAAGCATTTCTCGAAGTTTGCAATGCAGGCATAGAGAATGCAATTTGGTAAGTAACTGTTTTACTTTTGCTCGAACACATTTATAATCTATTTCTCCGCTCTGAGCATTTTTTCTCAATTGGATTGAGCATTTTTTAATCATTTTTTCTTAATAATTGCAGGTTCAAGCCAAACATAAGAAATTTTGGTGGCACTCGACTTTGTAATGAGATTGAGAATCTCTCTATCGACTATTTTTCAACCAATGGCAAGAGGTCGATACTGCATTACAACACTACATGAAGTATTGATTTTGGCAACAATTTCAAATTTCCTACAATGACAAAAATGTTAAAAAATCTCATGACTGGTTTTGTGGCTTCTCCATACCAAAAGCCACAACAACTTGTAAATAAATTAATAGACATGTTTTCTCATCCAGCTGACTGGATTTTGGATTTATTTAGTGGTAGCGGGACAACCAGAAATCAAACATTATAATGTTCTAAATTCACTTAATTTAACAGTTATTTTTCATAATAACAAATTAATCAAAGATAATGTTGATATTATTTTAGCAAAAGTAACCTAAAATTTTAAAAATATTTTGCATTACTTAGTCTAAATTTTAAATTTCTGCAAATTGTAGCATTTTACAAATCATTTTTTTCATCTATTTGAAGTTTCAAAACGAGAATTTTAAAAAATGTTAGAATCATAAAAAAAGAAAAGTGTTTTCCGCCACTTCTCATTTCAAAATATTTTGCATTACAAAAAAGAAATGAGACAAGTATACATATAGGAAAAACATGAAGTTTTCCTAGATTAAAATGAACTAAAATAAAAAATTTCCATACTAGTAAAAGTGGGTCTTTTTCCAGAAAGCAAATCTAGCATTTTTCTTACCTAGGAAAGATCATCTAGGAAAAAATTTCCTAGTTGATTACCCCTATCTAGGAAAAAAATTTGTGCCTCTTTTTCTAATATGGAAATTCCCTAGTTGTGCTCATTTTCAATCCAAAGAAAATTCCCTATTTTCCAATCGAATACTTTATGTTCATTTCAATCCAGGTAAACTTCCAGGGAAAGATCCCTATATAACACTTGATTATTTTCATTTAGTGCTCAAGAAACATTGTATTTCAAATTATATATAGACACAATAAAATTTCAAACGTCATTGATCTATATTTTATTCTAACTAAGTTATTGACATATTTCCTATGACGGAATAAAAAATCACGTCTTCATTAAAACATCCCCACGGACTCCAAACCGAGATAGAGCTCTTAGAACACTAAGGGAGAGTGCAATAGACAAAACTGTCCAACCAAACCTAGATCCAAAATCGATCTACCCCTAGAGCAAACCAAAAGATAGAAAAATCAAGGGAAAAGCGCTTCACAATCTGACAGCATAACAACCGCAAGACTCTCTCTAAGATCCTCATAGACACTGGTCAAGGTATAAATAGAGTGTAGAGCCATCCCACCTGCCCGTGGACCGAATCCACATGGAAGCACTCTAATTGATCATGCCAATCTCCCATGCATGTCCACTACTTGTAGATATCCCTAACTCATAGTAGATAAGACCCATGCAATAGCACCATGCATGTACATCCTATCTCATACAAGAATACACATGCTAATACCTCGTGCAGGTGGTCACTTGTGGTCCTACTCGACTACTGTCCAGGTTAGGCTCGGTCCCTATGTCCAAGGCACCCCCTAATGGTACAATCCCCCACTGGGGTCGTAGCATTCTTCCCTCCTTTTCTTAGTTCGAACCTCAAAACTCACAGTCAGGAAAAATCCTCTTTAGATCACCATCTCATTCCATGAATCCTCATCATTTGAATGTCCTTTCCATTGAAAGCAGATGCTCAATAACCTTTCGATTATGCAATCATTTGGTCCTCGTATCAAGTACATTTTTAGGATACAAAGGAATTCTTTCAAAGAAGTCTTAAAAAGAATCTAGACCTTTACCATAACCAAGGTAATCTCTCTCATGTAAACTCATCTTCATACGACTAACATGGAACATGGGATGAGCCTTGGTCTCATCTGGCAAATCTAATTGGTAAGCTATATATCCAATCTTTTTCAAGATTTTGTATGGTCCACTATAACAAGCAAACAACTTGTAATGCTTCCCAGTACTTGAAAATCCTGAGACGATCTTTTCAGATTAGCAAAAATATTTGATCTAATCCTGGGCACTCAAAACATTTTCATGTGCTAACTGTAGCATTTCCTGCATTTTCTGCAAGAAATCATATACTTTTTTAAACTGCATATCTAATGTTGAGAAGTGCCAAGAGATTTTCAAGACTTGGTCAGATGCAATATTTATATCGATAACTGCATCAAGTTTTATCATTCATTCTGTCATGTTTTTAAATGAATAACCTTGAAGTTCTCTGTTTGAAGCTTTATTTTCTATAACTGAAGATGATTCTGCCTCTTTAACTTCATAACATTCGAAACAATTCATATGAATATCATCTTCTTATGTCGATTCTGCAAAGAAAAAATCTTCGTCCGAAGGAAAGCTTGTTTTTGAAGTCAAGGTTTTGCCTTCATATTTGTCAGTCTTCTAAGGTATAACATGTGGTGCATTTGTTTTGTCTGCTGGAAAGTGTAATGCCTTCCTTTTCCAGTGAACAATAACATTGGCTTGGTATAACCAAGGCCTCCCGATAAGTATAGAATAAGTCGGATCTCCAAAAGTCTTTATTACTAAAAAATTCATTATGAATGGTTCATTTTATACAAATATTTTTTACTCTCTTCAGTTCACCAACCAGTTTTCGCCTTGTCGAATTAGCCAATTTCATTTTCCTTTGAGTGGATTGGATGTTGGTTAATCCAAGTGCAGTATCTTCAGTCATGATATTAACACTTGATACCGAATCAACTGGAACTTTTTCAATCAAACAACCCTCGATTGTAACATCAATTTCAGGAGCTCCATGATTGCACATATCGACTCGCAATAAATTGATCTCTAGTAGCTTTTGTTTTCACCTGCACTTTGGATGTATCAACGTTCTGAGTTGCTTCCGATAATAGTTATTGTCGGATAGTAATTGCTCAAAAGAGAATCAACAACTTCATTGCTAACTTCTTCATCATTAGTAAAGTTGCTTGGCTTTCTATGTTCTAATTGCTCTCTCTTTTTTTTATAGCACTCATTAGCAAAATGACCCCTTTTGCCACAATAAAAGCACTTGAGTTTAGACTTATCCTTCTTACAACCATAAGATGATGTTGCCTCACCTTGCTCTTGATCCATGGTGATCTTCTTATTGAAGTTCCACTTGCCTCCTCCTTTTCCATTGCCTTTGATGAAGAGTGCCTCTTCCTCTCCAACCTTGGTAGAAGCCCTTACATGTGGACTTTGGCTGATGAGATTTTCATCTTTATGATGTGTAAAGACATGTTGGCCTTCCTTCGATAAATGATTTGATCTTGGATAATATCATACTCCTCTTCAAAATCTAACACAATATCCATCATATCGTTCATAGTTAGCAAGGATTCCATCCTTACGTTCCATATTGAGTAGTTACTTAAGGTAAGCCTATCATTGCTCTCCAAAAAGAACCCTCATTGGTTTGCCATGATCAAACTTCTTCAAGATGTTCCAATTTACTAGCACTCACTTGAATCTTCAACAAATGAGATCAAGATGAAATCGCAAGATTTGAAACTACACAAATGCCTCTATTAATCTCACAACTAGACAACAAGCACATAGAATGTGATAAATCTTGATCAAGAAATGATCACACCACGATAGAATGAATCTTGAATCTAAAAGATCTTGAATACACTCTTGAAAAAGGTTACAAACCTTTGCCACAAGATACCATATTCAAACTTTGAGAATTCACAGCATTCATGTCATTGAAAGAATCAAAATCTATATGCAAAACTAGACTTCTTGATCTAGATTCTAGAAGAATGACCTATTCTCCAATAAATGGAGCTTTTATATCAATGATCCAACCACAAGAATTGAGAATCAGGTACTTTTGACCAATTCCACCTAAAACATGCATATGATCACTTAGATCCACTTTCTACACATGAAATTACTAGATTTGATCAAGACTCCACTTCACCTCTCACTAGAATTAGTAGCACTCTCAAATTTAGCAATAGATTTGGCACTATCACCAATTTTAGCCTGTAATGCTCTGAAGCCATGCACAAAATCATATCCAATGATGACATAAATGGATCTAAGCCTTTAGCTAAATTGGCACATCACACAACATCAACAATGTAGTAAATCTCCATTCTAGCATGCTAGTTCTGGTAAATTGTGTATAAATCGTTGAGAAACCTAAGATCCAATTGGTTACTATTCATAGACAGCTCCCCGGACAGATCCGTTGCGGATAGACTAAGTCCTATGACGACATCCAGATCATCGCAGCTCACACCAGTCCACCAGCAGGGAGTGGAATCCGACTCCAGCCAGTCGTACCTCCATCTCACATCAACAAACGATTTCTTCAGAGAAAGCAACGCCAATCCATTTGGTGAGAGTCCGCTTATCATAGAGTGTATTGGGAGGGGATCGAAGCAGGGAATTAGGGTCAACTGGGGTTATGCCTTCGACTTCTCACTTCCAGACCACCCCCCCATCTCGGCTTCGGATTCCAAAGTCGAGCTATGTGACTATTCCGCCTCAACGACACTGCTCGATTCTCCCATTCTCCTTGCTACCAAGTGTGAAGTTTGAGTGAGCTTTGCTGACCAAGCTTTATCAAAATTGTGAGCAAGCTTGTGAGGTGGAGATTTCTTTAGAGAATATTGTAAAGTGAAAAGTGATCCAACATGACATTTTCTTATGTTGTGATGCTTGTTTCATTATTTTATCTTCATTTTGAATATGTTTCAAGTACTATATATATATTCTAGGTATATCATTTGATAAAAATTTATATTAATGTGCAATTTTGGCTTTGACTTTGTCAAATAAATGGGAATATTTCACAAAATAGAACCACAACTCTTAAATCCATATTGTTAACAAAAATAACTATATCATATAATAATGTCTTGATGTCATAGAATTATCTAGAATAACCCAACACAAATATCTTTTTACTCAAAACTTAGCTCAACTACATGCGAAGCTATGTTTACAAGAAAGCATGTGCAATAAGTCACTGAGCTTGATGAATACACATATTGTGATTCATGTCTAGCCCAAGCACGCGTAAGAGAATGTAGTACATGTGCTTGCATGTAAGGTAAGATTTTCCAGTCCTTTGTCGCCACTAAAAATCTTCAAATGTGCAAGAGGAGTGCTTAGATATGCTCATGTCGTAGGCTTCAGATCTTTATATTGAATTTTTTGTTTCTATTTTAGAAATCTCGTGCTCAAACCGTTCAATTATGGTGACTAATTGAATTTTGGCAGATAGACTCAAGGCCAAATCTATTTTCTTGAGGGCCAAATTTGATATCCCTGTATGTACACGGGTCCTTCTCTGGCTACTCTCAAGAACATCCTCTCCCTCATTAGTTGGAATTCTATTTTCTAGAACATCACATCCTTGAGCATGAGGAAGAACAAATCCAGCTCATTGTAACATCTCTTGCTCCTCAGGTTGTAAGCTAGTTCTCTTTTGTATAGGCCATATCGTAGGTATTTTAGGACTTCCACACACAATTGATTTGCATGGTGTCCACGTATAGTCCACATTGTCATTACGAAACCACACGAATTGTTTTTTATTTTCACCTGTCCATTGTTGCATTCCCAAAAAAACAAGAGGCAGAAACTCCGTTTGAGCTATTCTTGATCTGTTTTTTAGGCTTGCCCAATCCAGATCCAAGCCATCCCATACAAGTGACCCTACTGCCTGGCTTGGTTCGACAAATTGCCCAGATGGTGTCATGAATAGCCGTCTCCATGACAGCACTAAATGTTGCTCTATCAATATGGTTAGCATGTGTTTGATCATCATGTTTTGTTTCACATTGACAGGCTCCACATTGGAGAAATTAATGTGTCTACCACCATGTTTTCTAGGTCGATTGATATTTACAAATTCTGGCCTATGTGAGTTGTTTGCTTTAACATCAACAACAATTGTTGGATTCCTTTTTCTTCGACCTATGATTCGATCGCCTTGAGATCCAGGATTATTGTACATTGGTGTGACTCCCACTGTGTCTGATACAACCTTGCCTATCATTAGAGGACTGGGTGTGGCATTGGTTCTACAAGTGGCTCTATCAATGAGTGCCTCCAAGCTAGGGCCACTTCCAATATGTCTTCCTTGTACGAAAGCATGTTGTTTTGTGCTTTGCAGCAAGGCATTTGCAAGATCAGTGACTGCTACATCATACAGGCTGATTTGTGTATTATTACGTTCATCTGCCAACCAGCTTGCATGCTTTGCCTCTGCCATATTGGTTTGGGGTGTATTGGCCACTTCATTGATATCAGTAATCTATAAAAACATTCAGAAGTGAGGGCACATACACAACATGATGTGAAGAGTGTGATCAATTTAATGTTGAGTTCTATATCTTAAAAGTAGCTAGAAAGAAGTCTTACCCCAACCAAAAAATGTCTCTAATGTGTGTAGCACACATTCCACCAACTCAACTAACAATCCATTGCCGACAAATTGGCATCAGCCACTTTTCCACCAGCCCACGATGTCCTTATAAACCTAAATTGTGATAAACCTTCATCTAACATCGATATATTTTTCCACTTGCGACAAATGTCTTTGTGTTCATCTTGATGTTGCTTAAATACATATTGAGTTGTGTGTATTTGAAGACTTTGCTCGCAGTGGAAAAGACATGATTGCTCCTGACCATGCATCACGTTCTCCGGTCCTCCATTATACACTACTGTGCAAATGGCTCTCCAATTTGCTTGTGCTTCTTTAAAGCCCTTTTTCGTTACCGTCTTATTTACCATATTCCAAAATAGAGCCTGTGCCTCAGTGTCCTCTTCTTTCATCTCACAAGTGGCAATTGTCATGAGTTCTTGCACACTGTTTCATAACAACACTATGTCAAATAAATATTGTAAATGTGTAATGATTCTAACAATAATGAAGTTCTATGAATTGCTCTTGAAAAAAAATTCTGTGATTGTGATAAACGTGTGCTCCCATAGTTGTCCAACCATGTACTCGCCTAACATGGTCAAAGCAAACCCATGACCTTTTCAAGTCGCCATCTCCAGTTCGCGCCATCCTGTTCACTAGATCAACACCAGATGTTGGTCACATTGTGGACATTTTGAACACAAAACGACATTCACTGCTATTAGAATTATTTTGCATAATTACATCGATGGTACTATTCTTAATGTTTTTGGCCTTTTCATGCGTTTTGCCAAGATTGTTGTATCCAACACGGCACGACCACTAGAGTTTGTAAGCTAAAGAAATTTCTCTCCAATACAATGGAAATAAACAACAAAGTCTTCCCCTGAAGCCATGTAACTTGTATCCAAAATATAAGCACGGTTACAACATATATGAATGATAAGCTTTAGGTCATTTGCAGAGCACAAATGACTACTATAATACGAATCACAAAATAGCCCCTAACACAAAAATAAAAAGATGGAAATTCCTCAAATTTTGCACACAAACCATCCACTAGATAAGAATTGAGTAGAGTACATTTTATTGACATCCCTGCATGAAACCAAAACTGGTCTATGTGGATAACACATTCGATGTCATCACTAGATTAAGTGGCAAAGTTCTCCATGTTTTCTATTATTTAATGTATGATAAGGCTTGGGCCGTGTTAGATGGTCAAGTCATTATCCAAGTTTGATAGAATAGGAGAATGATAGTGATGAGTTATATTTGAGTAGGATCACATCTAATGACATAGTAATGATTTAAATCACGATGGATTTTGGATTAAAGTGTGATATGTATAGAAAAAGTTCAAGAAGCTCACACATTTAGAAATCAAGGCAGAATCACTAGATTAAGTGGCAAAGTTTTCATAATCACTAGACAAGTATGGAGTTTTTAGTCAAAATGTAACTAAAAGCTAATTTCTCACATCCACTCTTCCTATCCATAGCACCTCTACTTTAATGTCCAATATTGTCTCATATTAATATTAGTTAATAAACGAGTGAAATCGACAATGAAAAAATGGCTATTCCCACCTCCATAATAAACAACCTCAAGACTTTTACAACTTAACGAGTATACGAGTTCAACCAAACTTGTGAGTACACAATGAACTAGATTTAGATTGGCATGTCATGGAAAGATATGAGTTTCATATTTGGATGTTATTATGATGTGCAGGTGATAACTTTTTGAAGAAGTTATGTTTTTGTGTTAAATGGATTGTAAACCATAATTTGGAGGGTACTTTTATGCAAGTTTTATGAGTCCTTGGTGGCACATGTAGTTGATGTTTTGGTATTTGAAAGGATGATTGTGTTTGAGATATATTATATTTTTTGTAGATAGGTATATTGTGATGGATTTGGTACAAATCTAAACACAATTGAAGTTAACTTGAAAATGTAACTATTAGCAAAAGTAAAACCCAATACCCTTTTGCAACAAAACATAAAATTTTACCTTATTGAAGAAACTTACTCGTTCGCATCTATAGATTCTCTTTGCCACGCCAATGTTTTTTTTGCATTGTTCAAATTTGTACCCATGGTCTCCCATTTTTGGTTTGATCTATTTTCAAAGAGTTGTTTTGCAAAAGGGATTTGAATTGGGGGTGGGCAGCCTATTATGAAGGTGAAGGGGAGGGCTGAATATGTTCTCAATGAACTTCCACCAAAAAAAAAAAAAAAGGAGATTGCTAACACCCAAATCCAGCCAGTTAAAGTGCCTCCAAAAAGAATATATGGTTATCTAGAAAAGTACAGCCACCTATCCACAAATACCCTCCCCCCCCCCGGCCCCCCTTTCTTCCTTGAAATTGTGTTTTTCTTTGTAAATAATTGTCATACAACAAGACAACTAATAAACTTAAGATTAGCAAATTGGAAGGTAATACCTTTGGTTGTTCTCAGCTAAGTCCAAACATACAGAGAGTCCATTAATCGTAAAGCCTCAAAGGTATGCTTGTCATCATCGGTTGATCACTGATAATTGGACGTAATTTAGCAAGTGGAATAGCATCCCGTAATTTAGCAACTCAAATCCTTTCGCAAGGAGTCCTTTTCCCACACAATTTGTTGTCTATGGGAATGACACAGGTCAAATGCGAGAAGAAAAACAAGGATATTGTCAGTGGACCGAAGTCTCTTTGCAAAACTTATGCAAAGTATCTCTTGGCAAACATGGAGAGAACTAACATTGGACTTGTTAAAACAAGTATGCCTCAGCCTGCAGATCCAAAAAATGTTTTCAATCTATGTTCAGCAAATGTGGACATAGTGTATTCATGTTAGAATGGCCATTTCTAGATTTATGGTATCCGAAACTTGAATTAAAGGTGCACGTCTGGCATTTTCATGCGCAATCTGCTGTCAATTGGCCGGCGCATTTAAAAAAATCAGATTTTTTTTTATGGCTGTGGCGTTGGCATCACGACACATGACCGCCTCGTGCACTTTAAAAAATTAGGCATTTTTTGGTTGCGCGCCGGCACCACGGTGCTGACCTCCCGGTGAACTCAAATACCCTGTGTCGTGGCGTCGGCGCCACGGCGGCCAATTTTTTTTTATGGCGCATAGATGGAGTTCATGATGGCACACATATGAGGGAGGTGCAGGAGCTCGTGATCAGCATCATTGCTTCCAAGTAGAGAGTCCAGTACATCCTAATCCTAGGCATTCATGAAACGAGCACATTAATCTTAGTAACATTTGATCATGCTGGTTAAATTGGAGCTTCAATGAATCTTGAGAGGTGTCTTGATGTCATTCAATGAGTTAATCTTGTGCCGCTGGCCAGGCCCACATACAAGTCACACATTGATAGTCGGAGAATGAAATTTTTGTGAAATTTCTTAATAGACATCCCCAGCTAGTGTTAAAACCATCTTGAAGTTCGAGGCCTTTTGAAAGTGGCCTTAGATGATAGATAGTGTGGAAAAAAGGAAAAGTCATTTTGTTTTGCAAGCAAAGAGATCGATTGACATTTTTTGTCCTACTTTAGTTGTTTACTCTCAATATCCATTATATCCCAAGGATAGCAGCATACCTTTTTCAGTTTTTTAAAAATAGTTTTTCACATGTTTTTTTCAGACACAATTCTTCTCAAGAATAATGATCGGAATATCTACTATTCATATCAATTCTGCATATTAGCTATCCAAAAAATTTGTTGATATATGCATATGTTGTTTGCACAGGAGTTAAATAATTTAGGGACCAAAAGGAAGCAACGACAAGAGTACCATATGCAAGCTTTTTAAGGTACACACCTTAAATGGGAAAATCTTCACACTCACTATTCATGATTTTGCACCTCATTATCTCATATGACACTTGATATTTTTTGTAGGGATTTCAGAAGGGAGATCGTGTTAGCTTGCTCATTGAGGATAGAGTCGTCAGTGAGGGTGAGGTATTTCAAGCAAAGTATAGTGAAATGCTTCACAATAGGCCATTGCCAGAAAATCATGTTTCAATCCTTGTGTATGCATGTCATGATGATGTTGTGCAACTACCTATTACGATTGAGAATGCAGACATGTATACTCTTCGCGATGCAGTTAAGAGTTGCATTAATTGGCCCATTGATAGGCTGGTAAGTTATAGATTATGTATTTATTTTTGTATGTTCAACCATGTCATTAATATGTTTTAGGTGAAGGTGATAATCTTGCAATTGGTTTATTTTTTTAATGCTAAATGTGGTGTATTTTTGTACATAGAAATTTTTTTTTGTTGGCCTCAAACCCAATAGATCCAACCACACAAGAAAATCCATTGGAGAGTTTAGTTCAGGAACACAATGACATAATCCCAAGCCAGGTATGTGCACTATAAAGCCATTTTGACGTAACTATTTTGTGAATACATGAAACTTGTTTTCCTTATTTTCTTGTTTTTATATTTGTTTTGTAGAGTGCAATGATAGTGGAGGAAGGCCGAGGTAGCTCTGTGAATAGGAAGAGGACTCCAAAAGGAGCTTCAAAACAAAAGAATGTAGAAAGCCAAGTTAACTCAAAGACAATCAAATTATGTTGATTATATTTGTTCCCTCATATATGCAATTGACGATATATTATTCACTCACTATTAGCAGAGTTCATACGTTGTTCTTGAAAAAGATGATGACGAGTAAGAGGAAGATGAAGAACCTAGCCACTTCGTATCCTACGACAAAAAAATTCAATTGGATCTACTTTAGGTTGTTATGGATCGATTACAGGTAAAATATTGCACCTACATTCTTGTGCATTTTCTCGCCTAGGCATTGAAGATCACATTTGAATTATTCTAAATCATAAACACTTATATTTCTCTTTTGTTACAAAGATGTCAAAGGGTACAGCTCCCCCCACAATTCCTTTATGTCGATTGATCCCCAACTCCACAATCGACAATTGGGTGATCATTACAAACAATTATGTCATGAATTTTATATGCATGGTTATGTCAGACAAAAAAGACATTTTATTTGCTCGCTTAAAACACCCAAGAATGAGGAGCACACTATGGATACATACATTGCTGGGTGGGATCAACAAATAAATGGACAATTTAAAAATGAACTTAGTCACAATAGTGATTGGGGCTTTTTAAGTAATAAGATGCTCTCTGTGTGGGATGGAAACCATAGGCTTCGCGCATTCATCTGAGCGCTCCACATTTGGCGCAACAAGACAGGCCCTCAAAAGCATGTAATGCCTTGTGCTCAGGTGTCCTTTGTATTTTGGGACCACCTCTAGTAGCATAATGCCCATCCAATTTCCTCTCTCCAAGGAATCTGTCATTCTCTCTCCTCTCTTCGATGGAATTCACTTTCTTTTCTTCTCTCTCCAGTGGAATGCACATTCTTTCTCCGGTGGAATGCATGTTCTCTCTCCTCTCTCAAGTGGAATGCACGTTCTCTCTCCTCTCTCTAGTGGAATGTGCATGTGCTATGTGGTAGCCCGTCATTGGCTGTCCACATCCACATTCCACCACAAACGGAAAAAAATTTGTGAAAAAAAAATGGCAAAAAATTGGAAAAAAAAAAAACCTTCGCACAATGGCATTACGTAGGGGAAGGCCCGAAGCCCTCGGGCCTTCCTTGCTGGTCGGGGCCTACCCTTCGACTCCCACCCTTGGGCAAGGGCCCTCCCAGCAAGGAAGGCCCTCAGGCAGGGCCTTCCCCCCCACGAAATATTCTGGGCGAGATCACTTGGATTGTGTCATTACCACGTGGCCTATATCCAGCGGCTATATTATAAAAATGTGGCAAAGAGTGAATCTTCAAGTAAGGTTGTGCGAGCAGTCCCCCAATCTTTTGAGTCTGTGCGAGCAATCCTCAGTCTTGTGCAAGTAGGTTGACTTCTTCCTGGTTTTTCAGCTAGTGAATCCGTTTTTCAGCCGTTTTTTCGACATTCGCCCATCTGTTCCTAAGCCAAGCAGCAAGTGTGCGAGTTTGTAAATCTTCAGTCAGGTGTGTGAGTCCTTATCTATTGTGCGAGTGCATAAACCCTTAGAAGTCTGTTGTGCTAGTTACTCAACCTTCAGTCAGGTGTGCGACTCATTTTGACTTGTTTTTTTGAATTCTTCAGCCTTGTCCCAGTCATTTTGACTTGTTTTTTGTATTTCCAAGTTTGTGTGAGTCATTTTTTTGGTTATGCGAGTCATTTTTCTATTGTGCGAGTCATTCTTGAGGTGTGCGAGTCATTTTTGTCAATTCTGAGTAATTATCTCTACCATTGTCTGCGAGTCATTTCTTTCAAACTTGTGCGAGTCATCTCCAAGTTTGTGCGAGCCATTTCCGGGTTTGTGCAAGTCATTTTGTTCCTCTATGCGAGTCATTTTCTAGTTCTTTTGGAAACCTTTAAAACCTATGCGAGCATTTCCGGCAAGACACATCAAGGTAGTTTATCATTTTGTAAGAGAAAAAGTTGTTGGGAGAGAGATCTCATTGGAGCATGTTGGATCTTCAAATTGTGTTGCAGATCTTCTCACCAAGCCATTGCTCAAGAATGTCTTTGTCAAGATGAGGTCTAACCTTGGCCTAATTTCAAAGTCTATGTTGGATAGGAACATATATTTTAAGGAGGAGTGTGAAGATTAGTAAAAAATATCTTCCTATCTCGAGTTTTGGGACCATGACCATATTATTTCCATTTATAAACTTTATTGTACATAAAGGTATGTGAATTGAGCACATAGCCTTCTAGAATAGGTCAAGTTTGAGTTAGGTAGATTCAAATTTGATGTCATGCAAAAGTTTAGATAACATGTAATGTCATTCAGTGTGCATGCAAGCCACATGCAATCAGTGCATGCAACATGCAAAGTGGTTTTTATGATCTACACATGTCTAGGCAATTTTGAGAGTTGACATGCAGTACATGCAATATCTGTGCATGCAGTTACACATGTGGATATTTGGTAGTTGAGTTAACTGAGTTAAGTGGACTTTCCATGCAACTCCATTGTAGGAACTCGAGCCACTTTGATGTAGGAAAACCTTGGCATGTTTTGCCATATTGTGAATAATGAGATTTTGACTCATTCTCTCTCTACCCGAGTTTTCTAGTGTTGATTTTCTCTCTCTACATGAGAACTACCTATTTTTCTCATACTGAGCGCTTAGAATTATTTCTGACATTCATTCCTCATAGTGAGAAGTTAGTTTTTTCAGTCAGATGTATGACATTGTGCTCTTGTCATAGATTTTTCAAGTAATCTATTCTCTAACCAATCTTGTGCAATCACAACACCTCAGTAAGATCTTGTAAGGTGTGTGGTGAAGTTCGCACGTGCTAAAAATTTCACAGAGAGTTCAGCCATTTCATGGAAGCTTGAAGACCCCACTCCTTCATCAGGGATGTGGGTATTATGTTAGCTCTCGATTTACCATCTAATATTGCCAAGACAATGCGGGAATGTCCATAAGTTGTAAGAATGCGTATATTTTTCTTGTCGCTTGCAGGGTTAGTCAGATGCAGGGGCACCTCAAGGAGGTCTGGTGATGGGATGTTATCTTCAATTGAGGACAACTCTTTTCACCATTTTCTGGTGTACTTCCAAAGTACTCCAAATGGGAGGATACTGTTTGCTTGAAGCAAATCTCCCCATATCTCGGCTCCATCTACGGTTGGGTTGTCTGGGGTTTGATCTCTAGGTGTGACTATAGTCTCATCCTTATTATCAGCTTCATAGATGAGCTTTTGATATTTGTCTCTCAAACGGATCTCCTCGTTGGGGTTAGGATAGACAATTGGTGTGGTTCAGTCACTGGACAGAGCGGGCAGGAGCTTATTGGTTCGTATTGTTATAGCTTCGCTAACTTGCCGGTGTTGGGCTCGAGTCATGACCCTGACTGGGATCGTCTCTACTTGGATAGAGTTAACAGGAGCTACAGGACTAGGTCGTTTTGGACAGTCTTTGATATGGTGCTCTATGCCACAATTTTCAAAAAGAGGTGGATATTGTAATTTATCAGGACAACAAATGCTAGGATGTCGTCCCACACACACAAAACAACCACGTAAAACTGGCATCGGTTGCATTGCATATACTATAGGTTGTGTATGATATTGAGGTTGATTGGGGTCGTATCCAGGCTATGCCATTTCATAAGAGTAACTCATCTCTGCTTGATAAACATTGGCATTGGGATCCTCGACATAGTAGGTAGTAGGATGGACATAGGTAGTATCAACCATGTGAGATTGTACATGTGGCACAGGCTGATTGACTACAAATGGTTGTTTGGGTTGATAATGAACTGGGCTGTTGGCCTGGGTTGATATTGTCCTGGCCTCGGCGTGGATGGATTTGGATTGTAATTTGGTGCATACTACTAAGGTTCAAATGGCCTATAAGGGCAATACATAGGTCGTGCCGCTTGTGGGAAATATGTTCTTACGTGCGGGCACTCATTGGCGGTGTGGTTTTGAGAACAAGTAGGACACCACACATTCTCACAGACTAGAAAAGTTTTTTCAGTGACATCCTTCAATACCTTTTGGATTTTTGAGGTTAGCTTCTCCATCTGAGCTTGTTGTGCTTTTTGCCAACCCTCAAGGTGTTGAAGGATATCAACCTCAGGACGATCCTTCGACGTGAGAAGTATCCTACATCGCATCTTTCAATCGCTCGTACGAGTCTGCAGGTTTCAATTCTCTCCTAATGGCCTTGGGTAAACCAACTAAAAACAGTTTGATAGTTACGTAATCATCGACACACTCTACTTTAAGATGCTTGAAATGCTCGATGTAGGTGCGCACTGATTCTATGCGTCAATTGGATGAAGGGACTCTGCGTCAGTTTGGAGGGTTTGAACCGTTTGATCAGTGCTACGGTGATGGTCTCCCAAGACGTGTTGTATGGGCCTTCAAGGTTTAAAAGCCTTTGCGAGAGTTACTGATGGAAAAAAATATCATTTTTTAGTGTGTCCGAGGGTTTCCAAGGAGCAAAATCTTCAGATTCTTTGCAGAGCATCAAGATTATCAAATCAACCTTTGCAAGGGGCATAAATGGAATCAGAGCAGTGAAATTAGCCTGTCTACATAGTCTAATCTTGAAAATCCAACCACGGGAGAAAGTTGTGTGAGCATTCACTTCCTACGAGGATTGAACCCTCGCAGACTGTCTGAACCCTCACAGAACCTTCGCAGGGTAGTCAAATCACCTCTTGAACTCTCGCAGACTTCTCTGAGGTCTTAGAATTTTGTGAAGAAGGTCCATGCCAAGATTTGGGTGGAACTGAATAAGGGAAAGTGGATTTCACCTAATGGGCACTCTAAATTCCACTACATAAGGGCTGAATTCGAGTCATTTGTCACCTTTCCTAGCAAAGCTCTATTCAAATTTTGACCAAATTTTCCAAGTTCTCCGAATGCAACCCAACTTCATACAAGCCATCATCTACATACTCTGAACTCATATCTGCATTCTAAACTGCTGTTACTACCATCCAATTCTCGTTTTCGACTATTTTTCTCTTTTTCATCACTTTTTATCCATCCCACTGTTTTTCTTACTTTTTAATTAGCTTTAACTATCACTGCTAACATGGCCTCCTCACCTTCTGACGACTCTAGCACCAAGCAGGTAATCCAGCGGGAGATACCCTCAGCCACCCAGATTTGGCCCTTGCCTTCTGAAGCCCTGAGTAAACCATGGCTTCAGATTGCTGGCCCATTTCTTGAAGCAATGGGATTCTACCCGGCGTTTTTTAGCTCTGACATCAACATGGGCCTTGCCCTTCATGCTTATGCCACCTAGGACGTGCAAAAAAAGCGTTTTCACTTCTTGTACTAGGGTACCACGTACAAGGTATGGATTAACACGGACTCAATGCTCACTGTCGGCATTATGTCCGGTGACCGCCAACTCATCTCTCATCGTCAGGCAAAAGCCCTGATAAAACCTTTCGTAACCCAGACCTCACCTGAAATTCCTATCCAAACTAACAACAGGTACCTAATAGAGGCTATCACGGAACCAGTAATTCAGGCGGCTGTGCATCTGCTGAAAAACTTTTGGGTTGTTTCAACATTTCGCAAGGACAGAATCTAGTCGAGGCTGCTTAGTCAGATTGTGGAGTCCTTCCTGGGATTCCTTGGCCCCACGATTGCGCCATATGACTGGCATGCCTTCCTTTTCCACGAACTAACAATCTCCATCAAACCAAACACACGTGAGCGTATCGCAGCAGGCCCCCTGCTGTGTAACTTCTCTTGTGCACTTCTCGAGGTGAAAGTGCGTGGCTTCTGCCGTTCCAGTCTTTTATCATCCACAATGCCACACACTAACCTCTATCCTTTATCTACCACATCCATGTCTGCCCAACCTGCAATCACTGACACGATGGCTAGCAAAAGAATGTGTGGCAATGTCCCTTCCTCCTCATCTCCACCTATCACCAGACATCGTACCACCACTGTCACACCAATAACAGCTCTAGCTTCTACCACCGCCACTTCCTCTTCTGTATAGCCCCCTCCTCCTGTTTCCATTGTCGCTCCTCTTCCTTCTGTCCCACCCACAACTGCTGCTTTTGTTCCCATTCCTATCTCCTCTGTAAATACTACTTCTCCATCTGTACCATCTTCCACCACCCCTTCCATTATTATCACATCCTCCATTATTCATGTTCCCACCGTAGTCCCTCTCCAGTTCAATCTTGTCGATTCACAGTTGTCTCCGAACACCCTGGCATGGATGTAGGTCATAAAGTTTTCACCACCATGCCAGATCACTTTAGTATCATCTTCTCCTTCTGTCCTCAACACCACCCTATAGTTTTTCTTTGTTCTATCCATTCTCTCTTTTAGACAAACTGTCCCCATCCATGTTTCCACTTATGTTCCTTCCACACCACCCACTTCTCCAACGAAGGCTGCCGAGGGCGACCAACCATTGCCTGATGACGTATTTGTACAAACTATTTTTATTTCATCACCAGATTGGGCAGATCCCACCGCCCCAAATGACAAGAGATCACCGGAGAAACTCATTGAAGACAACGACGACGACACTATACAGGTCGTCGGGGCCACTACCACACAAGCCCCTACAAGTGTCAATGTACCGGCTGCTCCAACGGACTTAATGATGGCCTACCAAGCCTTGGGAACATTCATCCAGGATACGGTAGTAGCCAGGGCCTCATTGGATAGCCGGGTACTCCATTTGGCAACGAACAATACCTAGTTGCGAGTATAAATCACAAAGTTGTAGCAAGAGCTGATGATTGCTCAACAACACGAACAAGACGGGCACTGGGAGATCACCAAGTTGCAGCAGAAGGAGGACGACCTCAACCAATATATCCAGAGCCTCTCCAAAGCGCTACCAGATGCCTCCACCAAGGTGTTGGAGCTTCAGTCTGAAGCGTCCCAACGGCTTGCCCCCCTTCAAGCATATGAAGCAGAAAATACACACCTGGGGGCGGGGGTACAAGCCCTGCAAAGTGAAAAACTTGTCTGGTTAGCTCAACCTACACCTGACTCAAGGCCATTATCTCAAGAAGAAATGAATCTATTCCGGCGTCAGGTGCAGGTCTATAGTCAAACACTAAACAACTACCAGACAAAGTTCGACAAATACCAAAATTTGACAAATACCGGGCCAGTGCAACTCAAAAGCTCGCCCAGGCCAAAGAAGCCCTCAAGGCTTGTCAACAATTTATGGAAAAGAAGACTCACCTAACACCAGTGGTGATTCCAATGCCACCTCTCTTTGATGTTGCACAGACAAGTACGAGCCACGACCAAGGCCAGTAGGCAGCAGGGGCCACAAGTCAGGATCATGGGTCAGGCGGGCAAGACCAAGGACCTCTTGATACTGGAGCTGAGACGCAGGACCAAGGCCAAGACACGGGTCCCAGCCTTAGCCACGGGGAAGGACAAGCCTCCTCATCAAGAGGCTCGTGCACTATATCTGCCAGTTGGGCTTTCAGACGCCCCAAGTCCATGGAGGAGAAAATTAACGAATTCTTATTCAAATATCCCCACGAGTCTTCAAGAGGAGGTTGGCAGATATCCTTCTCAACACAAACCATCAAGGGAAACGAGCAGCAGGCTCTCTCTGCCCTCTTAACAACTAGAGTGGCGTCAGTAGCTTTTCGAACGTGACCTCGCGGCCATCAGAGCTTATGTGACTAGTCCTCAGCAACTTCGGGTAAATGCCCATTTTCTGCCATGTCTATGACGAACCAAATGGGCAAAATGCGACACCCCAATGGACAAAATCACATTCAACAAATGCAATTGGCCAAAGATCAACTCCGAGCATGACTGGACAATGGTTGTAGACACCCAAAGGGCTCTCAACAAGTTTTCCATGGAGTATTTCAATTGTCCAGATCCAACAGTCCGCGCGGCAGCAACTTACGCCTGGGCCTTGGAGTTTTCGATGAGCATCGAGACCAAGTGAGATAATTTTCTCCCACCAATTTGTTTTGATCTGAATAAGGCATTGGCCTCAAATTGCGTGGAGGATCAACTACCAATCACTCGTGTATATTACCGAGCTGGCCTTTTGGGCCACCCCTGGACGAGTCGCTTTCAAGCTTGGATTGATCAACAATGGATCACCGGCATCCACAAGTCCCTGCACACAAGTAAGGACTTGAAAGATATTGGCAAAATCACCTTCATGGAAGATGTAACGACCTACCTGATCAACCAGCGATGAGCCAAGTGCTCCCTTTACTGAACCGACAGAGTGTCGAGGGACCGGCACTACTTCAGGCTGTGGATCCTGTTGGGGATATTCCCAACATAGAGCGAATGAAAGAAAATGAGTCAATAAATGTGTTGTGAGGGCATGGCTTCCTGCGCGTATAAGTCCATGCAAGGCGATTGTAAATAGAAATAATAGACTTGGGCCTTTGTAATTAAAATAAAACTTGAGGCCCAAAGTCATTTTAAACTTAGAAAATTTACTATTTTAGAGTTGGGTCCAACTTTGGACTCACATGAATGTTGTGAGTTCTAATGTACTTTTTGTGGACCCTTGGATTAAGTTGGGTCCAAGATGAATGGTTAGGATCAATGTACATATTAGCCAATAGAATTTTGGGACAAGGGCCTTCCCCATTTATAAAAAGGCACCATTTGTACTCTATTTTTCATGCTTATTCAAAAGGAAGAAACTCTACCAAACTTTGGAGAGAAGCATCCTCATTTGCTATTCACTGTTGAATTTCACACATGTGGACTGTCCACAACATGTACTTGTGATCTCCTAAGGTGTGTAGATGCACCAAGATCAAGACTAGATTGAGATTCAAGATCTATCTTTGATTCTATGGCAAAAACACACTACTACATGCATTCAATCACTTCCAACTCTCACTCACACGTGTGGGAAGTGTTCCAAAAGTAATCTAAGTAAAAACAAGCTGCTCTCCTTGGGTAGAGAGAGAAAATCAACAATAGCTCTCGGGTAGAGAGAGAAGCTAGAAAATCACTTACACTCAAAATCCACTCAATCTCAAAATCAATTAGATCCAAAATGAGGAGTACAATGATACTAGTAGATCCACGAGCTACCACTATGCTTACTATGATTGGACCACACTTTGTCACCTCTTAATCCTATTGGGCCATTGATCCATGCACCTCCTAATTCTACTGGACTATATTCAAGCACACCTCAAATTCCTATTGGACCATACATGGTTCCACCTCTAAATCCTATTGGACCTCTTAAACTTCATCAAACAAAAGCATTACACTTGTCTACACTCTAATTGGCACGAGTTTAGCCTCTTACTCTATTTTGGCTCAATAGTGGCATTACAAGTGGAAATGGATAATTTTCAACATTCTACACCTAAATGCTTGACTATGAAATTCTATGAGACCCCTATATCAAACATTTTGATTTACTTTACAATTCTCCACACGTGGGAACATCCTCCACACATGTGAGATTTACTCACAAACTTCTATCATAGAAAATACCAAGCTAGATTTTTGCCAATTTCTCACATTCACTACTTGCTAATGCATTTGATTGTGCTTTCTATTTGCTTCTAGTTTACATTTTTTTGGTTGTGATAGTGAATGTTTCTCCATTAGCAATCATAAGGAGCATTTGAGCTAACCTCCACCCTCACTCCCTCTCTCTCTTTCACTTTCTCTCTCTCTCTCTCTCTCTCTCTCTCTCTCTCTCTCTCTCTCTCTCTCTCTCTCTCTCTCTCTCTCTCTCTCTCTCTCTCTCTCTCATTTCTGCTCTCTATTCCCTTTCACAAAAATCATGATGAATGTAGGTTTAGTGGAGTAGAGTTAAGGGTGAGTAGTGTTAGTGGTGTTAGTGCTAGGGAAAAAGTAGAGAACTATCTAAAAGTAGCATCTATGCATAGTTAGGCATCTATCCAGTGTTCTAACCCTTGATGATAGGTGGGAGGGCTACTACAATGCGAGAACATCGACCCTACATTCCTCTATATACCAGCCATGGAGTTCCCTCTCAATTATCAGGACTATGAACTACGATCTTCTACAAGCCATCGACAAAGAACATAGTGGCCAATCATTGCTAGAATCCTTTGACACATATGGAATGACCTGTGATACCCTTCAGAAGTTTGCCATTACTACATGAAATCATAAAGAAGACATCATCAGACTAAGTGCCCATTATGCAAGATGGCTATGGGAGTGGTTATTATTACCATGGGGGACATCAAATAGACCTACCAACTTGCAGATAAGACAAAGATGGTGTAACCCCAATGAGCCTCTAGAAGAAGGATTTGATTTAGTGCCTTATCTCAAGGTCGGGGATAGATCAACCAAGGAGCATCCCAAAGCCAAAAATATTGAGTTTTATTGGGTTGAAAAATACATGCTTGATAGTATGAGGAAAAGGTCTAATTTGAAGAGGAACCGATCTATGTAATAAATCTATGACAATGTTGAAGAGTTACTAGGTGTGTCAAAAACGGCTACCACCTTTCACAAGCCCATGAAGTGCGTTGAAAATAAAAAGACATAGGGAACTTCAAAGGGATCATGATGACATCACACATATTCCACAGACAGGATAAGAACAAGACCCATGAAAATAAAACAAACAAGGAAGATGAGAACGTCATTAAGCACTAGGGAGAATAAACATAGACGTTGTTGGAGAAGATACTCCATGAAGACAGAATCCTAGGTCAAAGGTGCCTATATTCACTTTTGGATGCTCCACGTGTAAAAAAAGGTGCAAAATATTTCGACAATAAATCACTCCTAACAAACTTCGGACATATGTGGGGAAAGGTTCCTGACAAATGAAGAAAAAGATTAGCACGTCACTTTCAAAAAGAAGGAGTTGACTTCAAACAAATAACAGTTCAAGTCTTAAAAATAAATTTGAAGGGTAGAAGCTATTGAAAACTTCATTTGAATCTTACAATGCAATTCTTCAGTTTGAGTGTCAAAGCGCTACCTGGAAAGTTGTATGAAGTTTTCATGATGAAAGCTGCCGGCAAACCCACCTTTATTCTTGTGAATATTCGAAACGCATTGGGCAACTTCGGAAATGAAGTTCAAAACCTGGAATCATCAAGAAAAAGTGAAACTCCAAAAGGAAGGCCAAATAACACTTTGAAGGGAGGTTTTGAAGAAAAGGCAAAAATATCCTTCAAAAGAATATAAGAAGGGGGGGGGGGGGGGGGGGGGGGGGGGCTTCTATGAAAAATGGCCAGAAGAGAGAGTTTTTGAAGAGAAGTTCAAAAGGTGTGAATGAAGATGTTTTAGAAGAGAGTGTCTTGTTCCTGAGCCTTGGAGTGAATTACCTACTACCGCATGTACCTCTTCGCTAGTAACATGAAATGGCTCTGGTTGTAAAGGATTTGAGTACTTCATCAATGTTGCTGCTCTTCTGTACTATAAGCTTATTATGTTATATCTTGAATCAATGCTCAGAGAATGATAAACATAGCAAGCAATTCTCAAGACTGTGCATGGAATCACTTGAGGAAGATTGACATCTTTTTATCATTCCATGAGAAAAAAATAGGCTTAAAAAACCTCCATAGTCACTGAGAATTATCCATCGCGGCTGGTTGGGTCTGTAGTATATCTCCTTTATCAAATTGTCATGGATGAGCATTGATCTCTTAGAGTTGGGTTTCCAGTTAACTACTACCAGAATGATGGAAAAGCTATTCTCCATGTCTACTTTTGATCAACAGCAAAATTCAGGTGTCTAGCCACTGATTTGAGCGATGCCGTTTTAGCATGGATAGTTATAGCTTTTGAGCTGACCAGTTTAGAGATAAAAAACAAAATCATTTGTTTGAACGATACTTTTCAAGTGGAGAAAAGAAGTGAGTATCATTTGGGAACATGATTGTTGCATCTTGAACAAACTACAACCAGTCATGTAAAGATCTGAGCCTACCATCAATGTCTCTAGCTAGTTCATAGATCAGTATCACTATCAAAGGGATCATCATTGCTTCTAAATCATTGTTTGAGACTAAGTATCATTACTAACTGAGTCAGAAGCAAAAAAGAGTTGCCTCACTGCAGCTGGGCTTGTCAGAGTACTGGATCACAAGAGCTCTTACATATTCTAAGCAAGTGTTGGTAAGTCTCCATACAACATTAATTGGAGATGACTCTCAATACATCGATGGAGAGAATTATGCAGCTGTTCGGATCGCTGACCTACCAGGCCTGAGCACGTTTTCCTATGCAATATATCTAACCAACACTAGTCTGCTTTTGCCTCCAGAACACTACCTACTCTACTATGTGCATCCAATGTTGTATTAACCACCTAATTAGCATGGCAGCTACACTCTCATTTGCAATTTTGATCGCCTGAAGACTAATCGTATGCTCTCTACAAATGGAGAGAATCACTCAAATTTGCTTCCAAAACCAAGATTGGTGTCTTACATTGATTATGGCCAAATAAGCCTCTATATATACACTTTTGGAGCTCGAGGTACTGATCATGCATTAGATCTCACACATGTGAGGATGCCTTGTCACCATCATGCAATTGAAACTTGGATCAAAACTTTCCATTTTGGGCATTTTTCGTCTATTTTCCTACTATATGGAGATCTTCATGGAAATCTTCCAGAAGCAAAAACTCGCCTACTTCAGCTATTTCCACACGTGTGATCTGTTCTCTACACATGGGATGTGACACCTATTCAAAATATTTGGCTCATGCAATCATTAGATTGGTGCCATGTGTCATATCTCTAGAAACTTAATTTTTGGCCATTTTAGCCACTAGAACTTGAATTAAATCATATGTACAACATATATGATTATGGTACATGGAAAGTACACTAGTTTCACATGTGGGAACAGGCTCCACACATGTGTGTTTATCCTATATACAAGATTTTTGGCCTCTACCAAGCTTATTTTTGCATTTTTCACACTCCTCAAAAATCTAGCTTGGTAAATCTAGCATAGATCTATCTATAACTCCAAGAGCCAATCTTAATTTTATAAATGGATCTTTAGGCAATGCCTTGGTGAGTATATCAACAATGCAATCTGATGATGAAACATGAATAAGCTTGATCTCCTTTGCTTGCACTTTCTCCCTCACGAAATGATGTGCAATCTTGATGTGCTTTGTTCAAGCATGGAAGACTGGATTGTTTGCAAGTTGTTGAGCTGCTTGATTATCACAATATATGCATGGAATCTCTTCATCCTTGATCACATGTAGCTCCTCCAAAAGCCTTTTAGGCCAAAGAACCTCCTTTGTTGTTGTTGTCATAGCTTTATATTCGGATTCTGTTGATGAAAGCGAGATGGTATCTTGCTTTTTGGAAAGCCAAGATATAACTCCTCCACATAAGAATGTAGCAAATGCACTTATGGATCTTCTATTTATCTTGTCACCTGCAAAACTTGAGTCCAAATATGCTCTCAAACAAATATTAGTCCTTTCATAAACTATGCCAAAGTCTTTTGTAGCCGAGATGTACCTTAACACCCTTTTTGCTCCTTTCCAATGGAATATTAATGGACTTTGCATGTATTGACTCAACTTGCCAGCTCAAAAACTAAGATCTGGTCTAGTGATGGTTAAGTATATCAAGGAACCAATAAGCATTTTATAGGTAGTAATGTCCTCAAAGGATGCTTCATCACTTTCCTTAGAAACTTTTACACTTAGTTCCATAGGAGTTTCAACTCCTTTACAATCAATCATATCAAATCTTGCTAAGGTTGATCTAGCATACTTAGATTGACATATGAAGGTAAAATCATTACTTCTAGTGACTTCTATTCCAAGTATAACTTTAAGAAGTCCTAGTCTACCATCTTAAATTCACTAGACAAGGAAACTTTTACATTCTTGATGCCATCTAGATCATTTCATGTGAGTATAATGTCATCAACATATAAAACTAAGATAATGATCTTTCCATCATTACATTTGTAGTACAGTGATGGTTCATAAGAACTACAACAAATCCAATGGAAATAAGATAGGAATGCAACCTAGAGTACCATGCTCTTGGTGCTTGCTTGAGTCCATAAAGACTCTTCTTCAAGAGACACACCTTGTCTTCTTCTCCATTTTTTATGAAGCCCTCAGGTTGGCACATGTAGATTTCCTCATCCAATAATCCATTCAAGAAAGCATTTGTCACATCAAGTTGGAAGAGCTCCCATTTGAAAGAAGTTGCAAGACATATGATTAATCTAATAGTCGCAAGATTTGCAACAGGTGCAAAGGTTTCATCATAATCTATGTCATCTAGTGAGGCCGAATACAAAGCACTTACATCATGAGGATGGTGAAAGATCTTCACTTGTTGGATTTTTCAGAGAGTCCAATCATCTTTTGTGACAACCTATCAGCCCAAAGACTGGCGAGCAATCCTACCTTTTATGCAAGAAGCAAACATATTGAGCATATCATTTTGGGAGGGAACAAGTCATGGAAAAGGAGGTGGAGCTTCAACATGTCTCATCAAGGGAGTGTGTGGCTGATATCTTCACCAAAGCACTTGGAAAGGACTTGTTTACAAAGCATAGAACATCAACTGGTGTAGTTTCAAAGTCTATGCCAAAACTAGTTGAAGAGGATTGTGAGAAATTGTCAACTAGTGAAGTTTTATCATGTCTAGTTTAAAATGGCAATTTTGGCCAATATGCATTTTAGACTTAGAGATAAACTATATATTTTTAATAAGGCCTAGGAATAGTTGATTTACTATTTTTGACATGTTAGGTGAGTTGATAAGGTTGCATAGACCTACTCTTATTGGTTGATTTAGGTGCATTGAATATAGTCTATTGTTTGGAATAGATCTAGAACTTTCCAAATGTTGATAAGCTTGAGCAAGCTCATCTAAATATGTCAAGGACCTATATATATATAGTGTACAAGCATGGGAAGAGTTTCTCTCTCTCTCTCTCTCTCTCTCTCTCTCTCTCTCTCTCATGCTTATGGAAGTGATCTCTTTGGGGCTCTATACTCATTTTTGCATTGTATTGTTGATACCTTGAATTATTGTGTGTATAATGCTATTTTAAGTGGTGAATTGGATCCACACGTGTGAAAGGTAGTGTGATATAGCCATTGTACGGACATTTGTTAGGGATTTTTCCGACAGGGGATTGGTCCCGCCAGAAAGCCCCAGCGAGTAGAAGGGCCCACATTGCCCTTACGCGAGTGTCTAGGGTCTATTACCAATTCCAACCCTAGAGGTCGTCCTAATCACCCCGTACTCTCCAATAAATGAGAGTTTTCCAGGCTCTCAGAAGTATGATTGCAAGGAGATTGACTATTGAGTTCTCAAAGTTCTTCTCAATGTGGTAGAGTGAGAGAATGACTTTCCGTCATTCTATGAGGTCGGTAGAATATAAAACATTCTTGAAACCAAGTACTGACAGACCCTTTAGACATGACATGTAACGATTCAGAAGAGTACTAAAATGGTTACATGTCATGTCTAAAAGGTCAGTCAGTACTTGGTTTCAAGGATGTTTTATATTCTATCGACCTCATAGAATGATGGAAAGTCATTATCTCACTCTACCACATTGAGAAGAACTTTGAGGACTCAATAGCCGATCTCCTTGCAATCATACTTCTGAGAGCCTGGAAAACTCTCATTGATTGGGGAGTATGGGGTGATTAGGACAAATCCCAGGGTTGGAAGCAGTAATAGACCCTAGTCACTCGCGTAAGGGTAATGTGGGCCCCTTTACTTGCTTGGACTTTCTGGCGGGACCAATCTCCTATTGGAAAAATACCTAACATTGGTGAACCTGACGTGAAACTTTGTTGGATGCAAACTTCTGATTTGGACTCAAGATAAGTATGTCTTTATTACCTGAACTTAATTAAGTAGACTAACCATACTTCAACTGTAGTCGACTATTGTGACTATTTATAGTGTGCGAAATGCTCATTATCCATGAAGTTCTAGTATTGTATGGTTTGAATAGGACCCTTTATGATAAATGATCATCGGACTTTTTCAGAACCACCAACATATCCATTGCGACGACGAGTTGAGAAGGTGACACTCTCACCAAAATATTTTCTCAGAAGTAGAACCTCGATTACCACCAGAAGCATATCTAAGATGTTCTCTCGATCCCAGAAGAGTACTAGCAGTGAAAGTCCATCAGAAATTAAAATACCATCTAGTCCAAAGGAACACTTTAAGTACCTTGAAATCATTCCAGAAAGGGACATATTTCAAATACCCGATGTCCTATTTCAAACCCCCCGAGTATTTGCAACCGGAAGCAATGGCTGCTTGAGTTACTGAGCCTATAGTAATTCCTGATGATAAAGAACCCCTGCCAAAGTTGAGAAGCACAACCCTTGAGTTTCATGGAACCCCTTATGAGAGTGCTGAGAATCACTTCAATGCATTTTGGACCGCTTGTTTGATAAACTGCATAACAAATCATATTATGATGTACTTTACCATTACCTTGACTGAAACTACAAGGAAATGGTACTACAGTCTAAAATTATAAAAAACATTTCATAGACTATTCCTGACTGAATTTGCCCCACCACATAGAACTACTGATGGTCTGTTGGTCACTTTGACATCCCTTCAACAAGGAGAAGGAGAAGGAGTTAGACAATATTTGAGAAGATTGATTGAACTTTTGAGGCAAGTAGGAGCTACTGTAGCACTACCACCATGATAACTAATGACTTTCTTCCTGTGAGGATTGAAGAATGACCTACAGTTGATAGTAAGACAGAGCAATCCCCAGTCGATAGATGAAGCAGTAGCAAAAGTGATAGTAGCGAAAAATACATAGATAGCTATTGCCCAAGCATCTAAAATATCATAGGCCAAAAATAGTTTAAACCTTAAGAGCGATATGTGGGAAGCAGATCGAGTTCCAGGAAGAAACTCTTACAACACCTATGTGCCAATACAGACTGTAGAATCGTACCAACCAGTTCAAAGTAGAAATAGTCTTTCTAGAAACCAACCAAGGAACTCAGAGGGAATGCAAATCCAAACAACAACCGCTAGAAATATACCTGTGGAGAGGGGATATAAGGGCACTGGATCTAACTCAGGAATAGATGATGTAAAAGCCATGTTGAAAGGGTACATAGATGTGATGAATGAAAATATATCTACCCTAGCTTCAGACGTGAATTTTCTTAAGCGACAATAGAATATGATTGGACAACGACGTAGTACAAAGATGCTCCCACCGCTAGTATGCCGACATTGTTAAGGCAATCACCTTAATAGAAACTATCCAAATATGATTTGTATGTATTGTAAGAAAATAGGACATCTAGAGGATAGATGTTGGAGTCGTAGGGAGGCATTGAACACTGGAAACCATATCCCAGGCCCCATCAATCATAGACCGAACAAGACCTTCAAGATCAGTTGTAGTGGGTTTCTTTCCTTGCCTAACCTGAATCCGAGATCTAGTCAATCTAACATCAAAGAGACGAAGTTAGTTGTCACGTGTAGGTTTGTTCCCATGAGATCGATAGTTTAGTTTAGATTTTAGCATACACTACAATCCACAATAGAAATAGCTCTCTCTCTCTCTCTCTCTCTCTCTCTCTCTCTCTCTCTCTCTCTCTCTCTCTCTCTCTCTCTCTCTCTCTCTCTCTCTCTCTCTCTCTCTCTCTCTCTCTCTCTCTCTCTCTCTCTCTCTCTCTCTCTCTCTCTCTCTCTCTCTCTCTCTCTCTCTCTCTCTCATAAAAAGTATAATAATGTACAATCCCAATAATATTCAGATCCAACAACTAGCAAAAACCAAAGAAAGCATGAGAGATGGAGAAGGAAAGAAGAAGAGCAAGGACATTCATCAATCCATTGACATTTTGGCCCTGCGACATTAAAAGTCTCGCAAAAAGGCCTAAAGTCTTTCTATTGACTTTTAACTAATCAAATAACTATGTGATCATCGGGTTGGACGGGTGCCAAATCCCTCTCACTTATTAGCTAGGTTTAGGGTTGCCTTGGGATCTGCAAACCCTCCAACAATATCCCCCACCAAAATTGGTGGCGGTCCCATGACACCTGCAATATGCAGTTATTGGGGACTTTTATTGGCTTCGCGCCGAATCTTTATTAAATGGTACTGCACCTTCTCCATAAAGTCGAGACGGGCAGTATTAAAATCCAAGTTGTGTGGCAGAAAGCAATGGCGTGCTCGACAATCCACTTTGAGGTTGTCCATGATGTGAAGCGTGATTCCCAGGAGCCTCCCATCATTGCTGCACAAAAGTATAAACGAGCGACCGACAGCTGATCTTTGATTTGCTCTGAGGCCATCGACTTATTTGGATCGAATGCTAGAGGAGGGAGACAATTGTCCCATCTAGTTGCCACTGACGCCCACAGAGTTAGATCTTTAGTAAACATTGCCGATTGTCGCACCATTGGATATGGAGAGTGGATATACTCTCGTTGGTACGCTTGCAAAGCCTGGTGGAAGTCCACTGAGATTGTCCAATTGTAGGGCTGATGGATGATTGGCCAATTGGGCTTATGGATGGTGATCTTGTCCTTAGCCAATCCCAAATCTTTCCATTTATTCCTTCGCAGCATTGGCACATAATAGGGATCGACCCGCAATTGGCGAGGGCTGGTGACGTAACACCTAATTGATTCTAGAGTTTTCTCAAAAATAGTAATTTTCCATGCTGGCTGCTCTCCCAATGCATGTATTTTGTCCAACTCTTTGCCGGCCTCTATCTCGGAGGTCTTAAACTTCAAAATCCATAACATCTTTGCCAATTACCTCTCCTTTGATGCTCTTGACTAGCTCCAAATTGCCACCTTTCCTTTTGTGTTGTTGAAGCCCTTTGAGACCAATCTCTTGATCATCAACTTGACCATCAAAGTCATTGAACAAACTTTGTTTTCCAAATCCATTACTTTCTTTTCTAGTATAAAAACCATGAGAACCAATATCCACTTGCATAGCATCATCTACACAAGAAAATTCTTCAAAACATGTGAGTAAAGCAAAGTGAGTCACTTCCACTTGCTTACCTTTCTCTTGATCATCAAAGATATCGCAGATATGAATATCTTCAGACCTGAACCTCTGGAAATACTCCCTCTCAAAATATGATCTAGATCCAACAAAATCTCATCAATGCTTGATCTTGATCTTCCACAAAGGTTAGTGAAAACAATGTCACCAATGTCACCATCATAAATAGAAAGATAGATTCCAAAATTTCCATCCAACATGAAGTAGAGTAGGTGAAAATGAGTATCAAACCTAATAAATCCAGCCTTCTTGAGTCCATAACAAACCTCAATAAGCTCACCAATGAGATCTCCCTTGTCTTGAAGAAATTGCCTCTCGATTTGCTCCATGTAGTCTTCTCCAACCAACCTCTTGCCATCTTGATCATGAGTGATCAATTCACAATCATAGAATCCTTTGAGTTGATGAAGATATGTGATATCCATGCCTTAAATCTTTCCAAGAACCAAACTTCCATTGCTCTTTCCTTCATAAGACTCCCTCTTAATGATTGCATCATAAGAAGTAGAAATCTCAAAGACATTAGAAGCCATGAAAAAAATGATTAGTAAATTCAACATAAGGAAGTACTCTCTTTTTTCAAACAAGAACGTCTACTCAATGATTTAGGTAATGACTCATATGATAATGACTCTTCCTCACTATCATTCACAATGACATCATTCAAAGTACCTCCTACTTTGAACTCTTCACATACTTCTCTTCTTCTTGACTTGTGACTATCTCCCTCACCAAGTCTCTTGATAGAACCATTTGATCTACTTTCTTTATGAAGATATGTGACTCCTCTTGCTGCAAAAATGACTTTCTTGGACTCATCACAAAGTAATGTAGAAGAACCACCTCCTTCATGAATGCACCCAGCAACATCTTTTTCCATATGATCAAAGAAATCATTAGCAACAATCTTTTCCAAGGAAGAACCTTCACCTCCATTGATGAAGTTAGCTCTTTCCTCAACTTTTGCATGCTTGCACTTGCCATGAAGAACCATTGAATCACCATCATTATCCTCAAGACTAGCCAAGCTATGTTAACATCTCCAAGAAGCATATTAGATCTTGACCTAGATCTAGCATAAGGAAGCTTGTTAGACTTTGCATAAGATCCACGAACTTATTGATGCTAAAAGGTAACTTTGGAAAGTTGAGACCAATCTCCTTTTCCATTCGATCCTTTTTGTTAACCATAACAAATGCATCAAGCTTGAAAAGTCTACCTTTTCTATTGCCCCTAGCAACCAAGTTCTTCCTTTGTAATGAAACAAACATCACCGCCAAACTTTACGAAGTATTCTTTCTCTACCATTTGACCAACACTTAGCAAATTCTTTGAAAGTGAAGGAATGTAAAGAACACCATCAAGTCTTGCTTTCCTATTAGTAGATAGACAAATAGGAATTGAACCAATACCTTCAATCACACACTCACCACCATTGTCCATGTGAATTGCTTTCTTGGCTCCATCATAAGTGACCGAAGAAGTAAAGAACTCCTTGTGACTAGTCATGTGTGAACTAGCTCCACTATCAATCCACCATGAATCTTTGTCACCTTCACTTGATATTGGACTTGAAGGACACATCAAAAGAGAATCACCACCACCTAGATCCTCATCATTAGTAGTAAAGTTGATTTTCTTTCTACCTTCATCTCTTTGTTTCTTTCAAACATTCATTTGCAAAATGCCCTATGATTCCACAATAGAAGCATTTTAAATTTGACTTATCTTTCTTTTTGCCAAAAGAAGAAGTCTCACCTTGATCTTGCCCTTTAGACCACTTCCCTTTGCCTTTTCTCTTGAACTTGCCTTTGAGGAACATAGCATCCTCTTCATAATGAGATGTCAATGTAGATCCACCTCCTCTTGATTGAAGCCTATACTCCTCATTCACCAAGATCTCTTGCAAATCCAAAATACTTGGCAAAGTCTTTTGAATAGCAAAACTTTGAACAATATTAGCATGATCATCCAACAATCCATTAAGTATAACTTGAACAAATTCTACCTCCTTAAAGCTTGCATCAATACATGCAAAGCTTCCCAAGCCTCCAAAGATGATGTGCACTTACCAATTTCCTTAAGAAGTTCATTGGTAACATTCATCTTAATCATGTGTAGAGCTTTCTTTGCTCTCTTGTCATACCTCACTTGATCTTGAGGTGCTTGAGTCCTCTCCTCCACACCTGCAACAATCTCCATCAACTCTTAACCCAAACACCATTCAAAAAGTGAGGAATGGATTACATTGGTCCAATTCACCCCGCAACAAGAAGTACCCAGGCTCGATACATAATCGTGGCCACCGATTACCTCACCAAATGGGTTGAAGCTCAGGCAGTAAGAGTAGCTGATGCTAGGACCACTGCCAAGTTTCTCTATGAAAATATCATTGTGTGCTTTGGGTGCCCGGTGGAGATAGTCAGCAAACGTAGGAGTCATTTCACCAATGAGACCATCAAGGTCATTTTGGAGAAATTCTTCGTGATCCATAGAACTAGTACACCTTATTATCTTTACGGTAATGGGCTAGCAGAGTCATCTAATAAGATCCTATGTAGCATACTCATGAAAACAGTTGAAGCTACCAGATCGGATTGGGAATACAAGTTGCATGCTGCTCTCTGGACATTCAGGACAACATATAAGAGAAGCACTGATCAAACCCCATTCCAATTGGTATATGGTCAGGATGTTGTAATGCCAGTAGAGTTTTTAGTCCCTTCATTAAAAATTGTGACAACGAAACGTCTCGAATAATCCAGATCTCTACAATTATGCCGCGAAGCTCTGCATAAACTCTGTGAAACATGCTTACTATTTGTGCATGCACTAGCAGCTAAAAAGGACAGACGCAAAGCATGGCACGATCGCAGGTTACAAAACAAAGATCTTCGTTCTAGAGATCTAGTCCTGATGTATAAAACCAAGGCGATCAAGGGGAAATTAGAATTCACTAGAAAAGGTCCTTATCGGATCAAAGAAATTTTTAATCATGGAGCTGTGAATTTGGAGAAGCTAGATGGGACACCTTAGTCAGTTGCACAAGACAGATCCAGGTTGGTGGTGGCATGTTATGAAAAGTTTATCCGCTCGGCCATCACAACTAGATCCAGAAAGATCAAGTCAGATCAACTTAGATCCATCAAGATTCAGCCAGATCTGGCAAGATCAGAGAAGATTCAACAAGATCCAAGAGAGATCCAGATTCAGATAGGATCAAGAGAGAAGTAGATCATCAGATTACACCAATAAGGCCCCCAATTTGTAGATCAGAAATCTCGATCTCAGAAACCATGGCAAAATAAGGGCAAACTTCACCAAAACTAATCGATCTGCTACCAAATATCTATCAAAACTTCCAAAGAGTTACCAATAGTCAGATCTAACATGGATGTAGTAGATTACCAGTTTACAAAAGTTAAAAATTAGAGAATCTCAAGATCTCGTCAAAAAACACTCTAAAAGAGATCCATCAAAGAGCGATACTCTGATTACACAGGTGAAAGAAGATATTTCAAGGCACTTTGAGATATCAGATCTAGGAGAAGCAATATGCTACCTAGGCTTGCAAATCGACAAAGATCTTGAAGGTGGAAAATTATATCTGTACCAGTCAAGATACATTAAGAAGATCATTGATGGTTTTGAAATGATAGATTGAAAGGGAGTGAACACTTTAATGGTTCCTGACACAATGTTAGCAAATGAAGATTGTTCCAAAAACAATGCAGAGCGGGAAGCTATGTTGAAAAGGCCTTATAGAAGGCTTATTGGTTTATTAATTGTTAGAAATCAACTATAAACTTCATTGTTACACTTCATTATTATTGTCTAAGATGCACTTTATTATTGATAGCTGTTACCGGTTGTAATTAACCGTAGGCAAGTCTATCAGTCTACTCCTAGGTTTTTTTCTCTCTATCATGGTTCAAGGTTTATTTATACATTTTACATTCAATATGTGATAGAGTGATAGTGTGTGTTCTTCTTCCATCTTCTTTGGTGAATGCTTGATGTTGCTTATTTGATTATTGACATGGTATTAGAGCTACGATAGTCCTGCGTGCCTGATCAGTGGATGTGAAGATTAGTAAAATTATATCTTCCTATCTCGAGTTTTGGGGCCATGCCTATCTTATTTCCATTGTATATTTTTACTGTGCATAAAGGTATGTGAATTGAGCACATAACCTTCTAGAAAAGGTCAAGTTTAAGTTAGGTAGGTTCAATCTTGATGTCATGCAAAAGTTTAGATTACATGCAAAGTCATTCAGAGTGCATGCAAGCAACATGCAATCGGTGCATGCAACATGCAAAGTAGTTTTCATGATCTACACATGTCTAGATAATTTTGAGAGTTGACATGCAGTACATGCAATATCCATGCATGCAGTTTTACATGTGGATCCTTGATAGTTGAGTTAACTAAGTAAAGTGGAATTTCCATGCAATTCCATTGTAGGAATTCGAGCCTCTTTGATGTAGGGAAACTTTGGCATGTTTTGAAATATTGTGAATATTGAGATTTTGGTGTTTTGGGCTCATTCTCTCTCTACTCGAGTTTTATCTATTGATTTTCTCTCTCTACTCGATAGTAGCCTATTTTCTCCATAGTGAGCACTTAGAATAATTTTTTAAATCCATTTCTCATAGTAAAAAATTAGTTTTTTCGGTCTGATGTATGCCATTGTGCTCTTGCCTTAGATAATCTATTCATTGATCAATCTTGTGCAATCACAACACCTCATAAAGATCCTGTAAGGAGTGTGGTGAAATTCACACATGCTAAAAACTTCACATGGTATCAGAGCTTCATGCTTTGAAGAGGTGAGGGTGTATACATCAGAACATAAGTGCTTTTGCTTGTAGGAACTCGGATTTGGGAGAGGAATCCAAAATTGTTGACAAACAAGCCATCTGTGAATCATAAGTGGATCAAATCAAGCCTGTTATAGTCCAGCTAAGCCCTATATGGACAGAGACCTCACACGTGTGAAATCAGCCCTCTTTGATTGAGTGCTACTTCTCAAGGAATGATCCAAATTTGATGTTCTATAGCTTGTTGGATAGGTATTGAAGAGTAGTTTGTGTTGTTTGAGTTTCTAAATCAATTTGATTTTTTTCTAGAAGAGTTTTAGGCAATCAAAGAGATAGGGAGAGTACTCATCTCATGTGATATGCCAAAATGAGCACACATCAGTTCTTCTCACAAATATTTTTAATTTTCATTATCAATCAAGTAGAATTGGATAAAGGTAAGTTTTGTGAGGTCTTAGACTTTTCATTTCACACACATTATTGTGTTTGAGTTGAAAGTAAGTTCGTAGAGAGTTTATCAATTTTTTGAAACTCGTGGGAGAGATAGACTTCATACTTGTATGTGCTTCATTTCTATGCATTAGAGGAGTTCTAAATCCAAAAAAGACCCTTTGTAAAGATTCTTTTTATATTTTTTCTCAATTTTTTCCTACACATGGACCAATCAAAACACTCAAATTTGAAAGTTACATAACGTAACTTTTTGAGTCCACATTTTGATTTCACACTAAAAATGACATAACTTTTTAGTGGTAAGTCCGAATTTAGCGGAGTTTGGTGCACTGGAAAGCGCTCAACAAGGGCTTTTAATGACATGTTAAATCACATACTTATGAGCTACAATTAAAAAGTTATGGCAAGTCAAAAGTATTAGTGCTATAATATCTTAATAATATAACCTACATCTTGCACGAATTCTTAAAGGGTCTTTTTGGAGCTTAAAACTCCTCTAATGATAGAAGCTAGATCCAAATTCAAGATAGATTGATTTTTTCTGTTGTGAGCTTATCTCACATTCTATTGCTAGATTTCATAGGTTGGATCAAAATTATAAGTGTTGGACCCTAGGTTGAGATAGCAAGCAACATTTTCAACTCCATCCTTATCATTACTAGAATTTCTCAAAGTGAATATGTCTTCAACTGGCTCACATTTCTTGGGCATAGTGAGAGATTAACATCTTTCTATTATGCAATGTGGAAGATTAGAATGGAATCATTATTGATTCTACAGGATGTAATGGATATTGTAGGTGGAGTTGAAAAAGAACTTGAAGCACCTAATGAAGCTGTAGCATTCAATAAAAGAACCAGAATTGCTCTTCATTTCATTATAATGAATGTCACAAATGAAGTGTTAAGAGAAATCAATACATGCACCACTGCCAAGGAGGCCTGGGACACTCTCAAAACAATCTATGAAATAAAGAATACTTCTAGATTGCCTACACTTAGAAATCAAATCTTTCTAAGTTATCAGAGAGTAGATGAGAATGCTTCATCTTATGTAATGAGAGTAAAGGATTTTCATCAAGAGTAAGCTAGTATCGGTGATGCTCTTAAGAATGCTGAACTTGTTTAAGTAGTCCTTAATGGACTTAGAGATGAGTATGACAATATTGTGCAGACTTATGCTGTCAGAAAGGAGCTTCTATCCTTGGAGACTCTGCAAGGTGTTCTCATTGCTGAAGAAAGCAGGCAAGAGAACAAGATGTTGAGGATCAACAGACTTTCATTGAAGGATGGATGGAGATGACAAAGCACTCTTCACCAAGGACAAGTCAAGAGGCAAGGGCAAAGATCAACAACACTTCAAGAAGGACAAAGCCAAAGAAAGTAGTGAGGATCAACCCTCACAAGTTGCAACATCCAGAGGCAAGAAGAAGCTATCAAAGATCAAATGTTTCTTTTGTGGCAAGAAAGGCAACAAACTGTTTCAAGAAGAAGAACCAATCCAAGCAAGCTAACCTTACTAATGAGGAAGAGTGTGAAGGTATTGAGAGTGACAGAGATGATTCTTTAATGATGTCTAGCTTTTCATCTTTTCCTTTCAATAATGAAAAAATCTAGTGGATAGATAGTGGGGCTAGTTCCAATATGTCTAGTTCTAGAAACTCTTTCACAAGTCTCATGCCATATCTAGGTGCAAAAAGATCAATCTATACTGCTAATGATGTAAAGTGTAGAATTGAAGGAATTGGTAGTATTCCACTGCATGCATCATCATCAAAATATTTTTGTTTGCATGATGTATTTTATGTACCTAGACTAGCCAAGGATCTCATTAGTGTAGGACAGTTGTTTGGTAGTGGATTGGATGTCAAGTTTCATGTTGACAAATGTATAATCTCGAGAGAAAATGAAGTTATTGCTAGAGGATCTAGAATTGGAAAGTTGTACAAATTAGATGCTAGAGAGAATGCTAACATTTCAGATATTGCTTATGAGACCAAGGTTCATCAGGAGGATCTGTGGCATAAGAGATTGGGTCTTCCCAATTCCAAAGCCATGCAATCTATGGTCAAAGTAGGAAAAGTTGTTGGACTACCAAAGACACTGTCAAAGGAGCTTCAACCTTGTGAAGTTTGTGTTTTGGCAAAATCACATAGAAGACCTTTTCCAAGATCAAGCATCAAAACACAGCATCTATTTGAACTCATGCACTCTGACGTTCATTTCTCTTCAACCAAAAGCAAAGGAGGAGCAAATTGCTTTGTCTCTTTCATAGATGATTATACAAGATATTCTTGGATCTATCTTCTAAAGCCATAGTTTATGATGTTTTCCTTACTTTCAAAGCTTATGTAGAAAAGCAGTTTACTTTCAAGTTGAAAGCTTTGAGAAGTGATAGTGGAGGTGAATATACCTCTAACAAGTTTAAAAACTTTTGTGAGAAAGAGAGAATACAAAGAGAATTTTCTTGTTCTTCTACTCCTCAGCAAAATGGAGTTGTTGAGAGAAAAAATAGAACTTTGTGTGAATGTGCAAAAGCCATTAGGCTAGAAGCATCTCTACCTAAAGAATTTTGGGGAGAAGTAGTTGCATGCACAAATTATCTTTGTAATCAACTTCCTAACCTTGCAATAGAAGGAAGAACACCATTTGAGATGATGTATAAGAAAAATCCTACAGTAGATCATCTTAGGATCTTTGGTTGTTTATGCTATGTGCATGTACCTTTAGAGACTAGGAAGAAGGATGATCCTAGTGATGTTAAAGGAATTTTTGTTGGATATGCATCTTCTAAGAAAGCATATAAAGTTTATCTTCCCTCTACTGACAAAAATGTTGTAAGTAGAGATGTGATCTTTCATGAAGATAAAAAATTTAACTTGGATGGAGCAAAGATCAAGGAGTCTCATGCAGGATCTACAATCATCAATCTTGATGTTGTTCAAGAAGTGTTGAGGCCGAGGCTTGAGGAGGAGCAACTTCAAGAACCTACACCAAGAAGATCCACAAGAGAAAGATCTGAGCCAAGAAGGCTCACTTATGATGAGAGAGGAAGTCAAGTGGAAGGTGAAACTTCATATCATGCATTCTTCATATCAGATGAAGAGCCTAAAGATGTCCAAGAAGCACTTCAATCCGAGAAAAGGGTTGAAGCAATGACCATTGAGTTTGAAGCCTTGATGTCAAACAACACATGGGAGCCTGTGGGGCCACCAATCGACATGCATGTCATTGGATGTAAGTGGGTATTTAGGATTAAGTACAACAATGATGGATCCATCAACAAATACAAAGCAAGACTTTGTGCCAAAGGCTACTCTCAAATCAAAGGTCTTGACTATGAAGACACTTTTGCACCAGTTGCTAAAATGGTAACTATAAGAATTCTCATTTCTCTTGCATATTATCACAATTGGAGGATGTTTCAGCTTGTTGTTTCTAATGCCTTTCTCAATGCAAGCACACTGAAAGTCTACTAAACGTATTCTCAGATATATTCGAGAGACATTGAATTTTGGTTTAAAGTATGATCAACCTGAAACGCCAATGTTGGTAGGTTATATAGATGCTGATTGGGCTGATAATATTGATGAAAGAAGATCTACCAGTGGTCATACATTCAGTTATGGTATAGTTGCAATTTCATGGAGCAGCAAAAAGCAACCTACAATAGCCTTATCCTCAATGGAAGCTAAATATCGAGCACTCAACAATGCTACACAAGAAGCGGTATGGTTACGAAGATTGCTTGTGGATTTAGGTCAACCACAGGTGGATACGAGTACTATATCTTGCGACAATCAAAGCTGCATTCACCTTGCCAAAAATCCAATTCTACATGCGCGAACCAAGCACATCGCAATACATTATCATTTTGTTTGAGAGAAAATTCTTGATGGAGCCATTGATCTTGTTTTTTGTAAATCTGAAGAGCAAGTGGCAAATATATTTACTAAGTCATAAGGTAGATGTAAATTTGAAAATTTTTGTACTCTATTAAGAATAGAAGAATGTAATTTTATCATTGAGGGAGGGTGTTAAAAATCAATGATAAACTTCATTGTAACATTTCATTATTACTGTTTATGATGCACTTTATTATTGACAACTATTACCAGCTGCAATTAGCCATAGGCTAGTCTATTAGTCTACTCCTAGTTTTTTTTTTCTCTTTATCAGAGTTTAGGTTTTATTTGTACATTTTACATTCAGTATGTGATAGAGTGATAGAGTGATAGTGCGTGTTCTTCTTTCGCCTTCTTTGGTGATTGCTTATGGTGAATGCTTGATGTTGCTTATCTGATTATTGACATTAATGTATTTGGCGTGGACAACACTCGACTAGCAGACACTACTTAAGCAATATTCAGAATGAGCTAGTTCAACATTAATCCAGGACCTACACACTATAAAATTGCTAAGAGGATGATACCTAAAATAGACAAAGGACTATGGTCTTTGTTATTCTCAAGATGTAGGGTTTCAAGTGAAGTCCTACAATGATGCAAGCTAAGCATCTATGAAGGATGACTCAAAGAGTATTTCAGGAGGCTATACCATAGCAGCAAATGTAGCTATTATTTGGATCAGTAGGAAACAAACAATTACTACACAGTCATCCTACGAAGATTACATGGCCAACGAGCTTACAACAGCCAAGATGGCCAACGAGCTTACATGGCTCAAACAGTTCCTTGACGGGAGAGAACACTGACAAACCGTTGATCCTCAATTTCTCTCAAGGTGCCAAAAGTCTCTCCTCCACACCTACAACAATATCCATCAAATCATTCATCTCTAGCAAAGACTCCATCCTCACCTTCCAAGTTCAAGAATAATTTGTTGAGGTAAGCCTATCATTGCCTTCCAACATGAAGCCACTTGAGGTTGCCATGTTGCAATTATTGATCCTCTCTTTGAACCTATTCCAATGCACTTAGCACTCTCTTGAAAATCAAAAAATGAAACTCAAGAAGAAATCACAAAGATTTGGAAACAATCTAGCCACTCCTTTTCTCTCTTCTAGCAAATCCTAGCATATAGAATGATGATTTCTTGATCACAATAGATCTAAACACAATATGATGAACTTTTGATAACTACTAATATTGAATCACACTCTTGAAAAATTCTAACAACTTAAAATCAAGAGATCCTATCAAATTTAGGGTTCTTCCAAAAAATTGCAAAATATTGAATCGAGCAAAATCTATATGCAAAAGCTAGAATCTTGATACATCAATTAGTAAAATGTAACATACACAATCATGATCAATTTTTGTCTCCACATTCCAGTAAGTGATTTCAAAAATTGGCCTACTTCAAGTGATTTGACCTAAATAATGCTTGGATCACAAAGATCCACTTTCTATACTTGAAAATGCATGATTTGAGCTAGAAACACCTCCAAATCCACATAGAATTTATGGCGCCCTCAAGTCCATCTCTGGATTTGGAAAATATTCCAACTTTGGCCGACAACCTGCTTTGATACCATGTGAAAAAATCAGATCCAAAACATACTTGATGGATCTCTATGATCTTGATCAAATTTAGTTGCACATCTAGATTTAGCTAAAGATAGAAATCATCACTTTACACATGCTAGAATTGAATAAATCACTAAGATATGATCATAAGCACTAAGATACAATATGGTACTATCCCTTTCTGTACGGAAACGACATCATATTGTCCTTTACACGTGCAAATGCAAGATCAACAATAAAAATGACATTCTACACACTAGAAATCATGATATTTTGAGAAATACACATGAGATGGACATAGAATCAAAAGAGATGAATTCTCCAGATAAAATGAGAATAAAAAGATCAGTTCTCCATGCTGCTACTGCTATTTATAGCTGCCAAAATTTCACTTGGCCAATTGCCCTAAACTGGCCCTAAATTGGTAACTTCTTGGTACTTCATAAAAAACCTAGAATTTCTAGTCTAGTTGCAATGTATCAATATTCGCCAATTAGAATGGGTACAAGTATGAATTCATTCAAAATATACTTGCCAAAAATAGTACAAACACTATTTAGGCCTTTATTGACAAAAATAAATCTATCTCTAAGTTGAAATTTCATGTTGGCCTCAAAATTGTCAAAATAGATCAACTAAACTAGTTGAATTTTTTACAAAACCAACCTTCGCTGAGATCACAGTTGATTTCAAAAAATATTTTTAGCTACAATGTAGTGGGCAAAGGTTAGTTTGCATCAAAACATGTCAAAAAAATGTTAGACGAGAGTTCAGATCTATGCCATTTTTGGAACCTCCACCTAGCATCAAGGAGTCATTATTAAATTCATTGAATGTACTACCTAGGCAAAGGTTCAATGTGGGCAAAGGTTTCGAACCTTTAAAACCTTCACCAAGCCTCCATATTGGTCAAGAATCTTTGTCATAAATTTTGGTAACTTTTTTCATAGTACTATAGAGGCCTGTCAAGTTTTATTTTTAGAACTAATCTACCGAAATAACAGTTTGGCTAATAGGTTGTCACTAATGCTACTGGAGCTCTTGTGAAGTTTTTCTTAAAAACTTTTTATTTATTTATTTTTTGAACTTTCAACCAGCCTTCTACATACACTCTCACATGACTTCTATTTTAGTTGCCATTATGCTTTCCACTGATTCTGAAACCTTTGTCTCATCCTGATTGATGGTTCAAAGGACTGTTTCTCCTAAACATGATCTCATTATTCTTGCTAGTGTTGAACAAGTGGCTAATGCCCAGCTTGTTGAGCCTTTGCTCAAGGCAACGGGACTTCATGCCATCTTTTTCTCTAATAAAATCAATATGAATTTCATGATTATGGCCTTTGGTACCTAGAATGAGCCTAAAATGAAATTTTTTATTCAGTAGCAATATGTTTCACACAAGGTGCAAGTCTTTTAAGCTGCCCTTGCAGGCATAGGAGTTGTCATGGGGATGTTCCAATCCCCATTCCACAAGATAGCTCACAACACAATGGTTCTTTTTCTAGAAACAAGAGTGGCACATCTTCAAACCAATGATGGCTATCTCATTGAGGCCATTAGAGATCTCATTGGTTTGTTCTTAAGGAGCTTGAGGCTCTTCCTCAACTCCTAGAATCATGTCAAAGAGATCATGGATCACTAGGTAATTCCATTCTCACTTTCCAAATGGAATAATTTGTGGAAGTGAGTCTCTCACTTGATTCCAACAAATATCCACCCATGGATGACATTGTAGAATGAATGCTCTTCTAAAAAATCTCAAAGATTTCTGAATTTTAAAAGATCTTTGAAAGGCCTAAAGCATACTAGATTGCCTATAGCCTTGTCTCTATCAAACTAGCACACAAGCTTGAATGATACACAAAGATCTTGTCAAAAATTCCTAGCTTTCACTCTCACAAAAAAATTTGCTTTACACTTTTCTCAGAGATTTCACTTCAACTAAGAATCTGAACAAATCAGCCTCTAAAATCCGATCTTAGACTCTAAAAAGAAATGCTTCAATGATCCAAAACTCTATTTTTCATAAGCATTAGCTAGATTGAATCTAGATCAATACTATGATTTAAAAAGCACAAAAAATGAACTAGAATTGTGAGTTTGGGACCAACAAACACAAAGTAGCTTGAAATGAAAGTTGTTGTATGGTTTCACACGTGTGAAAAGTACATACACAGCCTCCAAGTTGTTTTGATCCAAATGAATACAAGCTATCACTCTAGATGAACTCACCCTGACTAGTATTGGCCAAAAACAAATTTTGCCAATGATCTTTACAAGATTTATGATTCAAATGATCACTCTCTTACTTAGCTCTGATACCATGATAAAATTTTCAGTTTTTAGGACAATAATGATTGTACTTAACAATCATAGAGAGTTATTGGTTGCTTAATCAATGGATCTATCAAGTTCTACACATTAGATCTTGATCTAGATTCACTACACTAGGATTTAAGCAAGAGCAATGGATCAACACATCATAAATTAGTGAAGGCGGCCTCACACGTGTGGAGTACTGTCCACAATACGGCCTACACCTAAAACAACAAGTACAATAGTTCTAGATAGCAATCATACATAGAAATCACAAGACAAATGACTAGAAATCTCACAAAGGTGTAGAATGCAAAAGTCTCATCAATCTTCTTAGTAAAATGATAATCCTTTTATGGATCAAGTACATCCATAAGTTTGGTACAGTCCAGCAGGTCTTCACACGTGTGAAGAGTGCCACATCACTCAAATCTATCCATTTGATCCATCCTTGATCCTTATCCAAAGTTGACCTTCTCGAATATGGCTAAAATCCAAAAAACTAGTCTCCTAGAATATAGGAATATTCCTCACAAAATAGGATCTAAGAAAAATGGTCAACTCTTATCTTCTAGAACTCTATACACACGTGTGAACATCCACTTGCCATGTGGGAGCATTTACGCATGCACATGCAAGGAAAAGCTAATTTCTAGGTGACTAGTCAACTTGACTAAAAACTAGTCATATCATGTTCACACTAACTAGATTGATACAAAATCAATTTAGATATATACAAGTATGAAAAGTACATCCTTTCACATGTGGGAACAGGCTCCACACATGTGAAATCAGATCATCAGCATTGTTCTAATGTTTGATCATTATTTACAATAACCAATGTCAAGTGAGAAGTGACAAATTTCAACAATTTGTACCTTAGGCGGAATGTCACTTCCAAACCTTTATTCATGGTTAGATGACTCAACTTTTGGAAGTGTTCATAGTCATCTAAAAGTCGTAGAAAATAATCCCTAAAAAGCTTGCAAAAATCGTCCCATGTACAAGGTTGATTGCCCTTTGCAACTAGTCATCCCACCAAACTAAGGCTCTTCCTTCAAAGAACATGGTGACAGTGGATAACTTTTTAAGTTCAAAGAATTGGTTCATGACAAAGGATTTTGTTCCAAACATTAAGCCAAGAACTTATCACTTGTAAGTTCCTATCTTTCTTCTCTCCCTTACACACTTTTACGGGAGGTGGAACTACATGCTTCTTCTGATTGGCTAACCTAGACTCTAAGTCTTGGTTTCTTTGATTAGTTTCAAGAAGTTGCTTATTAGTGGCTTGAATTTGTTGGTATAAAGTTCAAGAGCTTGTGCCACATTGGATGAGTTTGATAAATCAAATGTTGGGTTTTCATTAGTTTGATCCATTTTTTGTTCCACGCGTGGAAGTGCCACACATGGTTGTTATTTAACCACCTTTCACTTGAAGTGTAATTCTGGAGATTTGCCATGAGTGGCAGTGCCACATCTGGAAAATCTCCAGGGGATTACAGAGAGTTGAATTTTCATATTGCCACGCGTGGCAAATTTTGCCACGCGTGGAAATATCAAAATCTAACTCTTTGGAATTCTCTGGAGATTTGCCATGCGTGGCAAATTTCCAAAGAATTTTTAAAAGTTGGATTAATTTGAATAAGACTTCTTTTGAGATTTTGAATAAGTGTTGACTAGTAATAAAATGATTATTATGTGATCATGATTTTGAACTAAAAATCAAATGATCATGATGTCAAATTATTATGCTTTGACAAAATTGTTATGTTCAGAAAATCTGTTGATGCAAAAAAAGCAATGTTATGTACGTTTGTGTGTTTGCAAAGATGAATGAATAGTTGAACATTGTGAAAAATTGTATTACTATCTCTCATATTATAATGTGAATATATAATTTGCATGATTATGCATGACTATGTGAATATATAATTTGCATGATTATGCATGATTACGTGAATATATAATTTGCATGATTGTGCATATTTGATTGTGATGAATTGCATTGTCAACATTGTGGACTGAAAAAACGAGCAAAGAAAGAATATTGCAACCAGCAGGTATATATCTACAATTTTTTTCTTATTTGAAAAGAAAAGCTATTTCGACCAGAGTGAAGATATGAAGATATTGCTTTAATATATAGATTTTCAGTATAGTAAGGATGTTTTAAAAGAAAATTATTTTTGAAGCGTATATAAATGATCAACGTATGTTCACTAATTGTTTTCTTTGGTAAATCAATTTTTGCTAGATCTTTGAAAAGATATAGATTGCAGTGAAAGCATTTGATTTAAAATGAATCAGAAGTGATTGCCAGATAGAACTCAAGATGAACTTGAAAAATGCAAGAATGTACTATAAAGACGCAATACTACGTAAATTATATATATATATATATATATATATATATATATATATATAATTTATTCATCATCACAAGATTCAAATTCATCAGCCAACACATCTTGCAGCTCATCTCCGCTTAGATGAATTTCATCATCAGGACCACAGTAATCGGACTCTCTCTCAATATTCTCATTTGTGTCAGAATTATTCGATTCATTTATAGTATTTTCTATGATATTTAAAAAACTTGGAGATATTTCTATATCCTCATCAACATCCATGTTTGTGTTGTCAATATTCAAGTCCTCCATTTCATTTTCAATGTATGCATTTTCAAATACATGTCTTGCGTGTGGCCTAACTTGCACAACATACCACCACTTGTTGTTTAGTCGATCTAGTTGAAAAAATGCCTGCACATTTAACAATGTTAAGCTAAAAAATTTGTTCAAACAATGTCATGGAATTGCAATGAAATAGTGTATATTACTGATTATGATTGAGAAAAAATGGATGTCAACAAACTCATGTGACACACGTGTTCACAGTGACGAGGCGAAACAGGCACATGCAATAATCTTTTGTACAAGCTAACAAGCTAAGCCCCAAGAGTTTTTAGAGAAGGCTTTGCACCGACAATCACTTGAAGCTAGCAAGATCTTTTCAATCTTCAACGTGCCAGTAGACTAATCACCCAAATTTCTTTCTCACAATTCTTTTGTCTCCCACTATTACGAATGAGTCCTATATATCAATGTTGAAGTGGCCAAGACCCCATAAATTGATTTGTACGAAATTAAATCTCTTTTATAATTGAATATGTGAAGTGTTCACTAAGACGAATTAGATATGACCATATTCAAATGGCATTTGAATGTTGTATAAAGTTGTTATCTGATGTATTGAGTGCATGTATCAGAAAGCATTCACAATGGAGCACACATAAGAAAATAGAGAATCTGAATTAAGCATTTGTAAATACAACGATCAAATCACAATCCTGTGCCCAAGAATGGTTCAAAGTAATAGCGCACTATATGTGCAGTGATCTTACTTAGCTAACTACAAATCAAATAATTGTCTCTACTTCTTGAATGACTTTCACTCTCTCATATATCTCTGATTCTGAGGAATCAATTGACCAATCTGTGTCTCAACGAACTCTTTGAAGTCTTTGAAACAGTTGAATGTTTCAAACTTGTTCTTTATAAACTTTTGATCAATCACTTGCTTGATCCTATGCATATATTCAAAAATGTGGATGAATCTGTGAAAAATGCAAAAATAAGCTTGGTAGAGGCCAAAAATCTTGTATATAGATAAACACACATGTGTGGAGCCTGTTCCCACGTGTGAAAATAATGTACTTGTCATGTACCATAATCATATAGGTTGTACATATGATTTAATTCAAGTTCTAGTGGCTAAAAAGGCCAAAAACTAGTTTTCTAGACATATGACACATGGCATCAATCTATTGATTGCATGAGCCACATCCTTTGGTTAGGTGTCATATCACGTGTGTAGAGGACAGCTCACATGTGTGGAATAAGCTGAAGTAGGCGAATTTTGACTTCTAGAAGATTTCCAAGTAGATCTCCATATAGAAGGAAAATGGACCAAAAGTGCTCAAAATAGAAGGTTTTGTCCAAGTGTCAGTTTTGCATGATGAATCATCATATGACAAAGCACCTTCATAGATGTGGGATCAGAGGGATGATCAGTACCATGAGCTCCCACTTATTGTATATATAGAGCCACATTTGGCCATAATCAATGTGAGACACCAATCTGGGTTTTGGAAGCGATTTTGAGTGATTCTCTCCATTTGTCTACATTTATTTTGATTGTTTTGAGGTTCTATCAATGTGTACTTGATTTTCAGGTTGGAGTCTGTACCCTGACAGGGTTTCACACGTGTAAAACCAGCAAGTACATTTACCTTCAATAAATGATTGTTCTTGTTTGGATTTTATGTCTAGAATTGATCTAGATTGATCATGAGAGTTCTAGAAAAGAGATTGAGATCCAAGTCACATTGTTCAACCCTACTCAATTTTTTTGAGTGATTGTAAGGTTTGAAAAGAGTCATTAAGGTGTCTATGGCAAATGTGTAGAGAGAGATCCAATTTTCTAAGAGTTCCTTCCTTTGTAGAGGGCAAGATCTAGAAGCTCATTATGTGTTGTTATCGGTGGAGAGTTTGTCTCTTCCTAGGTGATCAAATCTTTGTAAGTGGCATTAGCTCTTTGAATCACAATATCTTAGTGAGAAAAATCACAACTTTCGATTTTGAATTTCATTCCAAGTCTCTAAAGGTAGAGTAATTGGTGGAATCCAATAGGGGTGATTGAATCAATTTATTGAGCAAAAATTGACATAGTATGTATGAAGCTCAAATTAGTTCTATTAAACTTTCTTTGTCAGAGTGTGAGGGTCAATTTGAGATCCCATTGGATGTCTAGAATGAGGAGGAGTCCATGTTTGAGTATTCATGCATGGTTGAGATCTTTGTGAATCTCTAGTTGTTTAATTTTTTAAGTTTTGTGAAAAGTTGGTGGTATAGTTTGTTGTCAAATCAAATCAAATTCATTCTAAATCTCAAGTGTGAGATTATTTGGGTCAAGAGTGAGTCCAAAAGAAGTGATTAGGTTTGATTTTCATGTATTTGAAACAAAACCCATATTTTGTTCAAGAATCTCAAGTGTTGAGAGAACTAGTCAAGTGAAAAGGAAAATCTAGGTGTCAAATCTTTTTCATATCCATTTCAACTTTCAAAAGGAAGAGTCATTGGTATTTGATGAGTCCAATAGGAGATTGGATTTAATTTCTTTAGTGATTTGATTCAAAGATTGTGTGCTTTTGTCTTAGTGATCAAAGCAAAGTTTCCAAGTGACTAGTCATTACTGTGAAGATTGATTCTTAGGTTTGTGAGCTAGATCTTTTGTAGATCCTTCTAGATTGTTGAAGATGTTCAAATCTAGTCTCTTGAAAGTCACAATTTATATTTGTAGAATCATATCACAGGTTTTTATTCACATGACATCAATAGGTGGCATCCTATTGAAGGAAAGGATCCTGAGTGCAACCTTTGTGGCAAGGGAGGATATTTTTTCTCAAGATGCTACAAAAAGAAGACCAATCCATCCAAGGAGAACCAAAGCAAGGGGGCCGAGGTGAAGGATGGAGCTTCAAGCTCAAAATGCAAATACAAGAAGGACAAGTCCAAGGAAAGGTGTTTCCTTTGTGGAAAGGTGAATGAGGCTTGGAGTCTCACAAGGACTTGCAAGATTTGTCTTCAAGAGTCCATCACAACACATGTCAAATCTTTTGAAATTTTTCATTTGGAAGTGCATTGTTTGGTTCAAGATGCAAAGATAGATCCCACTTTCATGAAAGTAACTTGGATCTATTTTATGTCCTTGGAAAGTATTTTGCTTGGAACTTTGGACAAATTCAAACTTATTGTTATTATCCAAGAGAAATCAATCAAGAATAAGGAGCAATCACAAAATGAAAATAGTTTCATTTATGCTTTCATGTCAACTTATGAAGAACCATTTTGCTTTGAAGAGATTTTTGTATCTCAAAGGTGGAATAAGGCAATACTAGTTGAGTGTGATGCCTTAAAAGATAGCCAAATATGTTTTCCTTGTAAGCTTACATTAGTTATGAAGTCAAGGAAATGGAAATATCTTCATAATGTAGGATCTTTTGGTCTCAATAAGATCATGAATGATGTGTTCATTCATAAAGATGAAAATTGTAAGTTTTCAATCTTAAAGGCAAGTTGTAAACTTCTTATGAGAATAAGTGAAGCATCCAAAGTGGACACTTATATCCATAAGCAAGTAGTTAGCCTTATTGAGATGGAAATACCTTTTGATTTCAATATTGGAAAAATCATGCCAAGTTGTGGTGATTTTTGGACTTATGTTTCTAGCATAAGTAATCTTGATAATCATAGGAAGTGCATACTGAATGGTCATATTTGTTGTGATCATTATGAGACATGGAGGTCTCGGATTTTCATAAAAAAGGAGCACCATGAAGAGGATCTTAAGGAGTCATCTCAAGGTTCAAATGTGCCAAGGATTGAGGAGGAGAATCCTTCTCAAGGTTCAAGTGTGCCAAGGATTGAGGAGGAGAGACCTTCTCAAATTGTGATTCCAAAAATAAACTCAAGAAATATGGTTGAATCCATGTGCCTCACATTTCAAGGAAAAGAGGAGCATGTCTCATGTGAAGGAGCAAGCCTCAAGGTCAAGCATCTACATGAAATTTGGAAGGGATCAATTTTGGAAGTGCTAGGATGGTGCAAAGCTCTCAAGTTCATCAAAGATGTCAACATCAAAGAAGCACTATCATGGATATGGTGATTTCAGATCAACATCAAGCTCATTGGCTAATCTTCACAGCTTTTGAACCAACAAAGACCAATTCAGCCCATGTTCAAGATCATCATGTTTTCCATCAAGCTAGATTTACCAAGCTAGATTTTTGAGGAGTGTGAAAAATGCAAAAATAAGCTTGGTAGAGGCCAAAAATCTTGTATATAGATAAATACACATGTGTGGAGCCTGTTCCCACGTGTGAAAATAATGTACCTGTCATGTACCATAATCATATAGGTTGTACATATGATTTAATTCAAGTTCTAGTGGCTAAAAAGGCCAAAAACTAATTTTCTAGACATATGACACATGGCATCAATCTATTGATTGCATGAGCCACATCCTTTGGTTAGGTGTCATATCACATGTGTAGAGGATATCTCACATGTGTGGAATAAGCTAAAGTAGGCGAATTTTGACTTCTAGAAGATTTCCAAGTAGATCTCCATATAGAAGGAAAATGGACCAAAAGTGCTCAAACTAGAAGGTTTTGTCCAAGTGTCAGTTTTGCATGATGAATCATCATATGACAAAGCACCTTCACAGATGTGGGATCAGAGGGATGATCAGTACCACGAGCTCCCACTTATTGTATATATAGAGCTACATTTGGCCATAATTAATGTGAGACACCAATCTGGGTTTTGGAAGCAATTTTGAGTGATTCTCTCCATTTGTCTACATTTGTTTTGATTGTTTTGAGGTTCTATCAATGTGTACTTGATTTTCAGGTTGGAGTTTGTACCCTGAAAGGGTTTCACACGTGTGAAACCAGCAAGTACATTTACCTTCAATAAATGATTGTTCTTGTTTGGATTTTATGTCTAGAATTGATCTAGATTGATCTTAATCTTATGTAGATTGATAGATCAAGTAAATCTAACATCCAATCCCTCTTGAGGATCAGATTAGGATCCACTTTTGGTCCTTTTTGTACTTTTTTCACAGAATCAATCTGGAAACACTTGGTGGGCAAAAAGATAATATTAATGCAAGACAAGACCTACAAGAACTAAAGACAAAAAAAGAGTATTGGCCAAAATTGGTTATAGATGGAAATACTCACATCATTCAAAGAGCCCCTTGGATTCTTACCAAGGAAGAGTACAAGTATGTACGGTCAGTCATTTGCGAGATGAGAACACCAACTGATGCTCATTCACTACGAACATCATTCACAACAGAAGGAAAACTTCATGGTCTTAAATCTCATGATTGGCTGAAGATGCTTGAGTACATCTTTCCAATGTGTGTTCGTGGTTGTCTAACTGATCAACTTCATGATACCATTTACAAATTAGCATCCATTGTCAAGTACTTACATTTCTTTCATTTACATTTTATGCTATTGTATATTTATTTTACATGTGAGTTCAATAAAGACATATGATGATGATCATATACTACAAATATGATGTAGATGGATGTATGACAAAGAGATTCGTGAGATAGATGTGGAAAAAGCCATGAAGATATAGTGGAGGCTGTATGTATGCTTGAGAGAGATTTTCCAACCTCGATCTTGGACATACAAGTGCATCTGCTTGTGTCACTTGGTCCAAGAAATTGGTATTGCTGGTCTTGTGCACTCAAGGTACAAAATATATGATTTTGATTTTTGTGGCTTCAATATATTTAGCATCATTTTTTTACTATGTCGTTGACCACTGCTCTCATCATTGCAATAAATGTTTATAGATGGATGTTTTTTTTGGAGAGATTCATGAAAGTTTTGAAAGATTTTGTGCATCAAAAGGAAAGACCAGAGGGAAGCATGTATAGGTGCTCCTAAGAAAATGATGTCTTTTTTTAGAGAAACAATTTCTACTTTCATGCTCTATAATTCTAGAGTGATGGATAAGTGGTTGGAATTTTATGAGCAAGAGAAGAAAAGAAGAACATTGGCTCGAAATAGACACCGACATAATAGGCATAGGGGCCATGCTGCACCTTCACGTGATGTTAACCAATGCACCATAGAATGGATGGTTGACACGCTCCAACAAGCAAGATCAAAGAAAGAAGTCATATCTGACATGGAATGGGAATGTGCAAGAGGATGTGATTGGAAGGTTTGTTTATTGCTTTTTTTTAGTAAAATACAATGTACATGTATAATAATTGATTATTGTCCTAATTACAGTTAATATGTGGTAGTATCAAAAGCAATGCGGGCATATGGTCGTCATCATTGTGTTGAACGAGTTGACATGAAACGATGAACTTATGATTGTGGTGTGATGGCATCATCAAGAAATTCGGAGTAGTGCACAAGACCAAAGTCCAATCTTTGGAGAGCTTGAGTATGCAGGAACTATTCAAGATACATATAAAGTGTGTTTTGGTGAAAATGGTAAACATTTTTTTGTTTGATGTGAAATGGTTTAAAATCAATTATCAAGGCCCAATGTGTCTGAAAAATCCATGCTTAATGTCTTTGTTGAACTGATAGCAAAAAATCCACTACGATCTATTTTCAAGGTGAGAGAGAGAGAGAGAGAGAGAGAGAGAGAGAGAGAGAGGGTACTAAATCTCCTTGGCCTACAAATATTGTTGTTAGATACATGAAACTACTTATCATCTCTCTCTCTCTCTCTCTCTCTCTCTCTCTCTCTCTCTCTCTCTCTCTCATCACAATTCAAGAAAACACATGATCGGTAGTGGCTAATGTGCACTTTCTTCATAAATTCGATTGTAGCTACAAAAGTTGACCATGCCAAAATTCACAACCAAGTTGCAACTACATTTGGTTAGCATCTAGATAGAGGTGGATGACTAAGGGAAGTAGCAAACCTCTTGATAAATATCACATTTTTTATAGTCCAAGCTGCCCTTTTTTTTTATATAGGCCAAGATGCCCTTTTTTTTTTCTTTTTAGCAAAATCATAGACAAATTCAAGAGAAATGCAAACTTATAGCCTCAAGAAATGTAGAACAACCTCAAGAAATGTAAAATGGTCTCAAGAAATGCATAACGTCCATAAGCAAATGCAAAATGATCTCAAGATTATGCTAGTATAACGACATGTAACAAGAAAACGGGGTATTTAGAATTTTGTCATGTTAGAACCTAAATTTCAGGTTGCCCTTATGGGCTTGCCGAAATTCTTGGTGAGACAACTTATTGGGCGGAATAGGCCGCCTTTCCTTGTAGATTCCATAGTACGTAAAAACCTTGTGCATTTGCCTAGGCAGCGCATTACATCCATCATGCCCCACCCTTAGGATATCGCTCTCCATACTCTCGAGCAAGGCACTTGAGGCCAAAAGACCTTGCTTTCAGACTTTATTCTATGTGAAAAGCCCCATCCCAACCTTTGAGAGAGGACAAGACAGGAGGGAGGCCAAAAGTCCTTGCACTGAAAACTGGTAGAGACATGCTTCGTTTTTTGGTTGAACTCAAGATGGTAACTAAATTTGGCCATCATGTGGACTTCCTCTATTGCATGAGGCCTGTCTCATCTTCCTAAGCCTAAGCCTAACGTATGCAACGAAAATGAACTCACTTGCACCACCACAGGGAAGCTGCTGTGCATGGACCACTGTCTATATGTGATACATCCCCCTCCTCTCCTCCCTAAGCCGACCGCCAGGACACACTCTGCAGTACTCTCTCGATAGATCGATAGATGGATCAATGGATCTGTGGACCAATAGAGTGACGATGTGGATCAGAAATGCTGGATACCCACGTTATATCGCAGTTGCCCATACGGCTCTCTCTTTGTCTCTCTCACACTCTCATTTTTTCAACCATCTGAAGTTACTGCAACTTCTAAGGGTTGAAAACCAAGCATTTGCTCTGAACAGATCGTTTTCCTCCCGATTTTCTAATTCAAACCCAGGTTATATAAAACAAATTAAGTCGTTTTCATTCCTCAGAGGATTGATTTCCTGCTACTTAGTATTTTAAATCCGATAACAACAGGTTGGTTGAAGGACTTTTCCGATTCTTCCTGAGTACAGAAGTTACTGTGTCTATTGCCGACAGCTTTAGTCAGTTTAATCCCATCTTGTCTTTTAACATCTCGCTTTGCATCCCCCATTCCCGTCTCTAGGCTTCCTCCAGCTCCAAGTCTATGTCATATAATATCGGTTCATGCATAAAGTTTTCAAATTCCACCTTCACCGTCACTATATTCACCTTCACCTTGAGCCGTAAGAAGTCTATATTTCAACCTGATTCAACGACACTTTCTGCTCTAGGATCTATATGGTTGCCATGTAGTCGGCTTTTTGTGTTGCATGCTGACTCAGGTGAACCGTGACATCTACCCCCCCACCCAACCCAACTCCTCACTTCTCCAATGCTGCCGCAGCCTGCTTCACTCCATTGCTAATGTCTCCTCATCTTTTTGTCACATCTTATTTCAAAGGCTGCCCTGATTAATGTTTATTTCAGTCTCAGTACTATCTCTACGTCCTACTCAAATAGGACCCACTTGGATGCTGTGAAATCTTACATCTCCTTTAGCTCAGGCTATCTCCCTCTCGCGCACCATACCTTTGTATCAGGCGTTCTCTCTCTTTCTCTCTCTCTCTCTCTCTCTCTCTCTCTCTCTCTCTCTCTCTCTCTCTCTCAAAAAACAGCTTTGACCGTCGTATAAGTAGGTACTAAGCACTGCTTTTGATCAAATACAACTCGATACAATGATGATGATGGAGTAAAGGTAAGTGTCGAGCTAGATCAGCGATCGGGCTTATAGGACAGCTATACAGTCAGTTCTGAATGCAAGTGCAGAAAGTTATCCTCTTCTCTTCATCTATTTGTACTAGCCTCTATAGTATTGGAATAGAATCACTATTTCTGCAAGAGCGAGATGCTTCTGCCAGGCGCATTTCAGAGAGTTGAATGTGCATTCAGGAAAAGCAAGTCTTTCAGAAAGAGGTGCATAGTTTACAATCAAGTACTAAATAATTGGAGATGAATTCTTAGGTGCCGAAAGAACTCTAGTTTTGCCTGCATCCTTTCAGGTAATGATCCTAGGCTTATCGATTTGCAGAGATGAACTCCAGATACGCTCGGCAAAGCGATGTGGCAGTCACATGCACTCCTAGCGTTGCTAGCTATCCTTTCTCCGAGTGGTTTAAGCCCAAACTGGCGCAGGAGCTCTCCGTTGCAATCCCTTTCAGAGAGTCGAATACTTTGTCACATTCAACCCAGAGTCTGTATTCCTCTTCCTATACTCATTCTCTCCATCCTCCTCCTCCTTATGATCATGAAAGTTCACAGCAGTATCTGCAATCACAATTGCTGAAACCACCAGATCAAGCCTCGTCTCTCAAAAGGGAAACACTTCCATTTTTGAGGTTAGCGCCACCAATACCAGAAGCAGATATCATTCCCATAAGAACAGCCATCCTGTTACCAGATTCCAGAAAAGAAGACTCAGAAGAGATTGTGACAGTTGCTCTTCAGATTGGCCCTCCATCTGGTGCTGAGAATCTGACTCTCAGACCATCTGATGACGCCTGCGAGATATTCAATTCAGCAGACAAAGAATACTCGTATGATGGGCAACCAAAGCTAGCAGATCATGGGCAGTATTGGATTCCGACACCTGCCCAGATTCTAGTTGGTCCAACGCAGTTTTCCTGTCCAGTATGCAGCAAGACCTTCAATCGTTATAACAACATGCAGGTTTTTACACACCTCCAAAGAAGCTACGGTTTTTTAGATCTTAACTTTTCAGAATCTATTAAACTTTATTCTGTTTCTGCAAAGTCGTAGATTTGATGGCCGATGAGAAAAAAACATCTTAAAGCTGGAGTTGGATTCATCCGTACTCTTCTTGATGTCACCTTGTAACCATGCACAGAGTAGCTACTGATCAGACTTCCGAATCTGCATAACTTCTTGACGTTCCACCTGCATCTTTCAATGGATGAGCAATTATCCAAAGATCCAAGGACTACTGAATCAGCTACTGTTTTCTCTTGTATGTGAATCAACTTTGGGGAAGGATTGTGGAGAAAGTTAACCAGGATTTGCCGTTGGAAGCAACCACATTTAGATGAGATTACAATTTCCGAGATCCTATGATTACATGTTCAGATCTAATAGCACATCACATACCGTCTCTTTAAGCAATCTGATTTGCTTTATACAGTGCCTGTTAGATGAGATGAAGGTGAGAGATCTTTGAATGCTTTGCTTTAAAATGCATGAAACTCTGTGACGAAGGCGGATATGTATTATGGATAGTGGGTAAGTAAGATTTCATGTACGGCATTTCACTTCTAATCGGGTATTGACTGGAGTGGATATTGCAGATGCATATGTGGGGTCACGGATCCCAGTATAGGAGAGGTCCAGACTCACTCAAGGGTGTGCAACCAAAGGCGATGCTCCGACTGCCATGCTACTGCTGTGCGATCGGATGCCGCAACAACATAAACCACCCTAGAGCGAAGTCACTGAAGGATTTTCGAACACTGCAAACTCACTACAAGCGCAAACACGGTCTTAAGCCATTTCCCTGCAGAAAATGTGGCAAAGCTTTTGCAGTCCGAGGAGATTGGCGCACCCACGAGAAGAATTGTGGGAAGCTCTGGTACTGCGTATGCGGCTCAGATTTTAAGCATAAGCGCTCTCTCAAGGACCACATTCATGCCTTCGGTGCAGGACATGCTCCCTACGGAGGAGACTCGGGTGAGGACGATGCAGATCCACCAACTGAATGTGAAGCAGATGATGGGACAATCACTGGAGCCTCCCAATGACGAATTCTAGATCCTAAAAACGCAGTTACATTAGACGCTCGATGTCTGCAAGTTATGGGGTGTCGTGCAGCTTGATCCTCAAACCTCAAATTTGTCCAGCTCTGCAGTTCGTAAGTGAGCGTGTAGAACTTAAAGAACGACAACCATGGTGCTCAGGTTGTCAGCTAACGATACACTACTCTAATAAAGGCACTGCGTCGTCTCTCAAGATTTGTCTCGTGATCCTCCCGCCGCCCCCCCCCCCCCCGGCAAAACCCCCTCTCCCTCTTAAATTTTGGTACTCTCTTTGCATTGCAGGCAATCAATTTGAGGTACATATCCATCATGAGTGTGGCTTGTATGCTCTTTGGATCTGAAAACCATCTGCGAATGTGTTTGTAAAGTTTGAAGATCGTTCTAAATATTTCACTGCCTTTTCAGATATACTTTTGTTGCTGTAAGGGAAACATTGTGTCATCTATCGGTAATACTTGTTCAGCTACCTTCCAGCAGGCTGCAGAAACTGCCAGTGAATCGCTTTATAAGATCAAACAAATTTAGCCGCAACCGTAGTAGAAGTCATGTATTTTATTCTATAATGCATAGAAGTCTTGCACTTTGGCGTCTATGTGTAGATACTAGATAGGCGCTGCTATGATAGATAGTTATGAGAATTATACATAAGAACTTCAAGGAGCAACTTTTTGTTCGGGTAGTCCTATCAGCAGTCGTTTCCATCTTTTGGAAACTTCTACATTCTATCAGCTTTGCTGGTTTCTTATGTCTTAAGGCAGGGCTGCTGACATGGAACCTTTTCTATAGCACATGAAGCTCATTTTCTCGTTTCTAGTTTTGGACAGTTTCGGTCCCCAGAAAAGGTCACTCCAAGTAGCTGTCTATCCTTGAGATTTTATCCTTCTTCTAAGTACATGAAAGTGTATCTTATTCATTGGGTTGTCAATGAGAATGTGCTTCAATCTCTTGCAAACAAAAGTGTCTAAAAAGAATAGTAATCTTAGTGCCATTTCACAATCTGCTCTCATCAATGTTCTAAGGATTAGCGCATCATTATAGCAACATGGTTTTATGTATCAGCTCCTTATTTTAGCAACATACTGTGATGTATCTGGAAATGTATTGTCGAGTGACCCTTTCCAGCTCATAAGACTGGCTGTACCTATACCTTGAGGTTGTAATTAGGTTGAGGCATAAATGAACACCTTACGCGGGCCCTGACCTGGTACCAATATGAAGTTGACCATCAATCTTATTGTCTACATTATTTTCAATGTGATCAATTTAATCAACAACCTCCTCCTCCTTGTCATCTTCTTGTATGTACTCATGAAATCCATGATGTAATTGGTTCCATCCTATTGGCGTTTGCAATTTTCATGCCCTTGTGAATAATTTGTTTCTTAAGCTTAAGGAATGGCAAGGATGAAGACTCTATAAGGATGGAGTTTTCTTAAGGGCTCCCCTCTTTATCTTTTAATGGGGTGTAATGTGCTTCTAAGATTCAGATTACGGACCTTTTATAATTCTTAATATGTTTCTAAGTTCTAAAAGGTCCTTTGTATAGACTGCAAATTTTTATTTTGCCAAAATAGAGGCTACATTAAACACTGCAAAAAGGACGGGTTGGGTGGCCCTTAAGGTTCACAATAGTAAATAACTTCTACATGGAAGTTCTAAGTGTAAAATGTTCATTTAAAAATCGTTAATAAGTGCTAGTTCAGCTGATAATTGGTCGGTGTGAATCTTCTCATTTTTCAGGCACCCTAACTTGGATATGGATCTACACGTGGATTTTCCATGGATTTTTGCACAGCTTGGCATCCACAAGATGCATTATACAAGGTTCAAATTAGAAGATTTGTGCTATATATTTATGTAATGATCAAACTCCATAAATTTTTGTGCAAAGAATCTTTAAATCAATGTAGGAGAATGGTGACTTTTTGCTAAGAACATATCATGCAAGTAGATTATAAAGAGCTTATCAAGGCTTTAGATGCATTTGGATCTTGTGATAGTGATGATAATGATTGAGTAGTTAGGTTTAAACTATATTTTTTAACAAACTTTTTCAAGTAATATGTACATGGGAAAATCAAAACAATTGAAATACTTAACTAGCACTAGAGTGGAACATACTTGTGCTATTGAGATGCAACAATTGAAATATAAATAAACATGACAATGCATGTGCATATGTGATAGTATTCAAGGAAGTGACACAAGTCGAGCTACACTACATTATTTTGGAGGTTTTCAGACCCTATTACTGAGGCTTTTCTGAAGCAAAAAATAAAAAAAAGTCCATAAACCTCGGTATGTCCAACGATGTATGCCTCACTGGCAGAACCTCGATAATTACATCGGTTCCCAAGGTATCCCCAATCCATTTTGGTGTTGTTTATAGAATGTGTTTCGAGGGATATAATCCAAATCATCATTCATCTCAAGAAGTGATTCCATCCTCACTTTCCACAATGAATAGTTGTTTGAGGTAAGCTTATCATTGCCTTCCAACATATATCCACTTGATGTAGCCATGTTGCAATGACCTAATCCTCCTCTTTCAACCTGTTCCAATGCACAAAGCACTCTTTTGAAATACAACAAATGTTTCCAAAAAGAAATCACAAAGATATGGAACCTCTCAATTCTCTTCTAGCACTTATATCTAGCAAATCAACACATAGAATGTAGAAATCTTGATCAACCTATGATCTATCCTCAATCTAATGACTCTTGCCACTTCCTAAGATTGAAATACACTCTAATGAAGTTCAGTAACCTCACATTAGGGCCCTTTTTGAGCTCAAAAAGGGCCTCTTCCTTGCCTAAACAAGTTTGATAATCTGGATTAATTAACTTGCTAATAGTCAATTCACCTTGGGTTTAGCTTGAGTTAAAACCTAGTCACATAGGTTGCATTTGAACCTAGTATATTAAACAAATAAAGATGAAATTTAATGTTTGTAAACAGATTTATTTATTTTTAAATTTGTGAAGTGTTGAAATTTTTTTAACACTTCATCCGTATTTTTTTCAGGCTTGTTTTGGAGAGAAACGAGGTTGCAATTTTTTTTGCATTTCATTTTGAAATGTGAATTAAAAACATGGTACAAAGGGGGTACAAGGGGGGTACCCCCCTTGTACCATTAAATTTTTTTTTTTTGAAATGTAATGGGGGGGACGGGGGGTTTACACCTCCGTCCCCCTCTCCACGCTCCCTCCTGCACGGCCGCTGTCTTGACTATCGTGCAGGGCTCCTACTCGCAACCCCCCCCCCCCCCCCTTAGGGCCGCTGATCGGGTTCGGAGCCCACCTCCCGGCACCCAGGTAGTACAAGGGTACAGAAGGGTATTTTTTTATGAGCTAAGAGGGAGGCACCCGGTGCGTTCCTGGGTTCTCCCGGGAGTTGGGTGCCGAACCGGGCCAACGGCCCTAAGGGGGGTTGCTAGCAGAAGCGTGGCTGTGCAGGAGGGAGCAGGGAGAAGGACGGGGGGGATGTATCCCCCCCCCCCCCCTTACATTTCAATTTCTTTTTCAATGGTACAATGGGAGGTACCCCCCTTGTACCCTGTTTTTAATCCACATTTCAAGATGAAATGCAAAAAAAATTGCAACCTAGTTTCTTTCCAAAACAAGCCTAAAAAACATGTTCAACACTTCACAAATTCAAAATTTGAATTTGTGCCTTGCTTTTAAGGGTGACATTGTCATCAATAAGGGGCTAGGAAAGTATAGTTATAGTGTAAAAAGCGGGTGAGTTAGATTTTGGGGATTTCGTCTAGGCCATTGGATGTGCCATGTCATATGGACCATTCTATCTCAATTGTCACTCTTTTATTGGTACACATGTCATCATTAACACTAATTGTAACTAGTGAAGAGGCCCTTTTTGAGTCCAAAACGGGCCCTAATGCAAAATAGAGATCCAATCAAAAATAGGGTTTTGACAAAATCGCAAAAAAATAAATATTTCAAATTCTGCATTCAATTGCCCAGAACTTGATATAGAATCTTGTAGAGACCTTTCTAATGCATCCAAAATCGGCTACTTACAGTAAGTATGGTGTGAAATCGGAATTCATCAACTTCAGTAACCTAAAACGAGTTTTGATTTACAAAAGATCCAATCTACATATGCAAGGAGCACGATTTTTGGGTAGAAGTCAATCTAGCATGCTCTAGCATTGATATTTTCACCAAATCCTTGATAGATTGTTAAAAATTCACAATTCTAGCTTGACTAGTTTTGGTCATATGACTTGTAAATAGTTAGATGGTCATGATGTGGCTTGTCACACTTGCCAAATAGCATAGGATTCCATTCATAAGGATGTTCTCAAGTAGACCTAAGTGTTAGAACCTTTGGAATGAGTCCAAATTATGCTTAGATACAAGGGAGAAAAAATAGGAGCTATTTTTGGTAATTTTTGCATTGTTGAGGGATCTCCAAGATTCCAACCCTAACATGGTAGGGATGAAAGATCCACCAAAATTAGCATTAGGGATAGGTTTAGGGATACTCATACCTGCCCAAAACCGTGATGGATCATGTATATATAGGTGATGATATCTCACCAAAATCAATCAAGCAATTTCATGTTTTTTCTCTCATAATGGTGCAATTGCTCTCTATGTTCATAATTGTTTGAGTACTTGTGATTACTAATGATTATAGGAGTGAATGTAGGTCTGGTGTACAGTACTCAGACTGTGGGAGGCCGTACTTTCACACGTGTGAAGCCTTCTTCAAGGATTTGGGCCATTTAGTGAGGTTCAAGCATAGATTTTTGATGGATTTTGATGGTTCAACTTGTGCTAATCTTATGAAATCATAATATAGTGTTTCCCTCATCATTTCAAGTGTTTTAGGATCCTTATTTGCTGTAATTTTTACATGGTATCAGAGCCTAAAGGCTGAAATGAGCTAAATCCTTGGTTTTCATTCAATTTGATCACAATTTTTGATCTAAATCTTGTGTAGATTGGATCTTAGCATCTAGTATTGATTCTAGAACTCAAAGTGAGTTAAATACATTGGAGATTGGTGTTGTGTGACTTCATTTGCAGGTTTTTAGGTGTCTAAAACCAGAGGCAAAGTTGAATTCAATTCACATTACCAAGATAGCAAGTTTTGCTTGCTCCAAGCATTGATTTCTAAGCGAGTTTTGGAGGTGATTTCATAGAGGAGGCTTTCTAGCATTCAAGGAGAGGGAAGATCAGAGTTTTGGGGACTCTTCAAGGCTGTTCTAAGGTGTAGTAGACACCTCCTAAAGTGATTTAGGTTCAGTCCAACCATTGCTTGACTTATGCACCAAATTAGATCAATTTTTCATCAATTTTGGTCATTTTTTGCTTGTGATTGGATAATAGATTGTGTTGCATCCTCATTAAGTTCCATTTAGATCTTTTACAAGTGATTTTGGAAGTATATTAGGTTGCTGAAATTCACTCTTGATCAGATCATTTGGAAGCTTTAATGTTCTTTATAGAAAGAGGGGCAATTCTACTAGTATTGTCTACTTCAATCAAGCAAGTGCATTGTTTCTAGTATTCTATGATTTGATTTTGTTAGAGATCATTCTTAGATCTTTATAGGAAGTCTATTACTGATCTTTTCAGGTCCCTAAGAAGTGGGATAAGGTAGACCTTCAATCAAATCAATAGAAGTAACCTTCATTTGTGTCAAGTCCTTGATTAGGAGACTAGATGGCATCTATAAATGCATATCTTTTGGATACTAATGAAAGGCTCAACAAAACTAACTATACCATATGGAAAGTTAGAATAAAATCTATCATGATCATGCAAGATCTGATGGAGATTGTAAATGGTAAGGAGGGTGAACCTATTCATCCTCAAGAAAAAGCCAAATACATCAAGAGGTGCAATGTTGCACTACATTGCATAAAAATGAATGTTGCAAATGAACTCTTAAGAGAGGTAGGAGATTGCACTTCAGCTCAAGATGCTTGGGAGACTTTGCAAAAGGTCTATGAATCCAAGAACCAAACTAGAATGTTAGCTTTGAAGAATCAAATCTATAGAAGCTATCAAAAGAAAGGAGAGAGTGCACATACTTTTGTCCTTAGAGTAAAGGAAATAAACAAAGAGCTAGCCTTTATAGGTGACCCTATCAATGATGAAGAGCTTGTTCAAATCATATTGAATGGACTAAGCTTTGAATTTGACAATTTGGTTCAGGGATATGCAATTATGGTAAGCTACCCATACTTGAAGAACTCCAAGGCACACTCATGGCCGAGGAATCAAGAAGGAGCCAAATGCAAGAGAGGATGGATAGGCTTTCCATCCAAGGTGGAGATGACCAAGCTCTCTTCACCAAAGGCAAAGGCAAGTCCAAAGGCAAAGGATCAACATTCAAGAAGTCTACAAAGCTTGAGGATCAAGAAGGACCCCCAAAGGCATCTCCATCAACCACCAAAGTCAAGAAGGACAAATCAAAGGTGAAGTGCTACTATTGTAGCAAGATGGGGCATTATGCCTCGGAATGCTTCAAGAGGAAGCAAGATCAAAGCCAAGCCAACATGAGCAAAGAGGAGGAGGAGGAGAGTTCACATGAGGACTCTCTCATGATGTCCATATTTTCTTCAACAAGCTTCAAAGGAGAAGATCCTTGGTGGATTGACTCGGGTGCTAGTTCACACATGACTAGTAAAAGGGAGTTTTTCTCTTCTCTCTTATCTTATGATGGACCTATAAAGTCTATCTATACAGCAAATGATGAAGCTTGTAAGATTGAAGGAGTTGGTAGCATTCCCCTTCGCTTAGGATCTTCCAAAAAGGTCAACATAGAAGGTGTTTTGTACATTCCTACCATAACAAAGAATCTACTAAGTGTTGGCCAAATGGTAGACAATGGTTTCAATGTTGACTTTGCTTCAAATGAATGTTTCATCAAGAAGAAGGGTAAGATAGTGGCTAAGGGCACTAGACTTGGCAAACTTTATAAGCTGGATGCATTTGTGGATACTAATGTTGTCATGTTGGCCGAGAAGAGCAAAATATCTACCTTTACTTTATGGCACAAAAGACTTGGACATGTCAACTCGGGTTCCATGGAGGCTATGATCAAGGAGGAGTATGCTTTAGGCCTACCAAGGTCTATTGGGAAGGAAGACAAGGTTTATGAAGCTTGTGCCTTATCCAAGGCACATAAGAAGGTGTTTCCTAACTCCATCACAAAGTCATCTCATCCTCTTGAACTCATACACTCGGATGTGCACATTGCTAGCACCAAATCTAATGGAGGTTCATCCATGTTTTTAACCTTCATTGATGACTACTCAAGATATTGTTGGGTGTTCTTACTTTCCTTCAAGTCTCAAGTATTTGATACTTTTGTAAAGTTCAAGTTGTTTGTGGAAAAGCATCATAATCATAGCATCAAGATTCTTAGAAGTGAAAATGGTGGAGAATTCATCTCCAATGAGTTCAAGGCCTTTTGTGAGGAGGAAGGGATCCAGAAAGAGACTTCTTGTCCTTACACTCCTCAACAAAATGGAGTTGCTGAAAGAAGGAATAGAACATTATGTGAATGTTTTAAGGCTTTAAGATTAGATGCTTTTTTGCCCAAATCCTTTTGGGGTGAGTCTCTTGTATGTGCAAACTACTTGATGAATAGGGTGTCTTGCAAAGCAATTGAAGGCAAAACTCCTTATGAGATGTTGTCTGGAAAGAAACCCAATCTTAATCACTTGAAAGTTTTTGGGTGTATATGTTATGTGCATGTGCCATTGGAAACAAGAACCAAGGAGGATCCATCTTCCACAAGAGGGATCATGCTTGGATATGCAAGCTCAAGCAAGGGCTACAAAGTCTATCTCCCATCCTTGAACAAATTTGTTGTTTCAAGGGATGTCATCTTTGATGAACATCATATGCATATGCTTGAAGAAGGCTCAAGTGCTCCAACAATCAAGAAGAAGATGGCCGAGGAGCAAGATCTTGGTTTTGAGGAGGAGCTCATGGAGGAGCAAGCACCAAACCCACCTATCACACCAAGGAGATCTTCAAGGGCAAAAGTGGAGCCATCAAGGCTCACATATCAAGGCAAAGGACAGCAAGTCGAGGGTATCTCATCCACTTCTTATGCTTTATCTAGTTTTGAAGAACCGTCTAATGTTGAAGAATAATTGAACTCCAGATAATGGTATAAAGCTATGTTGGATGAGTATGATGCCTTGATTGAGAATGAAACTTGGTTGCTTGTTGAGAGACCTCAGAGGAATGTAATAGGATGCAAGTGGGTCTTCAAGCTTAAGTTGAATGCAAATGGGAATGTTAACAAACATAAAGCAAGATTAGTTGCAAAAGGTTATGCTCAAGAGAGAGGGATAGACTATGAGGAAACTTTTGCCCCCGTGGCCAAGATGGTCACAATAAGGCTAATCATTGCACTTGCATCACATTTTGGATGGATTCTATGTCAAATGGATGTCTCTAATGCTTTCTTGAATGGTTTTTTGGAAGAAGATATCTATATGGAGCAGCCACAAGGGTTCATCAAGCATGGAATGGAGAACAAAGTATGCCATCTCCAAAGAAGCATCTGTGGCTTGAAGCAAGCCTCGAGATCTTGGAATTCAAGACTACATTGCCATCTTATTTCACTTTCTTTTGTTCAAAGTGAATATGATCCCACTCTTTACATTAAGTTTGATGATGTTGGTATTGTACTTTTACTCATTTATGTAGATGACATCATCATTAGTGGAAATAGTGTTGATGGTATTGAAAAAATCAAGATAGATCTATCCTTAGAGTTCAAGATGGTAGATCTAGGGTGTCTTCACTTCATCTTAGGCATAGAAGTACTTAGAGGGTCTAATTTTATCTTTATAAGTCAAGTAAACTATGCTCAAAGTCTTTTGAAGAAGTTTAAGATGGGAGTATGCAAAAGTGTTGACACACCAATGGAGCAAGATGTAAAACTGCCAAATGAAGATGATGAAAGATCCTTCATGGACATCACTTTGTTTAGGCAACTTATAGGTTCCTTAATGTGGATCACTATAACTAGACCAGATCTTAGCTTTAGTGTATGTAGGTTGAGCCAATCCATGCAAAAGCCATTTAATATCTATTGGAAAAAGGCTAAGAGGATTCTAAGATACATCTCGGGTACATTGGATTTTGGGATTCTATATAGAGGAGATGTGATTAACCTTCATGCATTTAGTGATTCAGATTTTGCAGGGGACAAGAGGGATAGGAAATTAACAAGTGCCTATTCAACTTTCATAGGAGAAGGTGTGGTTTCATGGCTTTCAAAAAAGCAAGAAACTATATCTCTATCTTCAACCGAGGCCGAGTACAAAGCTTTGACAACCACTACAAAGGAGGTTCTTTGGATCAAGAGATTATTGGTGGATCTAAAGATCATGGATTCAGAGGAGGCACCAATCATCTACAATGACAATATATCAGCCCAACACCTTGCATCTAACCCAATCTTCCATGCAAGATCTAAGCACATTGAGATATGCCATCACTTTGTGAGAGAAATGGTGCAAGCCAAGGAGATTGCTTTGGAGCATGTTCCAAGCAATGAATGTGTAGCTGATCTACTTACTAAACCACTTCAAAAGACACCTTTTATGAAGTTCAGATCATCACTTGGAGTGATTAGTAAAGCAATGATTGAACCAAGCTAGATAGTGATGGGAGTGTTAAAAATTCACAATTCTAGCTTGACTAGTTTTGGTCATATGACTTGTAAATAGTTAGACGGGTGGCTTGTCACACGTGCCAAATAGCATGGGATTCCATTCCTAAGGATGTTCTCAAGTATACCTAAGTGTTAGAACCTTTGGAATGAGTCCAAATTATGCTTAGATACAAGGGAGAAAAAATAGGAGCTATTTTTGGTGATTTTTGCATTGTTGAGGGATCTCCAAGATTCCAACCCTAACTTGGTAGGGATGAAAGATCCACCAAAATTAGCATTAGTGATAGGTTTAGGGCTACTCATACCTGCCCAAAACCGTGATGGATCATGTATATATAGGTGATGATATCTCACCAAAATCAATCAAGCAATTTCATGTTCTTTCTCTCATAATGGTGCAATTGCTCTCTATGTTCATAATTGTTTGAGTACTTGTGATTACTAATGATTATAGGAGTGAATGTAGGTCTGGTGTACAGTACTCAGACTGTGGGAGGCCGTACTTTCACACGTGTGAAGCCTTCTTCAAGGATTTGGGCCATTTAGTGAGGTTCAAGCATAGATTTTTGATGGATTTTGATGGTTCAACTTGTGCTAATCTTATGAAATCATAATCTATTGTTTCCCTCATCATTTCAAGTGTTTTAGGATCCTTATTTGCTGTAATTTTTACATGGTATCAGAGCCTCAAGGCTGAAATGAGCTAAATCCTTGGTTTTCATTCAATTTGATCACAATTTTTGATCTAAATCTTGTGTAGATTGGATCTTAGCATCTAGTATTGATTCTAGAACTCAAAGTGAGTCAAATACATTGGAGATTGGTGTTGTGTGACTTCATTTGCAGGTGTTTAGGTGTCTAAAACCAGAGGCAAAGTTGAATTCAATTCACATTACCAAGATAGCAAGTTTTGCTTGCTCCAAGCATTGATTTCTAAGCGAGTTTTGGAGGTGATTTCATAGAGAAGGCTTTCTAGCATTCAAGGAGAGGGAATATCAGAGTTTTGGGGACTCTTCAAGGCTGTTCTAAGGTGTAGTAGACACCTCCTAAAGTGATTTAGGTTCAGTCCAACCATTGCTTGACTTATGCACCAAATTAGATCAATTTTTCATCAATTTTGGTCATTTTTTGCTTGTGATTGGATAATAGATTGTGTTGCATCCTCATTAAGTTCCATTTAGATCTTTTACAAGTGATTTTGGAAGTATATTAGGTTGCTGAAATTCACTCTTGATCAGATCATTTGGAAGCTTTAATGTTCTTTATAGAAAGAGGGGCAATTCTACTAGTATTGTCTACTTCAATCAAGCAAGTGCATTGTTTCTAGTATTCTATGATTTGATTTTGTTAGAGATCATTCTTAGATCTTTATAGGAAGTCTATTACTGATCTTTTCAGGTCCCTAAGAAGTGGGATAAGGTAGACCTTCAATCAAATCAATAGAAGTAACCTTCATTTGTGTCAAGTCCTTGATTAGGAGACTAGATGGCATCTATAAATGCATATCTTTTAGATACTAATGAAAGGCTCAACAAAACTAACTATTCCATATGGAAAGTTAGAATGGAATCTATCATGATCATGCAAGATCTGATGGAAATTGTAAATGGTAAGGAGGGTGAACCTATTCATCCTCAAGAAAAAGCCAAATACATCAAGAGGTGCAATGTTGCACTACATTGCATAAAAATGAATGTTGCAAATGAACTCTTAAGAGACGTAGGAGATTGCACTTCAGCTCAAGATGCTTGGGAGACTTTGCAAAAGGTCTATGAATCCAAGAACCAAACTAGAATGTTAGCTTTGAAGAATCAAATCTATAGAAGCTATCAAAAGAAAGGAGAGAGTGCACATACTTTTGTCCTAAGAGTAAAGGAATTGAACAAAGAGCTAGCCTTTATAGGTGACCTTATCAAGGATGAAGAGCTTGTTCAACTCATATTGAATGGACTAAGCTTTTAATTTGACAATTTGGTTCAGGGATATGCAATTATGGGTAAGCTACCCATACTTGAAGAACTCCAAGGCACACTCATGGCCGAGGAATCAAGAAGGAGCCAAATGCAAGAGAGGATGGATAGGCTTTCCATCCAAGGTGGAGATGACCAAGCTCTCTTCACCAAAGGCAAAGGCAAGTCCAAAGGCAAAGGATCAACATTCAAGAAGTCTACAAAGCTTGAGGATCAAGAAGGACCCCCAAAGGCATCTCCATCAACCACCAAAGTCAAGAAGGACAAATCAAAGGTGAAGTGCTACTATTGTAGCAAGATGGGGCATTATGCCTCGGAATGCTTCAAGAGGAAGAAAGATCAAAGCCAAGCCAGCATGAGCAAAGAGGAGGAGGAGGAGAGTTCACATGAGGACTCTCTCATGATGTCCATATTTTCTTCAACAAGCTTCAAAGGAGAAGATCCTTGGTGGATTGACTCGGGTGCTAGTTCACACATGACTAGTAAAAGGGAGTTTTTCTCTTCTCTCTTATCTTATGATGGACCTATAAAGTCTATCTATACAGCAAATGATGAAGCTTGTAAGATTGAATGAGTTGGTAGCATTCCCCTTCGCTTAGGATCTTCCAAAAAGGTCAACATAGAAGGTGTTTTGTACATTCCTACAATAACAAAGAATCTACTAAGTGTTGGCCAAATGGTAGACAATGGTTTCAATGTTGACTTTGCTTCAAATGAATGTTTCATCAAGAAGAAGGGTAAGATAGTGGCTAAGGGCACTAGACTTGGCAAACTTTATAAGCTGGATGCATTTGTGGATACTAATGTTGTCATGTTGGCCGAGAAGAGCAAAATATCTACCTTTACTTTATGGCACAAAAGACTTGGACATGTCAACTCGGGTTCCATGGAGGCTATGATCAAGGCGGAGTATGCTTTAGGCCTACCAAGGTCTATTGGGAAGGAAGACAAGGTTTGTGAAGCTTGTGCCTTATCCAAGGCACATAAGAAGGTGTTTCCTAACTCCATCACAAAGTCATCTCATCCTCTTGAACTCATACACTCGGATGTGCACATTGCTAGCACCAAATCTAATGGAGGTTCATCCATGTTTTTAACCTTCATTGATGACTACTCAAGGAGATCTTCAAGGGCAAAAGTGGAGCCATCAAGGCTCACATATCAAGGCAAAGGACAGCAAGTCGAGGGTATCTCATCCACTTCTTATGCTTTATCTAGTTTTGAAGAACCGTCTAATGTTGAAGAATAATTGAACTCCAAAGAATGGTATAAAGCTATGTTGGATGAGTATGATGCCTTGATTGAGAATGAAACTTGGTTGCCTGTTGAGAGACCTCAAAGGAATGTAATAGGATGCAAGTGGGTCTTCAAGTTTAAGTTGAATGCAAATGGGAGTGTTAACAAATATAAAGCAAGATTAGTTGCAAAAGGTTATGCTCAAGAGAGAGGGATAGACTATGAGGAAACTTTTGCCCCCGTGGCCAAGATGGTCACAATAAGGCTAATCATTGCACTTGCATCACATTTTGGATGGATTCTATGTCAAATGGATGTCTCTAATGCTTTCTTGAATGGTTTTTTGGAAGAAGATATCTATATGGAGCAGCCACAAGGGTTCATCAAGCATGGAATGGAGAACAAAGTATGCCATCTCCAAAGAAGCATCTGTGGCTTGAAGCAAGCCTCGAGATCTTGGAATTCAAGACTACATTGCCATCTTATTTCACTTTCTTTTGTTCAAAGTGAATATGATCCCACTCTTTACATTAAGTTTGATGATGTTGGTATTGTACTTTTACTCATTTATGTAGATGACATCATCATTAGTGGAAATAGTGTTGATGGTATTGAAAAAATCAAGATAGATCTATCCTTAGAGTTCAAGATGGTAGATCTAGGGTGTCTTCACTTCATCTTAGGCATAGAAGTACTTAGAGGGTCTGATTTTATCTTTATAAGTCAAGTAAACTATGCTCAAAGTCTTTTGAAGAAGTTTAAGATGGAAGTATGCAAAAGTGTTGACACACCAATGGAGCAAGATGTAAAACTGCCAAATGAAGATGATGAAAGATCCTTCATGGACATCACTTTGTTTAGGCAACTTATAGGTTCCTTAATGTGGATCACTATAACTAGACCAGATCTTAGCTTTAGTGTATGTAGGTTGAGCCAATCCATGCAAAAGCCATTGAATATCTATTGGAAAAAGGCTAAGAGGATTCTAAGATACATCTCGGGTACATTGGATTTTGGGATTCTATATAGAGGAGATGTGATTAACCTTCATGCATTTAGTGATTCAGATTATGCAGGGGACAAGAGGGATAGGAAATCAACAAGTGCCTATTCAACTTTCATAGGAGAAGGTGTGGTTTCATGGCTTTCAAAAAAGCAAGAAACTATATCTCTATCTTCAACTCAGGCCGAGTACAAAGCTTTGACAACCACTACAAAGGAGGTACTTTGGATCAAGAGATTATTGGTGGAACTAAAGATCATGGATTCAGAGGAGGCACCAATCATCTACAATGACAATATATCAGCCCAACACCTTGCATCTAACCCAATCTTCCATGCAAGATCTAAGCACATTGAGATATGCCATCACTTTGTGAGAGAAATGGTGCAAGCCAAGGAGATTGCTTTGGAGCATGTTCCAAGCAATGAATGTGTAGCTGATCTACTTACTAAACCACTTCAAAAGACACCTTTTATGAAGTTCAGATCATCACTTGGAGTGATTAGTAAAGCAATGATTGAACCAAGCTAGATAGTGAGGAGGAGTGTTAAAAATTCACAATTCTAGCTTGACTAGTTTTGGTCATATGACTTGTAAATAGTTAGACGGTCATGATGTGGCTTGTCACACGTGCCAAATAGCATAGGATTCCATTCATAAGGATGTTCTCAAGTATACCTAAGTGTTAGAACCTTTGGAATGAGTCCAAATTATGCTTAGATACAAGGGAGAAAAAATAGGAGCTATTTTTGGTAATTTTTGCATTGTTGAGGGATCTCCAAGATTCCAACCCTAACTTGGTAGGGATGAAAGATCCACCAAAATTATAATTAGGGATAGGTTTAGGGCTACTCATACCTGCCCAAAACCGTGATGGATCATGTATATATAGGTGATGATATCTCACCAAAATCAATCAAGCAATTTCATGTTTTTTCTCTCATAATGGTGCAATTGCTCTCTATGTTCATAATTGTTTGAGTACTTGTGATTACTAATGATTATAGGAGTGAATGTAGGTCTGGTGTACAGTACTCAGACTGTGGGAGGCCGTACTTTCACACGTGTGAAGCCTTCTTCAAGGATTTGGGCCATTTAGTGAGGTTCAAGCATAGATTTTTGATGGATTTTGATGGTTCGACTTGTGCTAATCTTATGAAATCATAATCTATTGTTTCCCTCATCATTTCAAGTGTTTTAGGATCTTTATTTGCTGTAATTTTTACATAGATGTGCTTGATCCTTTCATAACCTGCAACACAAGCTCTAATACCATGTGAAGAATTTGAGATTAATCAAGATCCAAATTCATATTTACCTGATCTTTGGTTAGAAATAGATCACCTCTACCAATCTTGCCAATGTAGAAAAATCAACATCTACTCAAAGAAAGAGATGAAAACTTGTGAAAGATTCAACTAGTTTCATCACATTTTGCAATATTTCCATATTTGGCATATTGAGGCCAAAACTTGTCTTAGACTTAGAGGTTGACTTTTCAAAGTTCATTAGTCTAAATTTCATTTGAATAAACACTTTTTGAAAGTGTGGGAAAGATAGAATGCGAGTTTGAGTAGATTCAATTTGAATAAGTTGGGTACATTGAATCTAGACCCAAAATTGGTAGGGTTAGCATTTTGGTGGGAAAGCCAAGTGGCCAAATAGGATTTGGACCTATTATAAAAGGATGTAACTCGTGGAAAGAGTCATCTTCTCTCTTCTCTATCTCATTTCATGCTTATACATGGTTCTCTTGGGTTCTACTATCCATTGGTGCACTATCTTGGTGATTGCTTGCAATTTTATGTGTAGAATGATCTATATTTGCTATTTTTGGATCCACACGTGTGAAATACAGTAGCTTGCTGGTTTTGTACAGACAACAACAGTACATAATCATTTCATTCAAGTTTGATCAAGTTCTATTAGTGTTTGCATCTCAAATTGTGTGTAGATGCTGATTTTTCTACATTGGTGAAATTGGTAGTGTATTTCTCTTTCTAACCAAAGATCATTCAAGTAGATTGGATCTTAAGGATCTGAAATCTTTCACAAAACTCACTAAGAACCTGATCAAACATCAAACATAAGATATGATGAAGTTGTTTCCCATATAGAAATAGTAAGCTACTGTATTTCACACGTGTGGGTCCGAAAATAGAATAAAATAAACATTCTACACACAAGATTGCAAGATATCACCAATATAATGCACCAATGGATAGATGAACCCAAGAGAACCATGCATAGGCATGAAATGAGATAAGAGAGAGAGAATGTCCTCTCTTCCCTTGAGTTACATCCTTTTATAACAGGTCCAAACCTAACTTTAAACTTTGGTTTCCCTCCATAATGAAAAATCCTACCATTACTATGACTAGATTCAATGTCTCTATACTCAAATTGACTCTATCATAAACTCGTGTTCTGTAGTTTCCCACACTTTCCAAAAGTGTTTATTCAAATGCTTTTAGACTAATGTAGCTTTGAAAAGTCAAACTCCAAGTCTAATGTGAAAATTGGCCTCAATTGCCAAATATACAAATATGACCAAAATAGCAAAACTAGTTAAAATTTCTCACATAGATGAACCCAAGAGAAATCATGTATAACCATGAAATGAGATAAGAGAGAGAGAGAGAGAGAGAGAGAGAGAGAGAGAGAGAGAGAGAGAGAGAGAGAGAGAGAGAGAGAGAGAGAGAATCATGCTCTCCCACCCTTGTACACTATTTATAATAGGTCTATGTCCTATTTTGAATGTGGTTTCCTCCATAGAAACTTCTAGGTCCAAAACTCTACTCACAATATGGACCAAATTCAATGTACCAACCATTCAAATTTGAATAAGTCCAAACTCACCTACTTACTTTCCCTCACTTTCCAAAAGTAGTAATTCAAAAACATTTAGACTAATATAACTTTGAAATATCTATCTATAAGTCTAAAATGCAAATTGGCCTCAATTGCCAAATACAAAAGGTCAAACTAGTTGACAATTTTGCACAATTCATGTGGTCTGACTCTCATTGTCACCACATTTCTCAAATAGCTTACTCATCTTCATTGGACACAGATATCGTGGTCCCAATCCCATCCATCGCAGTCACATGATTCCGATGTCCATGGCCATGACGAGGACGACTTAGCTGGATCTAATGAGGTGTTTCATTCTAGCACACATGTATGTGAGAGTTAGTTTGGACTTAGTTTTTAATATATCTCTATACTTGGAACATTTATGTATGAATATATATTTGTTTAAATTAAGTCTCTTTCATCAATCTTTAAGTGCATAAAATGTAACTCAAATATTTGCAGATTTTATTATTAACAATTATGAACAAATGATTTTGCTTATCAACTTCATAAGAAGTGGTGCAAAAGATTTTTGGGGTTGGATGGAGTCCATTTTTAGGGTGGAATGGAGCCAATACACTGGTTCCATTCTGCCTTATATTTTCTTTTGCATTTTCAAACCCTCAGAATAATCCTCGAAAAGAAGGCCTAGACATATTTCTCAGAACAGGTCGCTGTCAACAGCCTTCCACCAAGGGATATACTGATGTCCCTCGATATATCCCTCGAAATAGATTCACTCTCAACAGTCTTCCCCGAGGGATATACGGAGGAAGCTTCATTGGAGGCTACAAGATTCTATATCAAGTTTTTGGCAATTGCATGTAGAATGTGGAAGATTCATTTTTTTGTGATTTTGTCAAAACCCTAATTTTGTTCGGATCTCTATTTTTTGAGGTTGTTGCACTTCAAAATAGCGTGTTTCAACCTTAGGAAGTGGCAAGATTCATTAGATTATGTGTGGATCATAGGTTGATCAAGATTTCTTCATTCTATGTGTTGATTTGCTAGTTAATGTAATGCTAGAAGAGAATTGAGAGGTTCCATACCTTTGTGATTTCTTTTTGGAAACATTTGTTGTTATTCAAAAGAGTGCTTTGTGCATTGGAACACGTTTAAAGAGAGGATCAGGTCACTTCAACATGGCTACAAATGGAGGTTTTATGTTTGAAAGCAATGATAGGCTTATCTCGTCAATGGAATCACTTCTTGAGATGCATGAGTTGATGGACATTGTTGTAGGAGTGGAGGAAAGACCCTTGGTACAACAAGATCAAATGAGGTATGACAAGAGAGCTAAAAGATCTCTACACATGATTCAAATTAATGTTACCAATGAGCTACTCAAGGAGATTGGTAAGTGCACATCATCTTTGGAGGCTTGGGAAGCTTTGAGGAAGCTTTATGAATCCAAGTATACATCTAGGGTACTGAACCTAAGAAGAAAAATCTTTCAAATTTTGCAAAATAAGGAAGAGAGTGCTCATGCCTTTGTATTGAGAGTTAAAGCAGTTAATGATGACCTAGCATGCATTGATGATAGCATTAAGGAATTAGAACTTGTGCAAGTTGTACTTAATGGATTGTTGGATGAGCATGCTAATATTGTTCAAAACTTTGCAATACAAAAGACATTTCCAAGCATGGTGGATTTGCAAGAAGCGTTGGTGGATGAATAGTATAGGCTTCTTGAGCAAGAGGTGGATCTACATCGACGTCTCATGATGGAGAAGAGGCTATATTCATCAAAGGCAAATTCAAGGGAAAAGAAAAGAGAAAGTGGTCTTAAGGACAAGATCGTGGTGAGTCTTATTCTTTTAATAAGAAGAAAGATAGGTCTAAATTGAAGTGCTTCTATTGTGGCATCGAGGGGCATTTTGCTAGTGATTGCTACAAGAAGAAGAGCTCTTGATGAGGATGGTGTTGATGTTGAAAACACAAATGATGATGCTTTTGTGATGTCTTCATGTTTGAGTTCTATTGTTGGAGATATTGATCCATGGTGGATTGATAGTGGAGCAAGCTCACACATGACTTTTCACAAAGAGTATTTCACTTCTTTATTGGCATATGGAGATAACAAGAGGGTGATCTGCACAACCAATGATGGTGAGTGTGCAATCAAAGGGATTGGCACAATTCTTATTTCTCTCTCTACAAATAGGAATGTCCATTTGAAGGATGTTTTGTTCATACTTGCTATTACAAGAACCTGATTAGTGTGAGTCAAAAGCTAAGCAAAGGTCTTAAGGTGGAGTTTGATGGAGATGCTTGTATGATCAAAAGGAAGGATGTCTTGATTGCAAAAGGTAAAAGTCAAGGGAAGTTATTCAAACTAGATGCTTGTGTTATTGCTAACCAAGTTGGATGTGTGGCAAGGAAAGTGCTATATTTGGAAAAACACTATTCAAGAGGAGGCCGAGTGTCAACTTTCTTAGAACTTTTGGATGCACTTGCTATATCAACATAACTCTTGATGATAGGACAAATGAGGATCCATCTTCAAGAAAAGGTATATGAGTGGAACATCCAGAGGTGTCTTCGAGTAATGATGTTGTGGATGGATCTAATACTCTTGATGTTGATGACTTGGATCCTACTTTAGATGGTGATGATGAAGGACCTTCATCAAGTCAAAAGCCAAGGAGGACATCAAGGTAAAGGCAAACACCTTCAAGGCTCACATATGATGAAAAAGGTAAGCAAGTTGTTGTATCTACAAAGTATGCTTTCCTCACCTCTTTTGATGAATCTACATGTGTAGATGAAGCAAGGAACAAAGAGGAGTGGATCCAAGCAATGGATCTTGAGTATCAAGCTCTCATGAAGAACAATACTTGGAGATTGGTGGAGCTACCTAAGGACAAGAAAGCTATTGTATGTAAGTGGATCTTCAAGGTGAAGACTAACCAAGATGGATCTATCAACAAGAATAAGACAAGGTTGGTGGCAAAAGGATATGCTCAAGAACATGGTATTGACTATGATGAAACCTTTTCACCCATGGCAAAGATGGTAAGCATTCGAGTAATCATTCTTGAAAGGTGATCTTGAGAAGGAAGTGTACATGGAGCAACCTGGGAGCTACATTTCATCTACCAAGCCTAATCATGTTGTCTTCTCCAAAAGAGATTGTATGGTCTTAAGCAAGCACCAAGCAGTTGGTATGCTAAGCTTAATACATTTTTACTCTCTCAAAACTTTGTTATGAGTGAGTATGATCGTTCACTTTATTATAGATTTTGTGATAATGATGTTACTGTCTTGCTAATCTATGTGGATGATATCATCTTGAGTGGAGGTAACAACCAAGTTGTTGATGATATCAAGAGCTCTCAAAAAGGAATTTGCGTGATTTTGGTCATTTACATTACATCTTAGGAATAGAGTTGCTAATCTATGTGGATGATATCATCTTGAGTGGAGGCAACAACCAAGATGGTAATGATTTCAAGAGTGCTCTCAAGAAGGAATTTGAGGTGCATGATCTTGGTCATTTACATTACATCTTAGAAATAGAAGTATTTAGGACTTGGCTATCGTGCGCACTGTTGGATCGGGGCAATTGAAATAGTGATTCGCGAATGTGGTGAGAGCCCTTCTGGCATCTACATCTGTAGTCCAACCGTACTTTGATGGAATGATGGGCCAATTGAAGTTTTGAATTGTGATCTTGTCTAGGGGGGTGCAGCATTCTGTCCATTTGGATCATCGTGTACATAGCCAGAAGTGCGCGGTCACCCGTAATTGTTGCGGACTTGTCACATAGGCCCTGATGGCCGCAGGGTCTCTTTCAAACAACTGCTGACGCCACTCTGGTTGTGGTTGGAGGGTGGGTAATGCTTGCAACTCCTTTCCCTTTATTGTTTGAGCTGAAAACGATATCTGTCAGCCGCCTCTTGATGACTCGTGGGAATACTTTGATAGGAATTCATTTATTTTCTCCTCCACGGACTTTGGTCTTTGGAAGGCCCGGCTGGTAGATATGGTGCGCGAACCTCTAGATGATGTGGCATGTCCTTCCTCTTGGCTTTGGCTAGTACCTGTGCCTTGGCCTTGGTCTCGCGTCTTAGCACCCATGTCTGTTGGTCCTTGGTCTTGGCCTTCGGACCCTTGATCTTGACTAAATCCCCCTGCTGCTTGCTGGCTTTGGTCCTGGCTTGTACTGGCCTATGCAGCATCAAAAATAGGTGGCGGTGGAATTGTTAAAATTGAAAAACAATCCATATTGATTTTTTGGCTTGCTACAAATGTTATACCATGAAAGTATGTAGCTTATTAATGCAGAATGCCAAGTTTGGCCTACATAGAACTCGAGCTACATGGTTATGTAATATCTAGATTGATGAATACAACTTGCATATAGTTTATAGACATAGAATTAGCAAAGTCATGCTTGTAAAAACTCGTGGCAATTCACATGCATTAATTGTAAGTGATCCATAGTGACATGCAAGGCATGCACAAAGTGTAATGGACACATGCATGATGATTTGGACATTTCTAGTTAGAACTAGTACACTTGTAAAGAGTTGGTAGAATTTAATGCATGGCAAGTGACAAATGTCACATAGACTCTACATGTCACTTTAGATGTCATTTTGTAATGGATGGATGTGGTTCTACCTCAAGCTACCTCAAACTCCATAAATATGTGTAGCTCTCCTCACAATCAATGATGAAGAACCAAAGTTTTGTAGCTATCTCATGCCATTTTGGATCTAAACTATTTTGCTTGTTATCTCTCTATCTTTCTCTCTCTAACTTGTGTTGAAGCTAATGTTTTTACACTGATATCTTGTACTTTTGCTCATTATTGATTCATTGCTATCATATTCAGTTGCTTAGCATGCTAGATTGTGGTTAAGCCATTTCTTCTTAACTAGATCTTGCTAATCAATCTAGAATCAAGTTGTTGTGCTAATCACAAAGCTTAATTAGATCCATCATACTTGTGGACATTCCCCACACGTGTGAAATCTGGAAATTTTTGTCATGGAAATTTTTATCAGAGCCAAATTAAGCTTTGCATGCTAACATCTTTGATTGTACAAAAAATTGAGAGCTAAATCAAGCAAAAAAGCAGTTTTGCACTTTTTCTTACCTTTCTCTGAAGTGTATTTGGATCAAATCAGATTGGAACTGAATTTTCAGACCTGAAAAGTGGTAGTGCGGAATTTGGGAATTCCGCATGTGTGAAAATCAGAGATTTTCAGTCCCTTTGTTCTCTTTGCTTATAGATCCAAAGATAGAATGTTATAGCTTGATGGAAAGCTTATGATCTGTACTTTCCATAGAAAGTAAAACCACATCAATTTGATGTGTCTAGCAAGAGTTATAAGCTCTTAAAGAGGATAGGGATAGGTTCAATATCCAAGTGACAGCACTTTGATTTGATTCAATCTTGCTTTGTTCTGAATCCATTGTTTTGAGCATCCTACACAAGAAACTGAAGATCATGACTGAGTTTGAAGTAATGAACACCTTTTGAGCCTCCTGAGAGTCAATTGCGTTTTCTTTTGAAGCATTTCACATGTGCCAAAAGTAGGATTCAAACTAGCCAAAGTGTCTCAATCCACTTTGTGTGTCTGATCTAGATAACTTGTCTTGTGGAATATTTGAGATTCATCTCAAATAAAGTTGTTGCTCTCTTTCACTATAGGTATTTTCAAGGATGTACTACCTTCCTATGTGAAATGGAACACATTAGGGCCCTTTTTGGACTCAAAAAGGGCCTCTTCACTAATTATAATCAGTGTTAATGATGACACATGTCCCAATAAAATATTGACAACTGAGAGGGAATGGTCCATATGACATGGCAAAATCAATGGTGCAGATTAAATCAAGTGTGGGCCCACAAAGTACACCTCTAACATTAACCCTACATTAACCCTAGATAAAGCAATAACTATGCCTACAAGTTAACATCAACTAGCTTGTCTATCTACTAGCAGCCTTATCCTAAGTGAGCCTAGTCCTTATTTCAAATTTTGAATGTTCACAAGCTTGTATCTCTCATCTCTCTCTCATTTTGTAGTCTCTCTCTAAACTTATATTTGTCGCATGGGATTCAAAGGAAATGGAGCATAAAGGAGATTTAATAAGGTGTAAGCTCTCTTGTGAAACAATGACCATAAGGTATCATATTTCACGTCAAACGTGCTCCTTAAGTTTCATTTATAGGCGATATAAGTTTGGTCATGGCCGATGGGATCCTCTGGATGCGGAGACGAATCAGCAAGAAGTGGAGATATCCATACATTTGCCCCATGATGAAATACGAGAAATTCATATAAGTAAGGAGTGCAGCCTAGAAGATCTTCGGCATATGCTTGGATTGACTTTTGTTGATGTGCCAGTAGATTTTGTCTTCACTCGTAATGGACAAAATGTGAGTCCCTAATTTCCATCAGATTCCTAGATTTTAAATAGTAATGTTGAATAAATATAGGATTATTAACTTTGTGTCTGGTTTTGCAGATACGGAGACGAGCCGAAAAAGATCATGAATGTGTTTCATTTTTACAAACAGGGACATTAGGAGTCCAATGGGAATAAAGGATTTAATCTAATGGAAAATAGAAAACACAATTAGTTGGTTGTGTTTTGACTCTATTCTAATATATTTGGCTACGTTTTGACGTTACTTTTGCATTGTCACATTTTATATGCCTGTTACTACATTTGTGGATGTCCAAGGTTGAAACTTGTTAGGGTTTAAATCGTTTAGTGATATGCATTTTAATACTATTACTGGTTTTCTTCGAAGGTTTCCACTAACTAGAAATTAGGATTTTTACTCATGAGCCTAGACAAGAACATACTATATTTGGAAAAGAGGTCAAAACTTTTATAGGGGCACTTATTAAAAATAGAACCCTTTACTATATAAGGGTGCTTGGGTCCTCATTTCTCCACTTCATCCCTTGAGTGTCAGAGTGTCAGTTTTTTTAAATTCTTTGTTTTTCATCTCTCGTGTTCTCTGATACGTTTTCAAAGGCTAACCAATGTCGGAGGAAATGGCACGGACGAAACAAACGGCTAGAGATCCCAGAGTGACTGTATTGCTCCATAGGGATGCACTAGCCACCCTCGATGAGAGAGAGAGACGGGAGAGCAGAAGCAGGAGTAGGAGTAGCAGCCCTATAGCGTCTTAGGAAGATCCGGCCACTTAGCGTGAAGCTGAGGAGGACATGGCCCATACAGCAACTGCACAGGAGGACCAGACTGAGCAACAGCAGCAAGAAGACCAGCAGTAGCAGGAGGACCAGCAACAACAGCAGCAGCAACCAACACGAGAAAAAAGCCCTTCCCCGACGACAACTGAGCGGGAGGAAACAATGAAGTTCCTAGATGAGGAGCTTGCGGCATCAGGTGAGTTGCCGGTTCTGAATGATTCTTTCTTCGACCCATTCCCACCAGCAATGGGCATGGACATATCAAATTTAGGCATATCGGGGGACACCACACCCACCATGTCACCTCCAAGTCACGGCCCGGTGATGGGTCCGATGATGTCGTTGCTGGTGGGTGGTTCTGATGAGGGCACTCCGATGTCGAACACAACAAGGATGAAGCAGAAGGCGACCCATAGATGGTCAGAGAGAGGAGCACACCAGCGAAAAAGAAAGAATCCTCGCAAGGCAGGGTCTACATCAAAGCAACGGAACCCTGCAGCTCAGCAGCCATCACCACTGCCCACACCGCCTCCACCGCCTCCACCACCACCTCTACCACCACCACCTCCACCACTTCCACCGCCTCCAAGTTCTGCTGCAGCTGGCCCAAGTAGGATCGTAGAGCGTCGCAAGGATAGGTCGGCCCCTCGTGCAGCACCGTGGGCTGGAAAGGAGCTCCGCATGATGCAGCCACCACCTCCTCGACCGCGTAGAAAGTGCAGGATCGCAAAGTGGCTCCAGGATATACGGAGCTATCAGAAGTCCGTAAAATTTTGATCCCTAGGGTCCCTTTTGTGAGGCTTGTAAAAGAAATAGTCGATGAATTTTCCTTGGGGAACAGAGTTATGGCAGATGCGGTGTCCGCAATACAAGAGTCTGCAGAAATGTACCTAACGCAGCTCTTTGAGGACTCATTTTTGTGTGCAGTGCACGGGAAGAGAGTCACAATACTCCCGAAGGATCTCCACCTAGCTAGAAGGCTAAGGAGAGAGCGGAATTAAAAATATCATGTACATGATTTTATTTATAATATACTAAAGATTTGGTGTCAAGTATCTTGCAGAATTTCAGGTTGTGTGAATGCAAGTTGTTGTGATTGAGTTTGATATCTGATTTCAGTACTGTTTATGTGAATGCAGTCATTTGAAAATTTTAGTACCATCTATGTGAATGTAGTGATTTAAAATTTTCAATACTATGGGAATGGTAGTTTCTTTAACCATGTTGTAGATAAGATAGCTTTCCATGTCGTGACATGGAAATCACGCCAAGGCGCAACCAAGGCCCGTTTGACCAGGTCCAACGGGCCCTGGTAGCGCCCTGGCGTGAAAATCACGTCACGTAAAAAAAGGAGGAGAAATCTTTATCAGGAAAAAAATTTAAATTCTAAATTCAATGAATAAGCACATCATATAATGACAACAGAGAATTAGGAGAGTCCACAAGAAAAAAAGGACAAAATCTTTATTCACATTTGATCCATTTCCTTCAGAGAGGACTTTAGCTTCTCTGATCGCTTCTCTGATGATAGTACTGGTTTTAACATTTCTAATGCTAATTTAGGAGCATCTCCCTCATCCTCATAAGGGCCAATTAAACCCGAGAGAATGAGCCAGGTCTCGAATCCAGGGCAGAAATCATTCAAAACGGCTTTTCGGAGGACACAGTAAGCCTTTGGCGCTGACGGTGACAAGTCCAGCTCACCAATGTGCTTGGAGAGTGCTTTGTATTTAAGAAGCTCTGTCTGTCCATCTGGGCTATACTTGTTGCTGAAGCAGAAAATAAAGTTGTTGGGCAAGTTCCCAATGTAGTGGGCCATAGACCTGTCCAGAGTTCTTGCTTCAACTTTCTCCCGAGAGCCACCCCTTCGCATTGCAAATGCATCAAGCTCCGCTGCATCCTGCATTTGGTTCAAATTATTGCAAAATGAGTATAATGAAGACAAACAAACATAACAAACACATCCCAGTGCTATTGATGGAGATGAAACTTTTGACGGTCATTGTCCAAATTTCCTATGTGCGTATTGTGTTGGTGACCAAGTTTGGTAGAAAATAACCTGCCCGAAGCACCTTGTTGATGGCTCTACTCATATCGCTCATCTTATTCCCATTGTCGATGTATTTGAACTGTTTGATAGTGATGTTATTGTTGATGCTATGCTCCGTGACTGAGATTTCATTAGTGGCAAGTGGGATCAAAACACACTGTGGTTTTTATTAACTAAATGTTATAAGTACATTGAAAGCGTCGTTTACATGCTTCTAAACTACTGGGATATAAATTCACAGAAATTTAAAAATTATACTTTGGCCATTATTGGACAGGCCAGATGTCCCAAATTGTAAATACAATACATACAATATTTTACAATAATCGACCATTTTAATCTGATTTTTTTATAAAAATTTAAGAACTGTCATAATTCAAGTCCGATTTTTTATGATAAAAAATCAGCTAACACATATTGACAGGATACTGAACGCAATAAAGGATAGATTGATTCAGTAAAGGAAACAAATCAAAATGGAAATGAGCACAAAGAAATTGCATATCAAAGTCGCTTGCTCTGAGCTATCTCTGAGTAGTTGTAACTCTGTCTGAATTAAGCACTTCCGCCGATAAGCAATAAGTGCAATAGCAAATTCTAAATCAACTCTAGAGAACTGAACTAGAATGCTCAAGAGTATTCAAGCTTGTAGGCTTGAGATAGCACTAACTATTCAATACTTGAGAACGTTAGATCTTAATCATTGATCTAAGAATGTTGAAATATGAATTATACTAAGTAATTAGGTCATCAAAAGCGTCATCCAGTTGGTTGTGATGTGCTAGCATCCATCCAGCTAGGACTTCTCAGAAATTACTTGCTGATGAATTGATGCAGATCGGTGGCTCTGGTTGTAAACAGTCTGTCTGCAGATTTGATCGTAAACTGTAACTCTGTGGAAATGAACGTAAACTATGACAGGCAAAAAATACGACAATCTTTGCTAAAGTCATTTCCTTAACGCTAAGGTTATTTTTTAACATTTGAGACACTTGGGATTTTGTAAAAAAAGCCAAAGTGAGAGAAAATGTCGCGAAATGCCAAAGTGAGAGAAAGTGTCGCAAAATGCCAAAGTGAGAGAAAGTGTCACAAAATGCCGAAGTGAGAGAAATTGCCGACAGTCTTCGCCAAAGTCATTTTCTTAATATTTAAGACATTTGGGATTTTGCGAAAAAGTTGAAGTGAGAGAAAATCCTGAAAAGCGATCATTTCAAAAATGCCGAAACTATGAGCCATTTTAGAGTACTTATGCAAACTATGTAAAAACATGAGAAAAACTACAGGTTTGGATAAAAGTTGGATGTAGATTAACGGTAACTCACTTTTACATTTACTAATGTCTTTACATCTTCTTGATACCTTAGCTGAAACAGATTTTCAAAGGACTGAAAATCCTAAGGGGAAAGTGAGTGGACATCTGAGGTAGTAAGTGTACTCAAGAAATGTATTTAGCAGTTAGAATTTTAGAAATCCATGGGAATAATTGCTTAATCCTTGATATTAATTTCCAGGATAGAATTTGTAACTATGAGTTATCCACAAGTTTTGGATGTAAATTGTGTTGATAGAAGTAGAGTTTGAATACATGGATCACATTGGACCTGTTAGTTGACAAAAGCTTATCCCTAGAGTTAATGCTCTTGGATCATTAGGGATTCGAAGCTTACCTCTAACTTGGACGGGTTTATAATGATGATTGAACCATCTAAATTCTTTTGCTTAAGTCATAGAGTCATGTGTGGATCTGTTATATCCATCTGAATGACATGTCAATCATCCAAATAAATGGATTCTCTAGTTTTTGGGAACAAAAGATAATATCCTATATGGACTATAGGACAACTAGATGGATCAGTGGATCTCTAGAATATCATATAAGACGGTTAAGAATTTTCTGGAAGGAAGAGCTAGTCAATAATTTTGGAAAGGAAATTCTAGGACTGTAAAGATTTGATTAGCAATGAAATAATTTAGTACCTAGTCGTGATATGGGAAAAAGAAGATCATTGATAAAATGTTGGGGTATTTTGTGAAATTTTAAGATTTAATTCGGATCCTAATGAGATATCTCTTAATTTCTAAAATTGAAAACCCTTAAATCTATTTCTCACTTTCTTAAGTAATCCTTTACTTCTTAAAAATTTCTTGAATATTAGACATCAAACTAGTTTATATGATTCTTTTGAGCATGAAGTTATTCTTTTGAAAGATTGTTATATCATATGGATTACTTCTTGTGTGAATAGACTTGGAATTCAGATAAATTCTAAGGTTGTTGGAGGGTTTGCAGATCTCGAGGCAACCCTAACCCTAGTTAATAAGTGAGAGGGATTTGGCACCCTGCGTGTGTAAGTCCAACCCGATTTTAGGCCTTTTTGCGGGACTTTTAGTGTTGTAGGGCCTAAATGCAAGTTAGTGAGTTGGGTTTCCCTCCAATTTTGGATGGTTCCCACTCTTTTTTAAGTTTGAATAGTTAGGGAGGCATAAATGGACCAATGAGATTGCATGTTATTATACTTTTTGTGAGGGAGAAAGGGAGAGAGAGAAAGAGTAAGCTACCTTGTTATGGATCTAGTGTTAGTGGATGTAGTGTTAATGCTTAGGGCTAATGGATGTTAGAGTTAGATGTGAATCTTTCATTCATGCTGAAATTTGAACTATACTATCGCTCTCATGGGAACGAATCTATGCATGACAACTAACTTCATCTCTTTGATGCTAGATTGATTAGAATTGGTACAATCAATCAAACATCAAACAAGAGAAGAAATCAATCGAATTCTACCAAGTCTTCTACAACAATCAATAGATGTTGCACTACAAACGGTAGCTATGACAAGTGAATTTCTTCGAGGCAAACCAACACAAGGTTCTAATGCAAGCACGATCATGCAGCCTTCAAGATCACAAGATAATGAAAAAGAAATAACTAAGATTGACGATTGTCATTCAACTCCAATATCAATAGTGGACAATGTCCAACCAAGGTCCATGCATCCAATTGGACAACAGACCACCAGTCCAACAACAAATCTGGTTCCATCAGATATAAAGAGGCCAAATCATGAGAGAGTAAGCCCGAAAAGGTCATTCATACAACAAGAACCAACACCAATATTGTCAACACCTTGTACTCAATTTGTAAAGTTAACGACTGAAGAGAGTATTCAGGTTCAGGCATTTCATGAATATCTGGACAGACAAGGTAGTCAATAAAGCATGTCATATTCGCATTACCAATTGAGAGAAGCTTCCACAATGCCACTAGCAGGTGCACCTATCTACGAGGATCAAAATCAACATTGGAATCCTTTTTGGGATGGTGTCGGCTACCCATTTGTCAATGAACAAGGTTATCAAGAATGGGCACCAGACCCATATGGTTATTGAAAATCTGGCAAGTTCATGTTCTTGTTAATCATCAACAAATAAAGCCTCAGGTTTTACGTAAGCGAAATTGTATCTATGCTTTTCCTGTAGCAGACAATTTTTTTTTGCAGATGAATAATCATTTTTTTCCAACTTTGTCACCACAACATTCTATAAGATTCAAGCATTGAGACAGGTGTCGTGGGACCGCCATCAGTTTTGGTGGGGGATACTGTTGGAGGGTTTGCGGATCCCGAGGAAACCCTAACCCTAGTTAATAAGTGAGAGGGATTTGGCACCCTGCGTGTGTAAGTCCATCCCGATTATTACATAGTGATTGGATTAATTAGAAAGTCAATACAAGGACTTTAGGCCTTTTTGTGGGACTTTTAATGTCACAGGGCCTAAATGTTAAGTTAGTGAATAAAGTTGGGTTTCCCTCCAATTTTGAATGGTTCCCACTCTTTTCTAAGTTTGAATAGTTAGGGAGGCATAAATGGACCAATAGGATTTTGAGGTTAGGGTCCTCCTCTCAACTATAAAAGGAGACCATTTACTTTGTATTGCATATCCAATCTTGCTAATCTAAAGCAATTCTTCCAATTGAGTTTCTCTCTCTCTCTCTCTCTCTCTCTCTCTCTCTCTCTCTCTCTCTCTCTCTCTCTCTCTCTCTCTCTCTCTCTCTCTCTCTCTCTCTCTCTCTCTCTCTCTCTCTCTCTCTCTCTCTCTCTCTCTCTCAAAGGATTGATACTTACTGTCACTCGGGTTGTATAAGAAAGACAAACTCTCCATCATTGTTTGGTTGATTTTGGTCCTCTCTCTACTCTCATGCTTCCAAATCCTTGGCTTGGGTGTGAAGCTTCTGGAGATTGGTCGGATGCTTCTACTTGGTTGGAAGGTTTCTCCACAGTGTGTTCTCTATTGTTTTGACTTGTAAGCAGGATCTTGAGGTGGTTTCCCTTACACACTGCATCATCGAACATTCCCCATTGTAATTTGGGATGTGATGAGTTCATTTGTGCAAAAGATGAGTGCAAATATACCTCTATCACATGTGGCGAGTGATCACGAGTCAATATGTTTTTTGACCAATCATTGATGAAAAAACAATGGTAACATATTTGGGATAGGTCGGATGAAAGGTTTTATGTATTCTACCCACATATTATCTATCCAATTAAGATTTTTTATTTTAATCCCAGTGCTACTTCTAAAAGTCTGCAAGCTGGGTAATATATGTATAGAAAGCTATTCTCAAATTGCTAACTTGTATGATGTGTGCTCTACTACTACTTAGTGCTCTTGTGACCTATTGGCATAACTCTTGGAACCTTATAAAGTTCAATGCCTCTTTGTTGTCTTGATTTCACTCAAAATGTTTACTATTTACCATTTACTATCTTTTGTACCTTCTTCAATTTGCACAAATCCCTCCTTATAGCTCCGTATTTTCCTTAGAAAAGACTCTATCAATAAGTAGAAGCATTACAAAATGAAACAATTGTTTGTTACCCACCATCATAAAAGTTTTCAAGATGGTCACTAGGACACTCTTTTTATCGACTCCAGATTTTGCAATCATATCAAAACTTATCCTTCCTCTGATACCCCTTCCTCTAACACTCAACTTATAATTAAAATCTCTCTTCATCTTTTTAAAATCCCTCTTCATCTTTTTAAATTTGGCCTTGTTTTTGCAGCCACCAAAGAACCTAATTTCACTTTCTCATGGTACAACTCGAAATGGAATGTTTCCGACCCCTCCCATCTCTGGAAGTCTAGGTTTCGTCGTAACCTTAAAATCAAAACTGGCAAGCTTAGAGTCTTTTCTATGAGGATCCTTAGCTCTCTCTACCTTTACTTATCAATTATAGAAGGGATGTGTCACATTTCTGCTCTAAATGTAAAATATTTGATGAGGATGTGATACATTTGTTCTTCCACTGCTATGCTCCACTTTGGAAGATTGTGACTGATCTTTTTATTGCATGCTTTCATGTCAGGTTTAAGAGATTCAGTCATTTAGATCTTCCGCTGAACGACATTACATTTGATGATGCAAATTCCAATGTTTTCTGGCAATGTATTAGGATCATTACTTTATGGTACATGTGATTGGACAAGAATAGTAGAGAATTTGGGAATGGTGATTTTTACATCTCCCCTCTACTTCTCTTTAAAGAGGCTGACAAGCTCATGCTTCTCTAATTCTTTTATTTCGTTGTTGCTTTGTACCTTGTAAAAAGTCCATAATCTAAGGTCAGATTTTTCGAGAGAAAAAAAATTTAGCCAAGTCATAAATACATATAATGAGAAAATACCAATGATCCAAATAAAAAGCTGAAATTCATATATCATAAATACATATAATAAGAAAATAACAATGATCCAAATAAAAAATTGAAATTAAAGATATATGAATGCACACCAAACTACACACAAGTTATCACTTTGCCACCTGTGCACTTCACAACAATAAGATAATTGCCTACACATGACTTGATTACCAACTTACAACTACTCCACTTCTCATCAAAATGCATATTCTAGTCTTTCTTCCTCATCCTAAGTATCTACATGCATAATGCATTTAGACAATCATAGCCATAGCTATTTTATGTAGTTGCTATTCCCTCAATGCTCCTGCCACTATATTAGGTTTTCCAAATTGCTATATGCTATCATAACGCGCCCGCCCGTTTCCCACAATTTTCAACATTTTTAGACTTTGGAAATGCATGGTGCATAAAGGTCATAAAAAGAAGGTGAACAATTTTCATGAGCCATGGATTGATATTAACTTCTGAAAGCATAACACATTAAAAAAAGGCATAACTTTTTATATAGTGTCCACCTAGTCTAACAAAAGGAGGAGCTATGTTAACTTCAAACAAAAAAAAATGGTCATGATGTTTTTAAAATAGCAATTTTTGATTTTTCATAGTTAATAATATAATAACAACTAGATAAGAGAGGCTCTAATGACAGAATAAATAGCTCATTTTAGCAAATAGGTTGGGGTGTACTATTGTTATCATACCCAAAAGAACTAGCAACTATGTGAGACCTAACAATTTATCACTAGTTGCAAATGTTCATGATAACAAAAAGACTAAATGGAGCCACAAAATCTCTAATAAAAATTAGTGCTCATTAGTATAACATATTACTAGATCTTGTACTAAACTTGATTGCTTTTATATTATGTAGGCCATGCATTAGAAATAACACACAATTATTAAATTAATAGAAAAGCATAGTACTCATTGAGTTGAGCAAACTTTATATTTTGAATCGAACTTGGCGCTTTAGATATTAGTGCACTAAAAATCTCCTAAATTGAATAATAATTTGTTATGGAGGACTAGCTTGAAAGTAAAGCATATGAAAAGGTCAAAGTCTAAAAGTCAGATAATTTCATTATTTAATCCTTTGAATGTGTTGATATTGTCATAGTTGTTTGTGCATAACTTTTCTCTCCTTGTTCGGCCTGTCGGCGAGGTGACCAATATCAAATTTTAAAGTAGAAAACAAACTCTTTAGGTGTTGGCCATGCCTTTAAGGGAAATCATCTTTTTTTTTTTTTTAATTGATAGTGGCAAGTTGAACTCGTGCCATGGCCATAATTCATGCCTATGCCTACATGGGTGCAACGCTAGCTAATATGTCACTTGACTATTTACAAGCGCTTCCAAAGGATTAAAGATACAGATGTTCAAGCAGTCAACCTAAATTTGTCATGCTATTGATTTTGGTTCCTTCTCTATATTACGTATCACATTAATTTATATTTCATATAAATGGAATGCATTACATGTATGAGCTAGAGGCAAGGCCATTGTCAATCCACTTGTTTAATTAAGAAGTTCAAATTTGGAATCCACTTTCTCATAGTGTATTTTAACGTTTTTATGTCTTTGTTCATAGCCGCCTAGCAACCAAGGATTTGAACTTTGAGTGGGCAAGCTCGCACAAGCAACATACACCACCATATCGTCTTATGTATTTAAAAGTTGCAAAAGTTACATCAATATGTGTGTTGGATCTTGCTTGCTAATTATGTCCATTTTGAAAAGGAGTAATAAATAGAATCATGTGGCCCACTAAATGCTCTTTCTAGTGGATGATTGTGCTATCTCATAATGGGCTAGTTGACTAATTTGTTACATGCCCATTACGGTCTGCAACCAATCCAAAGCTATAGCATGCAAGATCTATGATGCCTTCAACTGGCCTCATACAAGTTCACTATGGCAAGTTAAAAGGCACCGGCATCCTTACCCACCATAATGCTAGGTGGAAGGCCCATTCCAAGGTACATAATAGGAACATTCCAAGGTATATGGTATTAGCTTGTAAGATATGCACATTTTGGCATTCATCATAAAATTTGACTCATCTAAATTACTTGAGCAATTATGTTTATAGACATTCAATTGGTGCACAAGTTTTACATAATCATATGCTACATACATTGACTCCATATTCACATTGATTGGACATTTACAATCTGAACTCTTATATTCATCTATACAGACACACAAAGCTAAGGCAATGAGATTTTGAATACATATATACGCTAGAAGAGTGGCATTTATGATTTGGCACACCATAGGAGGAGGCCGAAGGTATTTAGGATATATATGCACAGTTCGATTAATGGGATTTGGCACAATGCTACGGGTATAGACAGGCGGATCACTGGCATTTGGCAGATCATAGAAAGGCCAATGACACTAATAACATTTGTATACATTAGGAATAGCCGATCGATCGATAGCATGCTACTATGGACAGGGCGGATCATTGGCATTTGGCAAACATCGAAGGAAGCCAATAAGATTTAAAAATATATACACGGCTGATCGATCAATGGCATTTGGCACAATGCTACTACAGACATGCACCTATAAAAATTATAGGCAGTTTGTGCTTGAGATCTTCAGTACGAAGTTCGAACAAATGACTTTTGCATGACAAAAGAACTTCAAACATTGATGTCGATTTGCCCCCTTATAGTGACATGAGATCCTGGGCGGGCAGAGGATATTGTGCTAAGAATTTACTCACCAATGCTGTGAAGCAAAGACCAGACGCAACGGCATTTCCATCGCCGTTGCAGAGTTTGAACGGCCGACCCGCAAGACTAGAGCAAAGACTATATGTGTTCTGAGAACTTTAAACAGGTTGAAGGAAATTTTGCGTCGCATGCATAATATACAAAGAGCGCTCGCTACCTGATAACTATATGTATAAAGCGTTCGATGTTGGTTTTTCTATGGTAGTAGATTCCGGCACCGCATATCTAACTGTAAGAAGGGAATGACGATCTTTCAAAAGTGATCAAGGTTGCCTTGAAAAATTTCGAAGATATTGTATTGTCGCACATTTCATGAGTCTTTGTAAGAGCCGGAGATTTTGAACAGGCTTTTCGTGCTAAAGTTTTTCATTCATTACTAGGATTTCTTTGAGCAAGGCATCTTCTGGTAGGGAGATCTCCTACTAATTGCTTGATTTACAGTGCTGATTAATGAGGCTCAGGTTTCCTTTTCAGACAGTGCTATTTGCAAGCTTTACCTCCATACACGTGTATGATCTAAGAGTTCAAAGAAACTCGGTCAGCTTCCCAATGGAGACCTATGCGGAATTCCCTTTCGTCTTTTAGCATTTCTATAGATAATTATCTGCGGAGGAGTCCGAGGTGACAAGTCTGACCAGACGTTAAATGTGCCCGAATGCCCGACTTCTGTATCCTCTCCCTGCTGCCTGGCGCTAGGTTGATCCATGAGGATGCGTTCGGTTGATTTTCCATCGACTAGAGGCTTTATTTTCGTTCTTCTAGACCTTGCTTTCTTTCGATGAGAAGAATTGTCCGAGTCGGAACTGTCTTTTACATAGTTGTGTGTCTTTGGGTTCAAGCTTAGCATCATACCGCAACGACGCTTTACGCCTTGAAGCTGAATTCGAAGAAGCAAATGTAACAACGTCAAACTGCTTATAATTGAGTACCGAAGTGTATCAGTACAAATAAGAAGTATGAGAGCAAGCAAAGTTTATGGGTATAACATACAAGAACAATCAATCTACTTCGGGTTGTATTTGAGAAATTTAGAATATCCCTTGATTAAACCAAAGAAGTCTGGCAGCAAATAATCCATCCTAATGCTGCTTGCTATGTTTAGCCTTCAATCAAACAATTGAAATCGATCAAGAAGTGTACTGACCTTGCAACCGAGTGAACAAAATCTGAAACTGTCTAGAAGACTTCTTTCGCATATCTCGCAAGTATTAGTAACTCCTTTACCGGGCCTTGGTTGTGGCCTTTCATTGAGGAAAACTACCCTTGCACTGTTGATGATGTACGTCTGCACTTCTGCAATGTCTAAGACCTTCTGTATTTCTGAAACTCGAATACAATCATGATACGAAGACCTTCGAATCTGTAAAGGAAAAAGCACGTAATCAGCTTGACCGGTTTGTCTGCTTCCTAAGATTGACGTCGGAAGCCCTTTCTTGTCATACTTTCACACGATAAGTAAGAAAGATATACACACATGAATACGGCCTCAAACATGAATTACTTTTGAGAACAATGTCACCAATAGAAAAGGAAAGACAAGACACTATGCTACTCCGTCTGTCGCATGAGTGATATCTAACAGTTTACCTGGACGATGTTGTGGCTACGATGACCAATCGTACAAAAGGTGCACAAAGCTTCCCCCACACAATCTAGACAGTACAGATTGCACTCACTCTTGCTGGAATCGCCATGAGTGACACAGGAAGCGAAGAAATTTGTCTTGAGTAAGGGTTTCAGCCACCTGGGTGCGAGAATATCGCACTCTTCTTCTCGCATTGTTAGCATCGAAGTTACCTTCATGAAGCAATTCACAGGAACGTTTAGCAACCTTGCTTAAAAGTGAAATTTTACTAACGAGTCAAACTCTGTAAAGAACTAGACAGTCTAAAAAACGGCTGCACCTTCCAAAGAAATTTATTGCGAAAATCGACTGTCTTTCAAGCTCGCTAAAGATTATAGCTACTGTTTTGCATTAGGGATTAGCATTCACGCATCCCTTCTTAGTAGTTCTTACCATCTATACTTTCGTCTAATCTTCGAATTAAGTCGAAAATTGCAATTAAATTGCCTTGTCAGGTCTTACTGTTGCCTCTCTGCACTCTTGAAGGATAAAATGTGTCCTTTTGTCTTCTGTGCCTACAGATCTCGTAAATTTTTGCAAAAAACGTTCAATGTTAACTTTGCACGCATGACAGACAGTTTGAGACTGCAAGTTTAGACTTCTCTATAATGTTTGACACAGAATAGAGCAAAAAGCATTTGCGATGACATGCACTCTTATCCCTTGAAGACTTCTAACTTGCAATAGAGAGAATATGAATCCTATACCACACAATGCAGGACTTAATGAAAATCGTGCAATCTTCTATACAAGAAGTTGATTAAGAATGTCTTTTGCTTCTGTAACTCCTTACGATTCAAACACGTACACTAAGCAAGGAGACCGAAAACTTCAGGAACTTCAAGTGGAACCTCATCCTATCATGCTATATAGGACATGCAAGGTACCCAATTTAATAACGTCGCTATCAGCTACAATCGGCTCTTTTAAAAAGCTTTCATTCCGCATGCAATCAAAGGCCATAGCCAATAGCTGCTAAACAACAGGAAACCTGAAATAGATCCAAGAAACATAATCACACAGCAGCAACTCAAAGATCTGCCCATTCTCTGCGCACAGGTTCAGAGACCAAATTTCCACGGCACCGCACGGAGCCAGCGGCTCCACCATTCTCTAAAGTCGCACGATAGGATTGCCACGGACGCAAATTACATTCCCGATTCTCTTTCTTCACCCAGCCGAATCCGATATCAGTGTAAAACTCCCCCAAATAAATAATTCCAGATCAAGAAACGGAGATGCTGCTGCCTGACTGAACAGCGAAAAGCTCAATCACAGCAACGGAGAATCACAAATATCAGGAAGCAAAAAAAGCAAAGGCTACACACAAGGAAATTTACCTCAATCCACGTCGATGTCCCCACCCTGCGATAAGCATGAGGTAAGCAGCTTACATCGATCCAGATGCCTTTCAATCGCACGCCATTTTATTAGTTCGTTGAACTGGGTTGAAAGTCGAAAACTCTGAGAGACTGAAAGCTCATAGTGCATTTATATAAATATCAAAAGTAAACGTAAGTGGAACTAGTATTACGTAGGAGTCAGGACTAGCAATCCTACACCCTGGGGCCTAGACTCTAATTGGACACGGCATCTTTGACCAAGTAATAATATTTTATTCACACTTGTGATTTGTATGTAACTTGTGGATTAAAAAGAGTTCTTCGCTACTAATACTACATGACAGCCAACACTTTTATCAAGTCAATCATTCTCTAAGATTGGTTCCAAGTTGGAGCTCTAATCTCCTTTGCGCCCACATCTAGGAGCCCATGGCTCCAACTCCAAGCTCCGATCTCCCTTGCGCACACAAAGGACATCTAGGAACTCATGGTTCCAACTCTAGGCTCGAATCTCGTACGTGCCCACAAAGGACATCTAGGAGCCCATGGGCATCCAAATTGGCTAAACAAGTTGTGCCTTTGGTTTGTTCTTGAAATTGATTACTAAGGATCCTTCATTCAAATTAAATTGGTGAGAGGAATAAACTTGGGATCTTTCAAAGTTAGTGAGAAGAATGTATACTTTGCAAAGCATAACTATTTTTTCTTGAGAACATGAGTTTAATTGCTAAAGTAATGGAACATCGACGTAATAAGAAGGTGAATGATTTAAAGTGAGCACGAAGTAAGTTGGCTAGCAAGAAATAGATGATCATGATCTAGGTGAGGTTTTTGTGAATAGTTTTCACTTAGATGTTTTTCTCTTCGAAGTTGAGGGCAAACAAAGATGCTTTCAATGACATGTGGTTGGGCCCTCCTTGCCTAAACAATTCTCTTCCTAGAAACAAGGTTCATACCAATGTTGGTCGGGTATTGATTTTTTTTCAGTTCTCAACCCAATTCTAAAGACCCTAACCGGCGGGTACACTATTTTTCAAGAACCGGCTTCTATGTAGAACCGGCGGGTATGCTCTTTTGTAGGAACCGGTTGAGAACCGTCGGGTCCCTTTGAGCCTTGAATTGATGTTGAGAACCAGACCGTCATTTGGAGGGGGGTATAACCCGAGTATCAATTCACGCTACAGAACCTAACATTCATTAAGGGCTTTTAGCAAGTGAGGACATCATCATAGATGAGACTGTAGACCTCATTGAGGAGTATGGATTTTTTCATGAGTAGGATGAGTAAGAGAATGTTAAGATAGACATTGTAACAAGACTTTTTTCAAGTCTATCATTTTTGTTGATGGGTAGTTACTTGATGAGTGGAATGTTAAAAACTTAAGACATTGTGCAAGAAGACTTTTTTTGAGCGGCTTTTATATAAGTTGCATTTTTAGAGTGTTTATTTATTTGAGTTGTTTAGCTATGAAGTGTGGTTTTTTTTGCACAATTGAAATATCATAGGCACTGAAGAGTGTGAGATTTTTATGAGTAATTGATAAGTGGAGGAATGCTCAAATTTTGTGCACTTACACTTTTTTTTATGTGGAAGCCACGTCTCTTTTGATAAATAATGTGAGGGAATTCTAACATAGTATGCAACAATAATTTTTGAAATGATTTTTTATTAATTTTTATAAAAAATAGTATATATTGAGAACCTGATATAGGAATCGGCAATTCTTAAGGCAGATTGAGAACCGCCAAAATTTATCTTATAAGATATTATTGAGAACCACCAGATATAAATATTTTAAATATATTCCAATACTCTGAACCAACAGTTCTTGGTTTCAAAAAAAGGAGAAATACCCTGAATCGGCTAGTATCATAAATATGTGAGAACCGCCCAACACTGGTTCATACTAGTCTGCTGCTTCCTTCTTTTGCCACTCCACCAAGGTGGTCATGACAAGTAGATCACTCTTTCCAACTTGGAGACCTATATTGGAGATTTTAGTCATATCCATGTTGAGCAAGAAAATATGGAAACTCACACCTATTGAGATAAGTTGCAATCTATGGTGATTCTCTCAAAGATACACAGGTCTTTTTGTGAAAAAGCAGTGGTGACTACTTCACGCGAACGCAAAAGAATGTTGTTTCGGCATACTTTTGGATGCAAGAAGTAGTTAACCTTGATGTTGATGCATTGAGGTCTATCGCTTGGTATAGATCATATGGCAAGATGCCTATGTTCCCATCCTAACATCCACTCATGTTTCTGCCCGTGCCTTTGGATTCTCGAGCCTAGTTCAATTTGGCAATTTAGGCCAACATGCATTTCATACTTAGAGATAAATTTTATGAAGATAAATTTTAGTCTAAGTTCATTTAAATTACCACTTTTGGAAAGTGTGGGAAATGTAGTAGGTTGAGTTTGTGAAGATTCAAATTTAAATATTTGGAACATTGAATCTGGTCTATTTTTGTATAGGGTTTGGAATAGATCTAGAAGTTTCCTATTGTTGATAAGATTGCAGAAGGACATCCAAATAGGTCAAGGACCTGTTTTAAATGGTGCACGAGCGTGGGAAGGGACATTTTCTCTCTCTCTCTCTCTCTCTCTCTCTCTCTCTCTCTCTCTCTCTCTCTCTCTCTCTCTCTCTCTCTCTCTCTCTCTCTCTCTCTCTCTCTCTCTCTCTCTCTCATGCTTATACATGAGTTCTCTTTGGGGTTCTATACTCATTGGTGCACTATAGTGTTGATATCTTGCAATCTTGTGTGTAGAATGCAATTGTATGTTGTTTATTGGATCCACAAGTGTGAAATACAGTACTTTACTGTTATTTTATGGACAACTTCATTTTATCTTACATATGTTGTTTGATCTAGATATTATCGAGTTTGCATCTTCTATGTGTAGTAGATGTTAGATGTCTACATTGTCAATGGTGCTTGATGTGTTGATATTCATAACCAAGGATTAAATAAACATATTGGATCTTAGTGATTCATTATTCTTCACATGGTATCAGAACTATTGTTATAGGTTATTAAAGGGGACCAGCCATGGATTTGGAGGAGTTACCAATTCTAAAGCATGCTAGATTGATTTCTACTAAAAAATCAAGCATTTTTCATGTGCAGATTTGATTATTTGTAAATCAAAACTCAATATAGGGTTATGAATTTGAAGTAAGCCAATTTCACACTTTACTTACTGGATTTGGACGACTTTAATTGCATTAGTAAGGTCTCAATGAAGACTAGAAGATTCTATATCAAGTTTATAGCACTTGCATATAGAATTTCGATGATTCAATTTGTGTACTTTTGTCAAAACCCTAAATTTGTTTGGATCTCTTGTGTGTGAGGTTGCTGGACCTTTCAAGAGTGTGTTTCAAGTTTAGAAAGTACAAAAGTTCATGAGATTGTAGGTTGATCAAGTATCTTCCATTCTATGTGTTGATTTTGCTAGGTTTGGTGCAAGGAAGAGATTTGAGAGGTTCCATATCTTTGTGATTTCTTCTTGATTTCATTTGTTGACATTCAAGAGAGTGCTTTGTGCATTGGAACATGTTGAAAGAGAGGATCAGTTCATTGCAACATGGCTACAAATGGAGGCTTTATGTTGGAAATCAATGATAGGCTTACCTCAAGCAACTATTCTACTTGGAAGGTGAGAATGGAGTCTCTCCTTGAGATGATTGAGTTGATGGACATTGTTGTAGGAGTGGAAGAAAGGCCCTTTGTAAGAGATCCTAACATCACAATAGAGCAAACACTAACTGATCCACCTAGCATTGCCTACTCCCTGATATGGAGCAAGCCCCCTCAAAGTCATCTGACGTATACTCGGACTCATCATCCTCAATGGAAGCTACCGTATTCTTGGATGAACTGGCACCAGCCCTAGGAACTGGTTCTAGAGTCTGTAACTATCTGCTCTGGACCGAGTTCTAGATAATAGAGAAGAATGCATCATGCTGGCACTTCCCTCTCAAGGACTTGAGTAACTCATTACGAATCTGAGTAAAACTCAGGTCATTTATCATAGGCATTCTACTAAGGGCATCTGCTACTATTTTGAATTTCCCTCGTCTATATCTGATAGACATATCAAACTCTTGGATTAACTCAGCCCAATGAGCTTTTCGACCTCTTAGCTCAGGCTGATTGCAAAGGTATTTGAGACTTTCATGGTCTGTCAGAACCTCAAAGTTGGCACCATACAAATAATGCCTCCAAGTCTTAAGGGCATGAACTATAGAAAAGAGTTCTTTTCATAGGCACTGTACCTAGTCTATGCTGGTTCGAGTTTTTCATGGTCTATATGAAACACTTTGATCTCGGAAGCTGCCAAGTCACTAGCGAATCTTATGATCTGAACAAGATGAGCTTGTTTTTTTATCCTTTTTAGTGAAAGGCCCCTTGGGACACTGTCTGACTGTGTATCCCTTGCCCATGCACACAAAGCACAAACGTTCTTGTTTGGCATTCTCAAAATCTTCTGGTTTTAAGGGCTGTATGAGTGATGGGCGTTTCTGAGGAGTTTCACCTTTTACTTTATCTTCTTTCTTTCATTTTAAAAATTTCTTTTTAAATTGAAAGTCTTTCGGAGGAGGCTGCTCAGAAAGAGACTGTTGTCTCACCTTCTTCCTACCCACTAAATCATCATAGATTTGAGCATATCTGAGAGCTTGCTCTAGGGTAGTGGGCGAGTTTCTCTAGAGCTCTACTTTATATTCATCTTTAAGGCCACAATAATCATCCATATTTTTAATCTTTAAAATTGCTTCTCGATACTGTGAGATATATTGGATCAAGCTTCCTAGGCTCTATCAAGTTTATTTTTTGGTGGAAATTCTCTTAGAAAGACCTCTTCAAAGTCTTTCCATGTCTGGGGAGTCTGCCCAGTCTCCTGGAGATTTAACCACCACTTATAGGCCATGGGCCCTAGGGAAAGACTAACCTCAATAGCTTGCAAATGGTCAGGTTTCTGTTTAAGAGCATGGATGTTCTTCCATTTGCTGAGGAAGGTATGTAGAATATCTGCGTTTCTATCCTTCTCTTCCCCAAGAAAAGTAGGAGGCTTTGAATCTTTAAAGACACTGGGGTGAGACCGTATAGGCTCACCCGAAACTGATGGAAGTGGAGAAGGGGACAATTGAGAAGTGGAGGGAAGACTTCCTTTCGGAACTCAAAATCAAACTTTTGAGTTCAGCGAATGAGTCATCCACACTGGACTTGAAATTGGTTAACGCCAGTTTTAGTTCATCCACCTATGTTACCAAGTGGAGAAACTGCTCCTTGATAACCAATTCGTCTAGTTCTTCAATGAATTGTTCATGTTCTTCAATTTCCATAGGTTCTTTCCCCTTACTAAACCTCAGAGATTCCGTTCCTAATTCATCAATGCCTCTTGTTAGGGGTTGATCAAGTCCCGGAGAAGTGGTCATTTTCAGAGGTTTCCTCTCAAAAAAAAAGTCAAAAAGACTAATTTATAACTGTACAGAGGGAAGAAAACTTAGCTGTTTCTGTGGATTGTACTTCCAAAAAAAATATCAAGAAAAATCCTCTCAGCTCTTCCACAACAATTTTCAGAGCTACTGTCTGAAAAAATCAGCAACCTAAGTGATGGAATGCAAGCAAACTTCTGATTCCTTTGCTCCCTTCCCTAGCTATTAGAGGTACTGCTCTTATACCCTGAAAAATCAGGATAGAAGTCCCAAAAAGTGGAAGAAAATTTGGATTTTGATGGCTGACTACCCTCGTTGATTGGATAGCAACCTTTCTGACCAAACTTTCTCTGATTTGGGGCCCAAAATCTATGTCAACTCTTGATTTTTTTACAAATCTAAGAGCGCTGGACCTGCTTCAACCTTTCTGCCCTAGAAACACTCAAAAATCATTGATTGTTGTCTCATAAATTCGAGTTGGAACCTATCCTGGCAGCGCTGGACCTGCTCCAAGTTTTCTACTTGAAATCCGCTCAGTAATCAACTATCTGTACCCAAAAAACAGGCATAGATCCTTCCTACAACAATTTTCCTCCTCTACTCTTTTCTGAAAATCTGAGAATTCTTTCCTACTTTCTGATAGATTTCTCTACTATTACTCCTAAGCTTCCAAAGAAGGAGATGGCTCTGATATTAGTGTAAGAGATCCTAACACCATAGTAGGGCAAACATTAACTGATCCACTCAACCTTACCTACTCCCTGATATGGAGCAAGCCCCTCCTAGCCCAGTGTGAGTCATGATAGCATGTGTACTGTCAAGTGTCGGTCAGTGGCTCTGACGTGGCCGACTGCAGGTCGGGATCCAACATAGGGCCCTATCCTGCTAACAGGGTCCCTAAGCTGTGTTGGGCCCGCCATGGCTATGGACCGTGCTGGGGCACACTACTCACACTATCTTGTCATGTTGGACGTGTACGTTGGACACATCCCTGACTGTGGTATCTGACCTTCTGTGTTCTCTAGGGTTCGACACTGGTTACGAGCTCGTTACACCCTTGGCACAAAAAGATTAAATGAGGTATGACAAGAGAGCTAAAAGAGCTCTACACATCATAAAGATGAATATTACCAATGAGCTTCTCAAGGAAGCTGGTAAGTGCAATTCATCTAATGAGGCTTGGGGAGCTTTGAAGAAGCTTTATGAATCCAAGTCTACATCAAGAGTGAGTATGATCGTTCACTTTATTATAGATTTGCTGGAAATTATGCTACTATTCTTCTAGTCTATGTGGATGATATCATATTGAGTGGAGGCAACAATCAAGATATTGATGATATCAAAATTGCACTCAAGAAGGAGTTTGAGGTGCATGATCTTGGACATTTACATTATATATTGGGAATAGAAGTGTTTAGATCTTCTCAATCTACTTTCATTTGTCAAGAGAAGTATGCTCATTCTATTCTAAAAAGATTTCATATGGTAGATGCTAAGTCTTGTGATACACCTATGGAGTCAAATGTAAAGCTCGCTATAAGAGGTAATGAAAGATCCTTCGAGGACATCCTATCGTTCATGCAAGGAGCAAGCATATTGAGGTGCAATATCATTTTGTGAGGGAACAAGTCATGGCAAAGGAGGTGGAGCTTCAACATGTCTCATCAAGAGAGTGTGTAGCTGATACCTTCACCAAAGCACTTGGAACAGACTTGTTTACAAAGCATAGAACATCACTTGTACTTTCAAAATCTATGCTAAAACTAGTTGAAGAGAGAGTGTGACAAATTGTCAACTAGATTGATCTAGTTAGGTTAGTGGCAAAAGGATATGCACAATGCTGAAAATCAAGAAGCAATCTATCTTGACTTTTGGAATTGATGAAGATTTACAACATGCAAGTAAGGTTACAACTTGCAAATGCCAAAAATGGTCTTGTAACAACCTGAGCCACATCACATGCAAAAGTCTAGTTTGTCATATGTGACATGCATGTAGATCTAGATTATGAAATGGCCAAATTTGGGCTAATAGAAACTTGAGGTACTACATATGCATTATGTCCAAGATTTCCAATGTGACATGCAAGGCATGCAAAAGTTGTAATGGACACATGCAAGTAGATTTGTACATTTGTAGTTGAAAAATTGCCACATGTAGAAAGTAGGTGGATAATTTTGCATGCATAGTGATAGGTGTCAATTGAAAAGAAATATGATTGTCTCTAACACCTTAGTCTTTCTGTCACTATGGTTGTCCTTGACACGTTCCGACTCAATCTAGTTGAAGATTCTATTGTGACAAATGATTCATCTAGGTAAACACAAATAATTGCTTAGTATTAGAATCTACCATAGTGCACATATTGATCAAAACATTCAAACACACACACACACCCAACTCCTCCTTTGGGACATGTCCTTGCACTAGCATGCAAGTTGTCTTACTTGTTACCACTCAAGCCTTGCATGCATTGTTAGTGAGAAAGGAAAGGGGAGCACACATTAGGTCCATTCCAACCCTCAAGCTTTCACAAAGGAGGTAATTTTTATATTTAATTGACAAAAAACAAGAATACAACTTTTATCCCAAAACCATGGATTAATCCAAAGTAATCAACATTATGCATCAACAAGTATGTTAAGTTAATATATTGATAATGATCATCTTAAGTCTTTATTCATGCATTTGAAAGAAAAAAATCTAGTGCCCATAAAGCATAATCCATGTTTGTAGCATACGTGGGCACCTTATAAAAGGTAAAAGTAAATGCTTGTAGGACTCCTTCAACACAAAATAAAATTCATGCTCTCCGAGAAAAGGTAAAATAATCTTCTCCCATCCATGGCAAAATGAAAGCAAAATTTAGGACTCTTATTAGGAAGCATTCAAGTAGTTGAAAGTGAAAGTAAGTTTGAGAAAGTGTGGGACCTTCACTAAGGAATGCATGATGGCATGTCTCTACAAGGCACTTGCCTAAGGAAGTGTACTTAAAGCTTCAATGAGACTCAAAGGTGAGTTAATGACACACACTAAGGGTGGTTTTAGACTAAGGGCAGTCCTTTTGCCTAGCCCTTTGACTCGTCGCCCGTTTTTTGAATTTTGGCAAGTAAATTGATGGGCAATACACCACCCCACTTTTAGACTTGGCTAATGAAGGCCTGTAATGTTTGTAGTCGCAAAAAATGGGCTCAAGTTGCCCCTACATGGCATGAGTCCCATCCCACAATGGGAGGACTTCATTATGAATTGGGACTTGCCAGACAATACAGTGTGAGACCACCCTAAGTTTATTGTTCATCTCCAATTTATTGCACAAAAAAAAGGACAAAAGGAAAGATAACTTGTTTATTTGGGCCATTTCTATATTAATTTCAATCGTAGATTTATTTCTTGCCAACCTAGGTTCACACTTTAAGTCATTATGGTAGCATTGCGGATTGTGTTTCCAATAACCTTGTTGTCCATGCTCCACAACATCCTAAGTTGATATGTACCTTATGGTTAGACTTGAGAATCACCTTCTTGGGTGTAAACCCACAATAGAAAATGTCTTTGTCAGATGTGAAACTAGTTGAAAGCACTTGCCAAGCATGCTCATCTTATCTTGCTATGGCCACAACACATTTTTTAAATAAATGTCCCATTACCAAATAGTTAAATGAAATCATAAATTGTATATAGTTAAGTATAGCCTTCTAATACATTCATCAAGCAACATGCAAAATTTTCCATTAATATGGTTCCTTTTTGGCATATCCAAAGTGTAAATGTCATCATAGTGGGCCAAAGTCACAAATTATTATTGACTCTCCCCTTAATTTTCTACATTTTTTTAAAATTATGGTCTTGCAATTATATAAACACAATAGAGGTTCCATATTGCCCTATATGGTTATTTTTATGTGCAACCTTTTATTGGACTCTTAAAGGATTTACTTTATACTCTTGAAGAGCATTAAATTTGACAAAGGTTGAGATTCCTCATGAAACTATCACTTCACTCTTTTTTTTGTGCATTGATATGCGTTCACTGAAACATGTGAATTTATTACATATAGATCTTGAGAAAGATGCCCATAAATGATTGAAAGCCACATTAGGAAATATGGAATCAAGTCCATAGAAAAACAAAAATCATGAGAATATTATGCTCAAAAATCATGAGAATATTATGCTACCACTATGCCTACTTGGGGACTCACAATTTACTTTCACGACCATTCCTCCCCATGGCCATTACCTACTACACATTCCCCCTTCTCCACACCTCGCCAAGGGATCTATAGATTATTTTCAAAAATAGTCCTACCCATTGTCATTACCTACTACTTGTTCACACTTATCCTCACCTTGCTACCTTAGCATTGTGGGATCACAAACTCTTGAATCTCATTTTCTCTCCTCGTCCTTCCCCTTTTATGTCATTTCTATTTTACTCCCTCCTTGCCTTTTGTACTTTCTATTAATTTTATTCTTCCACCTTCTAATTTGACCTTTGGATGGCAAGAGCATATCCTTGGATAAGATTATATCTCTAGATTGGATTGCTTGAGTGTATTGAAGATTGCCAAAAAATGTTGAAAGTGGGAGACAACCAAAGCAAAAGATCCTTCAAAAACTTGTTATAGATAACAAATCTTGATCGCCACAAATTTGATAAAAGCACTTCTAAATTCAATGATATTCAATTATTACTTGTACTATTTAGACTTGTGGAAGCCCACATGACCCACATGAGCAAGTTAGCACTTACTAGAATGTTGCCTTTAGGGCATTAGGACTTTGTAGTCATATCTCTTTGTGATATACTTTCTTATTATTCAGTTAACTAGAAGATTGTTGAGTGTTGTGTGCTCTTTGGTGAAGACCCAATGGTCTCCTTGTTGTTGTGCATTTGTGGTAGCATGTGTGAATAATAATTATCAACCTTCAATTCTCCTGTATGTATAGATCATTAGTGCTCCTTATCAATGGCGTAGACACTCTCCCAAGAGTGGGCATACATGTTGTAGATTCATGCTTCCTATAGTAGTTTCATGGTAGCTAATGGTTCTATTCATTAGTGACTGATTTAAGCAATTTTCTATGATGTAATTCTTTGCACCAATAATTTTCATAAAGATATTTGTGCCCCTCATCACTCTTATTTGTAGATTGTTGTCTATGGTAAATGCTTCTAAGTAATTTTGGTAGAATGAATGATTGACATTAGACTTCAATGCATGGTGGACTATGACACCTTAGACACTAGTTCTCTGTAGAATGAATGATCAACATTAGACTTCAATGCATGGTGGACTATGACACCTTACACACTGTGAAAGATTCAACTAGTTTGATCGTATTTGCTATATTTCCATATTTGGAAAATTGAGGCCAACTTTGTTTTAGACTTAGAGTTTGACTTTTCAAAGTTCACTAGTCTAAATCTCATTTGAATAAATACTTTTTGAAAGTGTGGAAAAGGATCTAACTCATGAAGAGACATATCTTCTCTCTTCTCTATCTCATTTCATGCTTATACATGGTTCTCTTGGGTTCTACTATCCATTGGTGCACTATACTTGTGATTGCATACAATTCTATGTGTAGAATGATCTATATTTGCTATTTTTGGATCCACACATTTGAAATATAGTAGCATGCTAGTTTTGTACAGAAAGCAACAGTACTTTATCATTTGATTCATGTTTGATCAAGTTCTATTAGATTTTGCATCTCATTTTGTGTGTAGATGCTAAATTTTCTACATTGGTGAAATTGGCAGAGTAGCTTATTTTGTAACACAAGATCTTTTTGTGGATTGGATCATCAATGATCTGAAATCCTTCACATGGTATCATAGCTTTTGTTTTAGGTTATGGAGGAAATCATATCTATCAATGATTTGGTGAAGATATCAAGGCTAGAGCATGCTAGAGAGGATTCTACACCAAAATTGAGGTTTTTGCTTTTGTTGATTGGATCTTTTGTAGATTAAAATCCTATATAGGTCTATTAATTTGATCAGTTTCACTTTTTGATTTCACATACTGGATTTGGCCAATTTTTGGATCATTGAATAAGCATAAGTGGTGGCTAATAGATTGCATATCAAATTTTCAATATTTGCATGTAGATTTGGAATAGTCAATTTTTTGTGGTTCTATCAAAGCCCTAATTTTGAGTGGATCTCTAGATAGTGAGATTGCTGGACTTCATTTGAGTGTGTTTCAATCTTAGGAAGTGGCAAAAGTCATTATATTGAGAATAGATCATAGGTTGATCAAGATTCCATGATTCTATGTGTTGATTTGCTTGGTATAAGTGCTAGAATAGAATTGTTGAAATAGTTTCAAATCTTTGTGATTTCCACTACAACACTTGATGCGATTTGCGACGTGTTTTGCGACATGAATCGCGATTTTAGTTTTTTTTTTTTATTTCGTCGCGGACGTCACAAAACACGTCACAATGGAGTCATCGGATTTCGACATGTTTTAAACACATCGAAATTTGACATCTGCTGATTGTCGGGCTCCCGGACAACAATATGCATGTTCAGACTCTAAGATCCGACATGGACGTTGGAATCCGACATCCAAGCTGATGTGGCAGATCTGATGTGGATTTGAGAAAAAAAATCTTGGACGTCAGAATTTGACGCATTTCGAACGCGTCAAATTCCGACGTCTGTTAACAGAATGCCACTTCTGGAAGCCCCCAACATCTACTTGACGTATAAATTGATGTCATATTTCGACGTCCACACGTCGAAATCCGACATTCATTAACAGAATGCCCTTTCTAAACATCCGACGTCTTTTCGACGCATAGTTTTGTCGGATTCCGATGTCCAAAATAGGTAATAAAAAATATATACGAGAAGAACAATATCCAAAACCATTCTAAATCAATGCAAAATTCAAAAACACATACACATACTCCCTCTCTCTCTCTCTCTCTCTCTCTCTCTCTCTCTCTCTCTCTCTCTCTCTCTCTCTCTCTCTCTCTCTCTCTCTCTCTCTCTCTCTCTCTCTCTCTCTCTCTCTCTCTCTCTCTCTCTCAAACACTTAACAATATCTATTCAAACACTTAGCACTTAACAATATCTATTTAAACACTTAACACTATCTATTCAAACACTATTATTCAAACACTTAACACTTAACACTATCTATCCAAACACCTATCTTTATTCTCTTCAGTTTCTTTCACAAAAACAAACAAAACAAACTTTATCTTTCAAACAAAAAGCAAAACAAAAACTTCAAAAGCTTTTAAATCTTCAAGCATCAACCTCAAAGCATCAGCACCAACCTCAAAGCATCAAAAGCATGAACTGATCTTCAAGAATCTCAATAATCGCAATAATCGCTCCAAAGATGCCTTCAATCGCTCCAACCTACACAAAACAAAGTGTAGAAGAAGGCGCTAGATCACGAGAATTTGGAAACATGAAATAGACGTCGGAATCTGACATCCTTTAAATGCATCGGAATCCGACGTCTGTGTTGGTTCAGGCATGGACGCCAAATGCCAGACGTCGTGAATAGGCTTTTGGATTGCTGACGTGGATGTCAGAATTCGACTTCCATGTCGAATGACACGTAAATACTTTTTAAAGAAAAAAATACCATGCCATATCCATGTCAAGATGTCAGATTCTGATGTGCACTTTAAAAATTGGTTGCTACCACAATTTCCTTATCACCGGACTTCAATTTTGGGATTTTTTGCCTGGATGTTGGATTTCGATGTGTCAAATGTGGGATAGATTATAAAATTATCAAAAATACGTCGGCCGTCCACATCGAAATCCGCACGATATGCTATTGTGTTCTTTTGAAAACATTTTTTGTTGTTCAAAGGAGCGCTTTGTGCATTGAAACAAGTTGAAAGAGAAGATCAGGCCATTGCTACATGGCAACCTCAAGTGGAGTCATGTTGGAAACTAATGATATGCTTACCTCAAGTAACTATTCATTGTGGAAAGTGAGGATGGAATTACTTGTTGAGATGAACGATGTTTTGGATATTGTTGTAGTTTGGAGGAGAGACCAACAACACAACAAGATCAAATGAGGTATGATAAGAGGGCCAAAAGGGCTCTACACATTATCAACATAAATGTTACCAATGAGGGTCTCAAGGAAGTTGGTAAGTGTACTTCATCTAAGAATGCTTGGGATTCATTGAAGTAGCTTTATGAATCCAAGTCTACTTCTAGACTGTTGACTCTAAGAAGGAAAATCTATTCTTGTTTGCAAAATAATGAAGAAAGTCCAAGTACTTTTGTTTTTAGGATGAAAGCATTGAATGATGAGTTGGCTTGAATTGATGGGAGCATTACTAGGAGAGCTTGTTCAAGTTATTCTTTATGGATTGTTGGATGCTCATGCTAACATTGTTCAAAGTATTGCTATTCAAAAGACTTTGCCAAGTTTGATGGATCTTCGAGAGACCTTGATCAATGAAGAATATAGGCTTCAAGCAAGAGGTGGATCTACATTGACTCTTAAAGAGGAGGCTATGTTCACAAAGGGAAAATTCAAGGGCAAAACAAAAGTTAAGTGGTCTAAAGGGCAAGATCAAGTGGATGCTTCTTCAAGAAGCAAAAGGAAGGATAGATCAAAGCCCAAGTGCTTCTATTGTGACATCAAAGGACACTTTGCAAGTGGATGCTACAAGAAGAAGAGAGATCAAGGAGACAAGCAAGGTAATCTTACTCTTGATGAGGATGGTTTGGATGTTCAAAATGCAAATGATGATGCTTTTGTGAGGTATTCATGTATGATTGCTAATGATGGACATCTAGATTCTTGGTGGATTGATAGTGGAGCAAGTTCACACATGACCTTTCACAAAGAGTACTTCACTTCTTTGTTGGCATATGGAGAGGGCGATCTAGACGGCCAATGATGGTGAGTGTGCAATCAAAGGGATTGGCACAATTCCTATTTCTCTCTCTACAAATAGGAATGTTCATTTGGAGGATGTCTTGTTTATTCCATCTGTTACCAAGAATTTGCTTAGTGTGAGTCAAATGCTAAGTAAAGGCCTCAAGGTTGAGTTTGATGGAGATGATAGTATGATCAAAAGGAAGGATGTCTTGATTGGAAAATGTAAAAGACAAGGGAAGTTGTTCAAACTAGATGCTTGTGTTATTTCTAACCAAGCTGGATGTGTTGCAAGAGAGCAAATACCTATTCAAGAGGTTTGGCATAAAAGGATGGGAACCTCAACTTCAAGCCATTGGAGGTAATGGCTAGAAAGAAGGCTGTGATAGGTCTTCCAAGTTCCTTAAGTGGCATCAATCATGTTTGTGAGTCTTGTGCTTTGTCTAAGTCACATATACTACCTTATACTATATCTACAAATCCTTTTCAACTTGTACATTTGGATATTCATGGATTTACTACAATTAGCAATAGTGGAGCTAATATGTATGTAACTTTCATTGATGATTTTAGTAGATTTTGTTGGATCTATCTACTAAAGTGCAAGGATGAAGTGTATGATGTCTTTATCAAGTTCAAGAATGCAAGGGAGAACCAATTTTCTACAAAGATCAAGTCTTAAGGAGTGAAAATGGTGGTGAGTACATATCTACCAAGTTCAAGGCCTTTTGTGATGAGCATGGGATCAAGAGAGAGTATACAACATCAAGATGGAGTGGTTGAAAGGAAGAATAGGTCTTTATGAAATATAACATCTCTACTTTCAATCACTTGAGAAGTAGAGAGCACAAAGACTCTATAAGCCTTTTTGGTGTTGGGAGAGAGGGAAGAAGAATAAATGACGAACACGAACGAGAAACGAACTCGAACAAGAAACGAACGAGAAGCGAACTCAAACAAAAAATGTTCGTGCGCAGCGGAATGAATTATTTGACTCTCTCCCTAAGCATGACTACGCCTATCAGAATGAACAGAACTTTAGTGATAGAAATCACAATCATTCTAGATTACGTGGCCAAACGTTTATTGGATGAAGCACTAGATGAATAATTTGTCGCGAATTGCAAGACAAATTATCTGTCGTGAATGATTCGCAAAGAGCTAGACTATGCTCGACTGATAATTAGTCGCGAATGATTCGCGAAAGACAAGACTAAAAGTTAATTGTCTATTACCAAAAAGAGCAACTAGAAAGATCAGACAGAATGAAGAATAAGCATAGCAATATTAACATAGATCTGAATGTAGAACAAAGAGCTGTATTAGATTAAGTATATCATGTATACATGTTAATAATGCGGTAGAACACAATACAATAGCGGACGAAACCGCGTGTCCTACGAAGCTTATTATGTCTATGATGAGGAAAGATAAACCTCTTCTCTTAGTCTCTTCTTATCTCTTCATCTCGATGCATTATGAATACTCAGATGGTATCCAATATATATACATAATATTATAGGTGTGCAGATGTGAAAGTACAGAGTGGATGTGCTATCTGTAAGAGATTGTGGGTGGCTGCATTTGTTGTCCAATTGGTTAGCGCAACTACATAGGGTGAGCGTGAAAAGGGTGTGACGTCAGTAAGTACTGAATTGAACGTTGGTGACGATGCAAAAGTGCATCACTCTTACGAATGGCCTTAGGATAAGATTTATAGGGTCCCTTAGCTTTTAGGGCACTTTTGACATTCAGTAAGGTAGTGTCCCCCAAGGGCAAGGCATTAGTTGAGTTGGCAACGACAAATTCTATCATAAGAAAATATGAAAAAATGACCGCACAAGTATTGGAAACAACTCCCTAGATTCAAGTACCACTCATGCTACCCTTCTCACCACCTCAGCAAGATCAGGGTCAAATGGACACATGCATGGATCAAGAGGCAGAAGGAGAAGCAACCACTGCTTCTCAAGCTGCGAAAGTAGGGCCATCTACATCAACGGCCATACCATTGTTTCAAAAATTGGTCACCATTGAGGAGGAGATACAAAAATTTTTAAATCAACATCCATATGAATCCTCGAGGAGTGGCTGGGTTATCAAGTCCAAAACTTCAAAGATTGAAGTGGGAAAGGACTTGGACAAGCTACCCGCATTGGGTAAGCAACCACCATGGTGAAAGATTGCTTTTGAAAAGACTCCAGACTCAATAAGAGATTACATAGCGAGCCCTCGCTAGGTTCGGGTGGATCCATTTTATATTCCAATGACAAAAAAAAAATAAGTGAAAAGATTTGGTGTACCAATGGATAAGATCAACGTCCATACCCCAAATCGGCCCATAATCTATCAACAATATAGTTGGATGATAACAGTGGATTTCAATCGAGCCCTCCAACCTTATTCATAAGAATACAAGTTTTCACCAGATCCGATCGTTAGGCAATTTTCACAATGGATTTGAGCAAGTTGGCATTAGTATCAACCAGATGGGATGATTGCTTACCAGCATTATCTTTGGATCACCAACATTATCTTTCGATCCAAATGTTCCCATGTCATCCGACAAAGTCCAAGATCAGTTGCCTATAGCAAGGTTGTACTATCAAACCGTGATGCTAGGTGGATCCTGGGAATCAAGATTCATTGCGTGGACAACATCGAATTGGATTTCTAGCACAAATACGTGCTTTTTTTTGCACAAGACCGATTTCAATATGGAGCGCTTGGAATTCATAGAAAAAGTGCAGTACTATCTAATAAAGATTAGGCGAGAGGACAACCAAAGTCCAAAATAAATCTTGCGAGGTGTCGTGGGACCGCCACCAGTTTTGATGGGGGATAATGTTGGAGGGTTTGCGATATTGAGACAACCCTAACCATAGTTAATAAGTGCGAGGGATTTGGCACTCTGCGTGTGTAAGTCCAACCTGATGATCACATAGATAATTGATTAGTTAGAAGTTAATAAAAGGACTTTAGGCCTTTCTGTGGGACTTTTGCTGTCGTAGGGCCTAATAGTCAAGTTAGTAAATAAAAAGGGTTCCCATCAATTTTCAAATTCAAATTGGTTCCCTCCAATTTTTAAAATGGGTTCCCTCTACTTTTTGAATTTCAAATACTTAGAGTAGAAATTGGCCAATAGGATTTGAGGCCAAAGCCCTAAAATCCATTATATATAGGGATAGTTTTGACTATTGTAAACACTTTTCTCTTCATTTCAATACAAGCAGGTTGGCCCTCTTATGGAATGGATATGGAATGTCCTTGATGTTCTTATTTCTTTCTCCATCTCTCATGTTTTGTTTGGATTTGCTAATTGTTGGATTTGATGCTTATTGAGATTGATAATTCTTATGCTTTTTGTGAGAGAGAAGGAAGAAAGAGAAGAGTAGGTCTCTATCATTGTTGCGGATGTAGTGTTAATTACTAGTATTAATGGATCTTAGAGTTAATGCTTAGTGTTAGATGTGGATCATATGCATTTGCTAGATTATGAATTATGTTATCACTCTCATTGGAACGAATCTCCACATGACAACTAGTTAGTTCTCTTCATCTCCTTGATGTTTGTGTGCTTGGATCTAGGGTTGAGGGTGGATAGGAAATACCTACTACAAGCATCCATCCAAATTTTTTATCTACAAGCAACTTCATAGCAAGTTGGTTCATCAAGCATTGACAAAAGAAGAGTATATAAAGTGAGAGATTGAGTGTGAAAGTTTTCAGATCATTAAGATCCAATCAACTTGAAAGATCTTTGGTTAGAAAGAGAAATACACTACCAATCTCACCAATGTAGAAAAATCAGCATCTACACAAAAAATGTGATGCAAAGACTAATAGAACTTGACCAAACTTGAATGAAATGATAAAGTACTATTGATGTCCATAAAAAACTAGCAAGCTACTATATTTCACACATGTGGATCCAAAAATAACAATTATAGATCATTCTACACATAAAATTGCATGCAATCACAAGTATAGTGCACCAATGGATAGTAGAACCCAAGAGAACCATGTGTAAGCATGAAATGAGACAAAGAAGAGATAAGATCACTCTCTCCATAAGTAACATCCTTTTATAACAGGTCCAGAACCTATTTGGCCACTTGGCTTTCCCTCTAAAATGCTAACCCTACTATTTTTGGGTCTAGATTCAAAGTACCCAACATTCGAATTTGAATCTACTCAAACTCGCCTTCTAACTTTCCCACACTTTCAAAAAGTGTTAATTCAAATGGAATTTAGACTAATGGACTTTGAAAAGTCAATCTCTAAGTCTAAAAACAAAGTTGGCCTCAATATGCCAAATATGGAAATATAGCAAATATGATCAAACTTGTTGAATCTTTCACACTCCCTCTTCAACTAGTTTTAGCATAGACTTTGATAACACTCGAAGTGATGTCCTATGCTTTATGAACAAGTCCTTTCCCAATGCTTTGGTGAAGATATCAACTACACATTCCCTTGAAGACACATGTTGAAGCTCCACCTCCTTTGCAATGACTTGCTCCCTCACAGAATGTTACAATATCATTCCAATATGACTTGAAGAATCACATAGAATGTAAATGAGATGATTCCACCATGCTTCCAACTATGAACTCTCTAAATACAGCAAACGAACAATAAATGTGAGTGATAACAATTTTCTTGCATTTTTCCTCCTTTGTCCTTCGTTGTCATGTATCCACCATGATACTCCATGAATGAGCTTCCATATCCATCTTGCCATAAGATGTCATCATCACTTGATGTCTTGGCCATGAATAAGTGATATAATGAGCCTCCAATATCTCATTTCCATCGCAAAACCAGCCAAGAATGCTAGTACAAATCCAACATCAAAACAATGCTCACCAATGTAGCTAGTTTTACCATATCTTGACAATTTGCTCACATCCACATGAAAATGCGCAAACATGAGATAGAACAAGTAAGGTAGACTTGAGCAACACTTCTTTGATGCTCCTTTGACCTTACTTGAGTCTTCAATAAGCTGCAAAAACATATCCATAACATCTTTTCCAATTGACTCTCCTTTGATGCTCTTGACTAGCTCCAAATTGCCAACTTTCCTTTTGACTAGTTGAAGCCCTTTGAGATCAACCTCTTGATCTTCAACTTGACCATCAAGGACATTGAGAAAACTTTGTTTCCAGATCCATTACTTGATTTCACAACAAGATAACATCCATCCACTTGCATAGCACCATCTACACAAGAAGATTCTCCAAAAGGTGTTCCACTCTTCATAAGAGCTTGATACTCAAGATCCATTGCTTGGATCCACTCCTCTTCTTTCCTTGCTTGATCTACACTTGTAGGTTCATCCAAAGAGGTTAAGAAAGCAAAATAATTTCCAGAAACTACTTGCTTATTCTTTTGATCATATGTGAGCCTTGAAGGTACTTGTCTTTCCCTTGACATTCTCCTTGGCTTTTGACTTGATGAAGGTCCATCATCATCACCATCCAAAGTAGGATCATTGTCATCAACATCAAGAATGTTAGATCCATCCACATTACCATCAATCATGCTCGAAGACACTTTTGGAATGTTTACCTCATCAAAGATGACATCTCTACCAACAATCACTTTGTTAGTAGAAGGAATGTAAACCTTGTAGGCTTTACTCACCTCACTATATCCAACAAAAATACCTCTTCTTGAAGATGGATCCTCCTTGGTCCTATCATCAAGAGTAATGTTCACATGGAATGTGCATCCAAAGGTTCTTAGAAAGTTGACACTTGGCCTCCTCTTGAATAGCATCTCAAAAGGTGTCCTTCCATCCAAAATAGCACTCGACCACCCCCAAGAAATTGGCACACAACAAAGCTTGATCCCAAAATGGTTTGTCAAGATTAGCACTTAACCTCATAACTATAGCCCTTTCACATAAAGTCCTATTCTTCCTTTCAGCCACTCCATTTTGTTGTGGGGTCATTGATGTTGTATACTCCCTCTTGATCCCATGCTCATCACAAAAGGCTTTGAACTTGGTAGATATGTACTCACCACCATTGTCACACCTTAAGCACTTGATCTTTGTGAAAAATTGATTCTCCCTTGCATTCTTGAACTTGATAAAGACATCATATACTTCATCCTTGCTCTTTAGTAGATAGATCCAACAAAATCTACTAAAATCATCAATGAATGTTACATACATTTTAGCTCCACTATTGCTAATTATAGTAAATCCATGAATATCCAAATGTACACGTTGAAAAGGCTTTGTAGATAAGATCTAGTATAAGGTAGTCTATGTGACTTAGACAAAGCACAACACTCACAAACATGTTTGATGCCACTTAAGGAACTTGGAAGACCTAACACAATCTTCTTCCTAGCCATTACCTCCAATGACTTGAAGTTGAGGTGTCCCATCCTTCTATGCCAAACCTCTTGAATAGGTATTTGCTCTCTTGAAACACATCCAACTTGGTTAGCAATAACACAAGCATCTAGTTTGAACAACTTCCCTTGACTTTTACCTTTTCCAATCAAGACATCCTTCCTTTTGATCATACTAGCATCTCCATCAAACTCAATCTTGAGGCCTTTACTTAGCATTTGACTCACACTAAGCAAATTCTTGGTAATAGATGGAATAAACAAGACATCCTCCAAATGAACATTCCTATTTGTAGAAAGAGAAATAGGAATTGTGCTAATCCCTTTGATTGCACACTCACCATCATTGGAGATGAATTTCATCTTTTGTAATATTTTTAAGTGTATTAAGTCTACAAATATTCTTCATGCAATGCATGCCAAGAACACAGTCTCAAGCAATTATTAAATAAAAATGTTTAGAGTGTGCACAACAATTAGACGCATATAGGTAATCTAGAGATTTGTATTTGCAGAATTTGCGAAATTTGTCTGTTAGAGCAAGATTAACACCTGAAGAATTTAACGATCTTCTTAATGCTACTACAGCGTTTGTAGATTCATTAGAGAAAAGGTCCGTTAAAACACCAAGTTTTACAGACTCATCAGAATCAGATTCATCTGATTCCACTTCCGAACCAAGTTCAGAATCAAAATCTTCTTCATCAGAACCATCATCTGAGTGTAGTCTAGATCCTGATGTTCCTAATCCTTCTAATTCTTCTAGTTCACCACCTTATAATATGGCGAACCCAACACCACCCACATCTACCAAAATCAGATATGATTTCTTTAAGAGATCATCGTTTGAAGATGCGGACAGTATTTGTCCCAGTTTGAATCTATTAATATAGCAAATAAAGAACATACAGACGAGGACAAAGTTAGAATTTTGCCAGGTCTTCTGCGAAAGCAGACTAGGATTTAGTACAGTCAATTAGTACCAAAAATAATTAACACTTGGAATGCTTTAAGAGAGATGGGATATTCCACTAGATTGTTGACACGACTTAATTTTATTGAGAAAAAGCCAAAGGAATCGTTTAGAAAGTATAATCGTATAGTTAAGAATTTAATAGGAAATTTAGGAGCCCAGTATTCGGTTCCTATGCAAAACGAATGGTTTTTGAGAGGCTTTCCTAAGAAAATGGAGCGTTATTGTCGACAAGGATTGATGACCTCTTTGGAAGATGTCATTGCCTCTGCCGAAAATTATGAAACTTCTCGAAATTCTCAAAGACGGAGGAATGAGAGAGAAAATAGCAAAAAGCATAAATCAAAACGTACAGAAGAATTTAAATCATCTACTGAGTCTGAATCGGAATCCTATTCAGCAGATGAGAAAGAGTCTTCAGATTATTCATCTTATTCTTCTTCATCAGAAGAAGAATCTTCTTATAGGAAATCAAATAGTAGGAATTCAAACAAAAAGAAGATAATGGAGAAGTCCGAAAAGATGGATCTATTAAAGAAGAGTGTTGAGATATTAGCAAAAGAAATGAGTGATTCAAAAGTCCAGATGTCTGACGTTAAAGCCAAATGGAAGAAAGTGAAGCTTAACGCCAATGTTGGTGTACCGCTTGTGGGAAAGAAGCCATGTAAGGTGAGCCATAAAGACTCGGCCATGCATCTTGAAGATCTTCTTGAAATCATATGAAGAAGAAACTCCTCCTCACACCTTGGCCCCATCATAACTTGAATACCTTCAAAAAATATAACTTGTGATGCTTCTTGAGAAGCCTTGATCTCGGCCACTTTCAAGATTGAATCTTCATGCAATATGACATCCCTATTCACAATCACTTTTGAAATAGAGAGTGTAAAGACACTAAAGGCCTCCTTGATGGATGAGTATCCAATCATGATCCATGAGCTTGGATCATCCTTCCTCCTTGTTTCAAAGGGAATATGTGCAAAGCAAGCACTACCAAGTTCACTAAGGTGATCAACCTTAGGCTTCATCTTGAATAAAACTTCATATGGTGCTATTCCTTCAAGAGCTCCAATACTCCTCAAAGCTTTGATCTTCAATGAGAATTTCTTCTCAGCATATGCTTTGAATAATAAGGAATAATAATACACCATAATACTTGAAGAGAGATGATATGTGCATCTTGTGTGATCATCCTCCTTTGAAATATTGGACATATAAGAAACATCAAGAGAGTTTGCACTCTCACTTGGATCCAATTTGTAGATGCCTTCAAATCTTGATCCATATGCAAGGATCTCACCATCCTTCCTGATCACACAATTGTCAACATTGAAATTAACAACAAAGCCACTTTCAAGAAGTTGGCCAACACTTAACATGTTCTTTGTAAGCTTTGGGACAAAAAGAACATTGTTGAGAAAGAGATCTTTGGAAGATACAAGCTTCAAGGGAATAATCCCTACTCCTTCAATATTGCACTCATGCTTATTTGCAATGTATATGGTCTTCTTGACTCCATCATAAGGCATAATAGATGAAAAAGAGTGCTTGGAGCCACACATATGTGAAGATGACCCACTATCAATATACCATGACTCATCCTTGTTGAAGGTGGAAGAGGAGAAGCTTGATGCCATAAGAGAGCCTTCTCCATCACTTGCAATATAGTCATCTTTCTCATTGGTGATGTTGGCTTGATTGAGTTGATTCTTCTTCTTGAAGCAATTGGTGGCATAATGGCCTTTCTTGCCACAATAAAAGCACTTGATCTTCTTCTTCTTGAGATTTGAATTAGAAGAATGAGAGGTATCCTCCTCCTCTCCATCTTGGTCTTTAGCTTTGTCATTAGAGAAGTGATGATGTTGCTTCTTACTCCTCTCTTTGTGCTTGGCAAATAGAACATTGACATCATCATGATTGAGTGATAGCTTGTCCATCCTCAAGAGTTTGTACTCTTGTATTTATTATAAAGATTTAAACTAATAAAAACTTAAAGTGAACAACACATCTTCTATGCTTATGGACCGTGGTTTATGAAAACCTATGGATTATTAGCTATCTGGAATACGCAAGGGATGGAGAAGAGTCATTATAGGGTAAAGGTTGCATATTTCAAAAATTCACGACACGGCGGACACCGTACATTTTCTCTTCGAGGATACTACAACTGGTTCTGTTTTGGTGGATTTGAAGTTGGTATTACAGTTTCCTACAAGGCCTTTAGTTTTTTATCGAATTGTGTCGTGAATTGTTCCATCTGCTGCTAGTGTAACTTTGTCATATGTCTCATCAACAGATCTGTTGATACATTGGAAGCATTGGAGGTTGATGTTATCAAGGGAGTTGGATTATGGGCGGTCGAATAGCATTCATCATGTAAAAATTACAGCAAATAAGGATCCTAAAACACTTAAAATGATGAGGGAAACAATAGATTATGATTTCATAAGATTAGCACAAGTTGAACCATCAAAATTCATCAAAAATCTATGCTTGAACCTCACTAAATGGCCCAAATCCTTGAAGAAGGCTTCACACGTGTGAAAGTACGGCCTCCCACAGTCTGAGTACTGTACACCAGACCTACATTCAATCCTATAATCATTAGTAATCACAAGTACTCAAACAATTATGAACATAGAGAGCAATTGCACCATTATGAGAGAAAAATCATGAAATTGCTTGATTGATTTTGGTGAGATATCATCACCTATATATACATGATCCATCACGGTTTTGGGCAGGTATGAGTAGCCCTAAACCTATCCCTAATGCTAATTTTGGTGGATCTTTCATCCCTACCAAGTTAGGGTTGGAATCTTGGAGATCCCTCAACAATGCAAAAATTACCAAAAATAGCTCCTATTTTTTCTCCCTTGTATCTAAGCATAATTTGGACTCATTCCAAAGGTTCTAACACTTAGGTCTACTTGAGAACATCCTTATGAATGGAATCCTATGCTATTTGGCACGTGTGACAAGCCACATCATGACCATCTAACTATTTACAAGTCATATGACCAAAACTAGTCAAGCTAGAATTGTGAATTTTTAACACTCCTCCTCACTATCTAGCTTGGTTCAATCATTGCTTTACTAATCACTCCAAGTGATGATCTGAACTTCATAAAAGGTGTCTTTTGAAGTGGTTTAGTAAGTAAATCAGCTACACATTCATTGCTTGGAACATGCTCCAAAGCAATCTCCTTGGCTTGCACCATTTCTCTCACAAAGTGATGGCATATCTCAATGTGCTTAGATCTTGCATGGAAGATTGGGTTAGATGCAAGGTGTTGGGATGATATATTGTCATTGTAGATGATTGGTGCCTCCTCTGAATCCATGATCTTTAGTTCCACCAATAATCTCTTGATCCAAAGTACCTCCTTTGTAGTGATTGTCAAAGCTTTGTACTCGGCCTCGGTTGAAGATAGAGATATAGTTTCTTGCTTTTTGAAAGCCATGAAACCACACCTTCTCCTATGAAAGTTGAATAGGCACTTGTTGATTTCCTATCCCTCTTGTCCCCTGCAAAATCTGAATCACTAAATGCATGAAGGTTAATCACATCTCCTCTATATAGAATCCCAAAATCCAATGTACCCGAGATGTATCTTAGAATCCTCTTAGCCTTTTTCCAATGGATATTCAATGGCTTTTGCATGGATTGGCTCAACCTACATACACTAAAGCTAAGATCTGGTCTAGTTATAGTGATCCACATTAAGGAACCTATAAGTTGCCTAAACAAAGTGATGTCTATTAAGGATCTTTCATCATCTTCATTTGGCACTTTTACATCTTGCTCCATTGGTGTGTCAACACTTTTGCATACTTCCATCTTAAACTTCTTCAAAAGACTTTGAGCATAGTTTACTTGACTTATAAAGATAAAATCAGACCCTCTAAGTACTTCTATGCCTAAGATGAAGTGAAGACACCCTAGATCTACCATCTTGAACTCTAAGGATAGATCTATCTTGATTTTTTCAATACCATCAACACTATTTCCACTAATGATGATGTCATCTACATAAATGAGTAAAAGTACAATACCAACATCATCAAACTTAATGTAAAGAGTAGGATCATATTCACTTTGAACAAAAGAAAGTGAAATAAGATAGCAATGTAATCTTGAATTCCAAGATCTCGAGGCTTGCTTCAAGCCATAGATGCTTCTTTGGAGATGACATACTTTGTTCTCCATTCCATGCTTGATGAACCCTTGTGGCTGCTCCATATAGATATCTTCTTCCAAAAAACCATTCAAGAAAGCATTAGAGACATCCATTTGACATAGAATCCATCCAAAATGTGATGCAAGTGCAATGATTAGTCTTATTGTGACCATCTTGGCCACGGGTGCAAAAGTTTCCTCATAGTCTATCCCTCTCTCTTGAGCATAACCTTTTGCAACTAATCTTGCTTTATGTTTGTTAACACTCCCATTTGCATTCAACTTAAGCTTGAAGACCCACTTGCATCCTATTACATTCCTTTGAGGTCTCTCAACAAGCAACCAAGTTTCATTCTCAATCAAGGCATCATACTCATCCAACATAGCTTTATACCATTCTTTGGAGTTCAATGCATCTTCAACATTAGACGGTTCTTCAAAACTAGATAAAGCATAAGAAGTGGATGAGATACCCTAAACTTGCTGTCCTTTGCCTTGATATGTGAGCCTTGATGGCTCCACTTTTTCCCTTGAAAATCTCCTTGGTGTGATAGGTGGGTTTGGTGCTGGCTCCTCCATGAGCTCCTCCTCAAAACCAAGATCTTGCTCCTCGGCCATCTTCTTCTTGATTGTTGGAGCACTTGAGCCTTCTTCAAGCATATGCATATGATGTTCATCAAAGATGACATCCCTTGAAACAACAAATTTGTTCAAGGATGGGAGATAGACTTTGTAGCCCTTGCTTGAGCTTGCATATCCAAGCATGATCCCTCTTGTGGAAGATGGATCCTCCTTGGTTCTTGTTTCCAATGGCACAGGACATAACATATACACCCAAAAACTTTCAAGTGATTAAGATTGGGTTTCTTTCCATACAACATCTCATAAGGAGTTTTGCCTTCAATTGCTTTGCAAGACACCCTATTCATCAAGTAGTTTGCACATACAAGAGACTCACCCCAAAAGGATTTGGGCAAACAAGCATCTAATCTTAAAGCCTTAGAACATTCACATAATGTTCTATTCCTTCTTTCAGCAACTCCATTTTGTTGAGGAGTGTAAGGACAAGAAGTCTCTTTCTTGATCCCTTCCTCCTCACAAAAGGCCTTGAACTCATTGGAGATGAATTCTCCACCATTGTCACTTCTAAGAATCTTGATGCTATGATTATGATGCTTTTCCACAAACAACTTGAACTTTACAAAAGTATCAAATACTTGAGACTTGAAAGAAAGTAAGAACACCCAACAATATCTTGAGTAGTCATCAATGAAGGTTAAAAACATGGATGAACCTCCATTAGATTTGGTGCTAGCAATGTGCACATCCGAGTGTATGAGTTCAAGAGGATGAGATGACTTTGTGATGGAGTTAGGAAACACCTTCTTATGTGCCTTGGATAAGACACAAGCTTCACAAACCTTGTCTTCCTTCCCAATAGACCTTGTAGGCCTAAAGCATACTCCTCCTTGATCATAGCCTCCATGGAACCCGAGTTGACATGTCCAAGTCTTTTGTGCCATAAAGTAAAGGTAGATATCTTGCTCTTCTCGGCCAACATGACAACATTAGTATCCACAAATGCATCCAGCTTATAAAGTTTGTCAAGTCTAGTGCCCTTAGCCACTATCTTACCCTTCTTCTTGATGAAACATTCATTTGAAGCAAAGTCAACATTGAAACCATTGTCTACCATTTGGCCAACACTTAGTAGATTCTTTGTTATTGTAGGAATGTACAAAACACCTTCTATGTTGATCTTTTTGGAAGATCCTAAGCAAAGGGGAATGCTACCAACTCCTTCAATCTTACAAGCTTCATCATTTGCTGTATAGATAGACTTTATAGGTCCATCATAAGATAAGAGAGAAGAGAAAAACTCCCTTTTACTAGTCATGTGTGAACTAGCACCCGAGTCAATCCACCAAGGATCTTCTCCTTTGAAGCTTGTTGAAGAAAATATGGACATCATGAGAGAGTCCTCATGTGAACTCTCCTCCTCCTCCTCTTTGCTCATGCTGGCTTGGCTTTGATCTTGCTTCCTCTTGAAGCATTCCGAGGCATAATGCCCCATCTTGCTACAATAGTAGCACTTCACCTTTGATTTGTCCTTCTTGACTTTGGTGGTTGATGGAGATGCCTTTGGGGGTCCTTCTTGATCCTCAAGCTTTGTAGACTTCTTGAATGTTGATCCTTTGCCTTTGGACTTGCCTTTGCCTTTGGTGAAGAGAGCTTGGTCATCTCCACCTTGGATGGAAAGCCTATCCATCCTCTCTTGCATTTGGCTCCTTCTTGATTCCTCGGCCATGAGTGTGCCTTGGAGTCCTTCAAGTATGGGTAGCTTACCCATAATTGCATATCCCTAACCAAATTGTCAAATTCAAATCTTTGTCCATTCAATATGAGTTGAACAAGCTCTTCATCCTTGATAGGGTCACCTATAAAGGCTAGCTCTTTGTTCAATTCCTTTACTCTTAGGACAAAAGTATGTGCACTCTCTCCTTTCTTTTGATAGCTTCTATAGATTTGATTCTTCAAAGCTAACATTCTAGTTTGGTTCTTGGATTCATAGACCTTTTGCAAAGTCTCCCAAGCATCTTGAGCTGAAGTGCAATCTCCTACCTCTCTTAAGAGTTTATTTGCAACATTCATTTTTATGCAATGTAGTGCAACATTGCACCTCTTGATGTATTTGGCTTTTTCTTGAGGATGAATAGGTTCACCCTCCTTACCATTTACAATTTCCATCAGATCTTGCATGATCATGATAGATTCCATTCTAACTTTCCATATGGAATAGTTAGTTTTGTTGAGCCTTTCATTAGTATCTAAAAGATATGCATTTATAGATGCCATCTAGTCTCCTAATCAAGGACTTGACACAAATGAAGGTTACTTCTATTGATTTGATTGAAGGTCTACCTTATCCCACTTCTTAGGGACCTGAAAAGATCAGTAATAGACTTCCTATAAAGATCTAAGAATGATCTCTAACAAAATCAAATCATAGAATACTAGAAACAATGCACTTGCTTGATTGAAGTAGACAATACTAGTAGAATTGCCCCTCTTTCTATAAAGAACATTAAAGCTTCCAAATGATCTGATCAAGAGTGAATTTTAGCAACCTAATATACTTCCAAAATCACTTGTAAAAGATCTAAATGGAACTTAATGAGGATGCAACACAATCTACTATCCAATCACAAGCAAAAAATGATCAAAATTGATGAAAAATTGATCTAATTTGGTGCATAAGTCAAGCAATGGTTGGACTGAACCTAAATCACTTTAGGAGGTGCCTACTACACCTTAGAACAGCCTTGAAGAGTCCCCAAAACTCTGATCTTCCCTCTCCTTGAATGCTAGAAAGCCTTCTCTATGAAATCACCTCCAAAACTCGCTTAGAAATCAATGCTTGGAGCAAGCAAAACTTGCTATCTTGGTAATGTGAATTGAATTCAACTTTGCCTCTGGTTTTAGACACCTAAACACCTGCAAATGAAGTCACACAACACCAATCTCCAATGTATTTGACTCACTTTGAGTTCTAGAATCAATACTAGATGCTAAGATCCAATCTACACAAGATTTAGATCAAAAATTGTGATCAAATTGATTGCAAACCAAGGATTTAGCTCATTTCAGCCTTTAGGCTCTGATACCATGTAAAAATTACAGCAACTAAGGATCCTAAAACACTTGAAATGATGAGGGAAACAATAGATTATGATTTCATAAGATTAGCACAAGTTGAACCATCAAAATCCATCAAAAATCTATGCTTGAACCTCACTAAATGGCCCAAATCCTTGAAGAAGGCTTCACACGTGTGAAAGTACGGCCTCCCACAGTCTGAGTACTGTACACCAGACCTACATTCAATCCTATAATCATTAGTAATCACAAGTACTCAAACAATTATGAACATAGAGAGCAATTGCACCATTATGAGAGAAAAATCATGAAATTGCTTGATTGATTTTGGTGAGATATCATCACCTATATATACATGATCCATCACGGTTTTGGGCAGGTATGAGTAGCCCTAAACCTATCCCTAATGCTAATTTTGGTGGATCTTTCATCCCTACCAAGTTAGGGTTGGAATCTTGGAGATCCCTCAACAATGCAAAAATTACCAAAAATAGCTCCTATTTTTTCTCCCTTGTATCTAAGCATAATTTGGACTCATTCCAAAGGTTCTAACACTTAGGTCTACTTGAGAACATCCTTATGAATGGAATCCTATGCTATTTGGCACGTGTGACAAGCCACATCATGACCATCTAACTATTTACAAGTCATATGACCAAAACTAGTCAAGCTAGAATTGTGAATTTTTAACACATCATCTGAGCGTTCATCCTCTTCTCTGATGGCATCTTCCAGTGCTTCCTACAACGTGGCGTATTGCTCCCATCGTTTGAGTTCTTTTCTAATGTTGCATGATAATCTCGCGAGAAACCACATGATCACCACATGATAAAGAGTCAGTGTTGTGTTGCATTCGGATCTTCGGTGTTTGACCCATTCAATGTAGTCCCAAACCCTTTCTCTTTTTCTCATCTTGACTTTGCTTAACAGGAGAAATGGATCTTCCTGTGAAAATTTGCCTACATTGGCAAATCTAGCCATGTAGAATATTGTACATTTTGTCAATATTGTTGTTAGTTACTCGAATGGCCAAAGTGCCACTTGTACATTCACACCTAAAGTAGGTTACCATGAGTCAAGAGGAGTGGTTGTGTCCATTTGGTAGTGATTCCTACTTTGTAGGATCTAGACCATGATTTACGATGAGATGTGTAGCTACCATGCACCTACCAAGCATGACTCATGGATCTAGGCTAGGGTTTTCACATTAGGGCAAGAAAGTTGAGTCTACTTCCTTATTACATGCTGGATTTTCCCTAACTTGGCAAAGGAAGTGTCTTTTACTATGTATTCTCATTCTCCATAGTGAGGAGATAGAAAACTTTTTGGAGCCTCAAGGAGAAACTCGAGTTTTCTCTCATTGTATGGTGATTGCTTTTGATTCCAATGAAACCCAGCTTTGGCATATTCTAAACACTGTCTACAGGCCATACTACAGCCTTATTTCCACACGTGTGGAGTTGGATTATAGTTTTTGATCAATGCTTGATTGTCTCTACTTGTTTTCTATAAAGCTGCTAAACTAGATCTTGTTTTCTGATGACTAGTATCTGATAGATTGTTTAACAAGCACACAATCAACCTTGTGGATCATTCAAAGATCCATTTATGGTCCTTAGTACTATGCTTTTAACATGGTATCAGAGCCAAGTACAAGGCTATTGATCAGTGTTTGAAACTAATCCAGTTTTAGCAAGTTTTGGTGCAAAAAGCTAGTATTGGAAGGGCGAGCTGGTATCCAAGTTTGGGTGAGGGGATTTGATCCCAAACTTTTTCAGGATCAAAATCTGTACTGTTCACACGTAGGCATCTCTGAACCAGCATTTAAAACCCCATATTCATTGGATCACTGTAATTTCATCTGGTGTCAGTTTGATGTAATTCTTGGTGCAAATCCTAGGATAAGCTACCAAGATCGCTTGCCATTAATTAGTTTTGAATTTGTTTCATGAGAACTAATTAATTTAGGCTAATTTGAGACCTTCTTAAAGTGGAAACCAGGTCTTGAAAGTACAAAGTGAAAAGAGAGAGAGTCAATTATTGTCCAAAAATAGCCAAGATTGGCAAGATTTGTCTAAGAGTAGTTTTCACTTCATCTTATCATTAGAGGAGTTTTGAGCTCCAAAAAGACCCTTTAAAAATTTGTGCAAGATGTAGTTTATATTATTAAAATATTATAACACTAATACTTTTGACTTTCCAAAAGTATGTCATGTAACATATCATTCGCTTTTTGATGCACCAAACTTCGCTAAATTCGGACTTACCACTAAAAAGTTATGCCATTTTTAGTGTGGAATCAAAATCTGGACGTTACGTAGGTTTTAAATTTGAGTGTTTTGATTTGTCCATGTGTAATAAAAAACTTGAGAAAAAATTATAAAAAGAATCTTTACAAAGGGTCTGTTTTGGATTTAGAACTCCTCTAATGCTTCATTACAACTTTGTGAGGGAGTGATATAACTATGATTACAAGTCCATCTATTGGATTAGAAGTCAACATTTGAGTGAAACACTGCAAGTTTGAAACCTTTGTGAGTTTCAGATTCAAACAAATCTATAGCTTGTGTGTAGAATCTTACTAGTAAGATGGGATCTGTTGGTGCATACCTTCTAGAAGCTAGTGAGAGGTTAAATTCTACCAATTATGCTATTTGGAAAGTGAGGATGGAGTCACTCATGGTGCTCCAGGATCACTATGAGTTTCTGATTGATGACAAAGATGAACCTCTAGGTGCACAGAAGTTAGCTAAATACAAAAGAAGATCTAGGCTTGCACTTCACTGTGTGAAGATGAACGTAAGCAATGATTTATTGAGATAAGTATCAGCTTGTACCGGTGCTAAAGAGGCTTGGGAATCTCTAAGATCAATCTATGAGTCTAGTAACACTTCAAGGGTTCTCATGCTTAGGAATCAGATTCTGCAAAGCATGAAGAGAAGTGATGAGAGTGCACAGGTTTATGTGCTCAGAATCAAGTATCTCAATACGGAGTTAGCTTCCATTGGAGAGAAGATTCAAGATAGTGAGCTTGTCCAGATTGTTCTCAATGGAGTCTAGGGTGTGACTTTACAAATTTGGTCCAAAGCTTTGCAATCCAAGACACTTTGCCCACTATAGAAAAGCTTCACAGTGTATTAGTGGTTAAAGAGTGTAGGATGATGCATACCAATGCAAGAATGAATGCTATTTCTCTGCAGGATGGTGATGAGAAAGCTAATTTCTCATTCAAAGGCAAGAAGGACCACTTCAAGGAGACCAAGGAGGAGGATGAGGCTTCAAGCTCAAAGGGCAAGATCAAAGACAAGTCCAAGTACAAATGTTTTTTCTGTGGAAAGAAAGGACATTTTGCATCAGAATGTCTCAAGAAGAAGAAGGCACAAGAGAGAAAACAAAGCAACATTGCACATCAGAAAGAGGAAGAGGATGAAGAATCATCCTTGATGGTTTCCAACAAACCACCATCATCCAAGAGCAACACCAATGATTCTTGGTGGATTGATAGTGGGGCTAGTTCCCACATGACATATCAAATGGACATTTTCTCCACTTTACTTTCTCACAATGATTTACATAGATCAATCTATACTGCAAGTAGTCAAGAATGTAAGATAAGTGGAATAGGAACCATTCCATTGTATGTTGAATCATCCAAAAGGATGAATCTTGATAATGTTCTTTATGTTCCTAAGTTAACCAAGAATTTGCTTAGTGTTGGCCAGTTAATGGTGGATAATGGCCTTGATGTACAATTTAGGCATGGAGTTTATTCCATCATTAGAAATGATAAATGTATAGCCAAAGGCTTTAAGCAAGGTAGATTGTTTAAGCTTGATGGTAATGTTGCAGTGGAGAGTGTTAACCTAGCAAAGGTGGAGTTATCAAAGGTGGAACTATGGCACAAAAGGTTGGGCCACCCAGGAATCTAGCTCAATAGCATCATGTAAAAGAGTCAAGCAAATAAATTTAGAATGATAGGTAACAATACAACCTCAAACTTCATCTTTTGATTGAAAGAAAACTACACAATATCAAAACCAATATAATATCTACTTACCATATCATGATCATCAAATTCAATGATGTTTGTTCTGCTAATGTCATGCCTTTAATGGCATCTACATTGCTCGAGAGGATATACTGAGTCCTCGGAGGATATTTGGAATTTCAAAAATTTCTCTTCAGTCGGCAAAGTTTCTTCATAGGCTTTCAATTTTTCAATTATGGCCTTCAATGCCTCCTTGCCATTTTTATCAAAATCTATCTCACTTTCAAGATCAATTATGTCATAATTTTGAGAACTATTGATCTGAAGCCATGGATGCTTCATCTTCAACCCCTATATCAGTATCTAGTTCATCTACTTTGATTGGAGCAAATGTAGATATTTCAATCAAGGGAACAACGGAAGATTCAACAGAGTCATCATCTGGACTTTACAGTTTTCAAATTTCAAAAACCAAAATAGGTCTTCTCTTTAATAAATTAGATACAGGTGAATTAGAAAATAAGGATGACATGTCAGGAGATGATGTAGGAGCGGGGGCCATTCAATATTGGCTGGAGTTTTTTCAAACTCCAATTTTTATAGATGTCTCATTGTTTTCTATACAATTCATGAGTGCTTTCCATTTCCTTGATTTTACCACCTTGCATTCTAAGATGATAAAGAACATTAGAGAGGGGACTCCAGTTCTCATGCTCTCATACATACACAAGTAAGTGTATGCTTTTCACATTTTAATAAGTTGTAATTTCCATTTGAATTGTGATTTTACTTGCAATCTAAAAAATATATTGATTTATCATTGAACTGGAGTTTATATGTTGAATGTTTATATCTCAGTGGTGAGGGTGTGTGTAATTCGATTTGTGTAAAGATGAACTCTATCACACACCCACTGGATCTCTTTCCAGTGCCATAGGTGCAACAGCCTATACAAAGCTTAAAATATTTGATGCAAAGGTATTTTTTATTTGATATCGATTCGATGCGCACTTGTTTCTTTTGAAGATTTTCATTTGATCATGTGCGCATTGATCCGATATACCATCTACTTTTTTTTACACAAAATTTTGTTTCTAACCTTTGTATATATTTTGTAACTACAGTCCTCCTAACTCACTAACTCTGTTAGTTGTGGTTGGTATACGGTATATAATGCCAAACATTTTTTGAATTGGCTTGCAAAACACAATAAGCTTTCGAATCTGCCTGAGATAATCTATTTATTCATAATCACAATCACTTATTCTTGATTAATAACATGTGCTTGTGTTTTTGTGTTTTGCAGTTCTCTTGCCCAAAGGTCTCCCAAAGGATATAATGCATTTCCGGCATGAGACAATAAAACCTGTTATCAAAAATTCATTTCCAGTTTCACACATTCTCCACCAAAGTTACTTCCATCTGGAGAAATGGATATAGATATCATAGAAAAAAAAAACCCTCAACTTGAAAAATGATACTCAAGTTGAGCAGTTCATATATTTTCAAACATGATGTATACAAAAAATTTATACGACATAATAGAAAATTACGTTGTTCAAATCTATGGATCTTCAATTTGGATGGATGTTCCTATGTCTTTGTATTTTATATGCTCTTCATGCCTTGCTCTTACCTGTACATGATTAACTGTTTAAGTTCAATTATCTTGTAAAACTGAATCACTAAGAAACAGAAAATTAAAATTTTCATATGGCATAACGTACCTTAACACCATTCAATTGAAATTGATAGTACTGAGGAAGATCAAATTGTAACATGTCTAGTTTAGATCGAATGTGATTGAGACTCCAATCTTCCTCAACCTCAACCATAGCAAGAATGTTGTAATTTCTTTTTATTGTTATTTGAAGTTGCTCTTGATGATTTAATTTATAATCTTAATCTACTAGCTTCCACTCATTTTTGCATTTTATCCACCTTCTATAATAGAGCAGCAAAGTGAGCATTTGTTTTTCTATGTGATATCTAAATGTCATTGATGACTTCCATACTCTGCACTCAACTTGCTCATTTTGTTTCGTATCCCAACGATGATCCAACAACTCGGCGAGCATTTCATCACTCTAATTCTTACAAATAAATATTGTTTTAGTTCGCTGAACATTGCATTTGGAAAAAGATCAACAAAAATAGTAAAAGGTAGATACCAACTTAATTTAAGATTAATTTGAAACAGTGATACTTTTTAATATACTCTGAATATTCATATAAAGTCTAGATTAAAAACTTTTTGAAATTGCTAAATCTAGAGAAATCCATTCCTCACTCAAAAAATCTAGTAGAGGATATGGCTCTAATCTATCCACTTGTAGTGGGTTTCTTTCCTTGCCTAACCTGAATCCAAGATCTAGTCAATCTAGCATCAAAGAGACGGAGTTAGTTGTCACGCGTAGGTTCGTTCCCATGAGAGCGATAGTATAGTTTAGATTTCAACATGAATGGAGGATCTAACACTAACATCCATTAACACTAAGCATTAACACTACATCCATTAACCCTACTTCCATTAACCCTAAATCCACAACAATGATAGAAACTTACTCTTCTCTCTCTCCCTTTCTCTCTCACAAAAAGCATAAGAAATAGCAATCCCAATAATGATCAGATCCAAGAATTAGCAAAATCCAAAGAAAGCATGAGAAATGGAGGAAAAGAGAGGAAGAGCAAGGACATTCATCAATGCACTTCTAAAGAGAACCAATCTGTTTTATTGAAATGAGGAAATGAACATGAGGAACAACTCGAGTTGGTCCCTTTTTATAGTAGAGAGGAGGACCCTGGCCTCTGAATCCTATTGGTCCAGTCTTGCCTCTCTTTTTATTCAAATTTAAAAAGTGTGGGAACCATCAAAATTGGAGGGAAACCCAACTTTATTCACTAACTTGACATTTAGGCCCTGCGACATTAAAAGTCCCGCAAAAAGGCCTAAAGTCCTTTATTGACTTTTAATTAATCAAATAACTATGTGATCATTGAGTTGGACTTACACATGCAGGTGCCAAATCCCTCTCACTTATTAACTAGGGTTAGGGTTGCCTTGGGATCCGCAAACCCTCCAACACCACTAAACCATTTTTATCAGGAATATAGGTGTGATCATAAGAAATAAGTGGATGAAGATTAAAAGATCGATTAGTCGATATTAATCATGAGAATAATCCAACATTTCCAAGAGCTTCTATATATGTTATCTGATCTTTTTTTTTTTCCTTTCGGAAAGAGCCTTTTGAAGAAGGATGCATCAAAATCCATAGATATTTATGATATATTCTTGGTATCCATTGATCTTCTGCAAAGTTTTGTATTGCAAATATTGATAGCATCAATGGTTCCTCTTGGTCTCCGATTATGTGTCGCCATTAGTCCAAAATATTTTTATGGAAGTTGAGAACGGAGAGAATGAAGAGAATGAGAGGTATACCTTATGAATGACAATCCAAAATATGTCTATGGAAGCTGAGAATGAAGAGAATGAGAGGTATACCTAAAAATGACAAGAAATTCCTAAACTACAAGGATTAGTCAACTACAGCTCATGAATATTGAATCCAAATTAACGTCAAGTGTACAATACGAACAGCAAAGAAGTATTCAAACAGTAACGGTGGTCCAATCACAATCGTTTGTGCCCCACCAGATTTTTGAAAATTGTGAAATTTTGGTCGGGAAAGCCAAAAAAAAATTTGTCCATCAAGCACCATTACAGTTCGTCACAGATGGGCATAATTTTTTGGGCCACTTGGACTTTGAAAGCGTGTGAAGTCAAAAAAAAGCATCTTAACAAGGGCCCATTTTAAGTTCTAATATCCCCTAACGACTTAGAATTAACAAAGTTAAGCAAAAGTCAAAGTCAAGTCCCCAAAAAGGAATTACTTGCATGATGGTATTCTGAGACTTGTATTATTGTATCACGTAAGTGATTGTGAAAACGAAACTCCACAAGCTTCTAATAAAAAAAGATCGTTTTATGTAATTTCCATCCTTAATTCAAGAGAGCTCAGTGTTGCTATTTTGGATCCATGTGTGCTAAATGTGGTGTTTGGCTAATATTAGTGTAAATTTGTGTGTTATGCATAGTTGCTTAAGTTTATCACTACTTAAGACCCTTTTTAGCTATGTCTGATTTGGAGTTTATATAATTTGGTTATGCTTGTAGAGAGAGAGAGAGAGTAGGAGGGCGTGGAGTCCTAGTTAGGGGAGAGAGTGAAAAAGGAGGGAAAAGAGAGAGTGTGAGAGATAAAGAGTGAGTTAATGTTTGTTTTGGTTATGTTTTGTAGTTTCCATGCAACATTGCTTGTAAGTGGAATTAGATTTCTTATTTAGTTTTGTTGCAAGCATCTCCAAGGCTCCTAGGATCAAGCCCACTAGGCCGGACTACACATGACTTAGAAGGAAGATGGGAGCGTCGTCCTCTTCTTGACAACATCTCATTATCTGCTCGGATCAACAAATATTCCAAAATTTGTGTTCACTTCATTGTTTCATATATAGCATATTGACTGGTACCCCAACAACCCATTGTGTCCACTGCACAAAAATTTCAGTAATTGGTCAATAGCTTGAAAGTCTAGAAAACATCATATTTGGATCTTTGGGATAGTTTGATCCAATTGTACACAAATCAATATTTCTACAATTATTTTCACTAATTTCTTTCTTATGAATTGGAGCACAATTGTCCGAAGAGGAGTACAATATGAAGATCAAAATTTTCCATTATTCAAAATTAAACTAAATCATTTAACGAGAAAAACTAATCACATGTAATTTCAACAAGCATGTAGAACATCAATAAGCAATAGCAATGAATTTTATAAACTTTACCTTTCAAATGTTTTCAAAGATTTTTGGAGCGAACTAAATGCTCAACCATACTTTTTCTTTTTATTATACTTTCATCTTTTGTACATTGACCGAATTTCTCATCCTCCATGAATAAAAGTAGCCTGGCTTTTTATCTAATATGTTTGAGTGGATTATGTGAATGCCAAAGTGCATCCTGTGTGGAGAGCATTGATTTTTTTGGGAGAGAGAGAGAGAGAGAGAGAGAGAGAGAGAGTCTCCAACACATTAAGGGAGATGATATTTATTTTATTATCTTGAAAGGGTGCAAAGGAAAATTGTGATATTATCAAGTACACACTATATTTGTAAGGAGATAATGGTACTACAAAATGCCGAAAGAACTTCACCCAATACGATACATAGTCCAGCTTGATCTTTCTTTTATGAATATATGCTGTATATGCTGTTGATGGATGAGCAAACTCATGCTATCTCTCTTCTCCGATCTAACTTTAGCTATGGCTGAATAAGTCTTAAAAATCTCCTTTTCAAGCCTGTTGTACTGCAAACTAGATAAGGTGAAAAAGGCTTGCTAGTGATTAATTCAGCACAGAGCAGACTTTGCGAATGTTCCCTTCACTTCCAGTCTTCACCTCAATTCCACCCATTTTCTGCATCGCATCTGCAAATGCGGATTCAAATGAATTTGCAGCCTGATCAAAACCAGCGTATGTACGCACGTAGGCACGTGTTGACATGTCGTCAAGAATTTTTTGATCAGATTCCAGCACGCCATTCCCTTGCACTACGTTGAAGAAAAATGTTGAATCGAATACATCCGGACTTCCTGTATCCATGGGTATGAGATTTCTTCCGCTCCCTTTCCGAGGACATTGCATGCTCAGAATGTTGGCGAAATTGGTATTAATACTGGGATCGACGTCCCCCTTGCCTGTGTAGTTGTAGAGGCGGTAGCTGACTAATCGACATTCAGCTCTGCCGATCGTGTGTGCTCCTGCAAACTTCAGTTGGTTGGTTATTGGTGTAACGTTATGAGTTTTGAGTTAGTACTGGACTCTAGAGATGCTACCCACATCTACCGTATAATCTACCACAGTGCTGTACAATAACTGCACAGTGATATTTGTATTTTATTTCACTTTCGAGCTAATACTTTCACAGAACCAATTTGATTACAGTTCCTCCTCCCAAAAAAGAAAATGAATCCACATAATTGCTTCGAAAGTAGGTCACAACGTTCAAGGGAACAAATTGAAGAGATTGCGAGGATCGTCGCTTGATTCCAGTTTTATTTCCCATTCTAGTGTTCCATGGCATGTTTATCAGCTTGCTTCTCACAAATTTGTTTCATTTAGTAGAGCCAAACTGCTTACCAGTAAGTGTTACCAGGTCTTGAGCTGAGAGACCCTTTGCCAGAAATTTCTGCTTCAGAACAGCTACCGAATCGAAAGGGGTTGGTAGATTGAATGTATCAAGAGCTGACGATACGCTCCCATCCCTTCGACCAGTTGCAACTTCCCAACTAGGTCCTCCGGTCTGCATTTAGTCAACGTAAACTGTCAAGGAAATCAGTAGAAATGAGATTCCTCTTCGGAATACGATAGAAATCCTGTGGAAAAGCATTTCATTTCAACGTTCTGCTTGCAATGAAATAACGCGCGGTTTTAAATCAAATATGGTGGAACTTACAAGTGAGACTGCATCACGAGCTGCCAGAGCCAGTATGTCTGCACAAGACACAATTCCCGGGCAGCCTGACTCCAGCCGATTCTTTGCATCGTCGATCACTTCGAACCCACTTAAGCCCGCGTTGAAGGGCGATGTTTTCTCGGACGAGCTTGATGAAATAAGGACAGAACCATCACAACCCTGTCGAAGCAGCAGAATTAATCTTTCACGAAGTTCATGCTTTGTGGGATCAAGTATATTGTATATCTAGATCTTTTTGTTCATCTAAGATGTCTTTCTTTAGCAGGGATATTAGGGAGCGAAAAAGTGATGTTATAGTGCACAGTTTCGTGGCAGCAATTTTGGGTGCGCTTAAACCGATTGCTTACCCGAACGAAGCAGTCATGAAAGTGAAGCCGCAGAATTGCAGGTGCAATTTTCAAATCTGCCGAATAATGTTGTTCCATGGTGGATCTCACTATTTGCTCCGTATTGGGACAACTGTCTTGGTAAAAACCAACTTCCAAATCTGCAGTACCTAGAACTGAAAATGTCTGGATTAGTGTAAAAAAGATTACGATTTTCTGCATGATGAGCTTCAATTTTACAGCAGAATAGATGCACAATGCGATATTGATCATCTCTTTGGTAGAAAGCTCCTATGCCGGGTTGCCACTTGCTAACAGAGTTTTGCAGTTGTTGTTGTCACCGCTAACTTCTAAGATAAAGGGAATTTAGAGGTCAAGGTCGTAACACAGCTTTGCAATTATATACATAACCCAATACTGCAGTCAATGTACTGAATACACTCTAGTTTGAGGATATCACAGCCATCCGATCCTTCAAAACCAGTGTATCACGTGATTGATGCAGAAAATAGTGGCTCAAAAGTTAACTCGTAGCTATTTTCAAATGCAGATTTCTTCATTTATATGATTGTGTCAAGAGGATATCGATAAATACGTGTTGATGATCGGAGGGATTTCAACTCGTTGACATCAAAGTTAGTTCTAGAGCTTGCTCCGCTGTGATGGCGGCCGAATCTGGCATCATGATTTTAAGTGCTATCTGCATATTGCTAGTCACATTCAAATGGCTAAGTGCTGCACCGACTTCTTGTCACTGCAAACTGTAAATTACTCACGCTGACATGGCCTCATCATACCAGCAAGTTATGCCAAGCATAACTTTTGAGCTGTCTCGCAACCCAAACATAGAATTCCAAATGTCTTGGGAGCAGCTGGTTCTATAAAAACATTTGCCGCTAGCATGGCCCCACTCGGTTGCAAGTCAAACACATCGAATTGCTGCATAAACAGTGCATTTTCTTTCGGAAAAGAAATCTACTTAGCTCTGATATTCCACTTGAACCTGTATACATAATGCCATCTTAAAATATTTACTCACAAACAGCAACTGGAAATCTAAGACGACAACTGATCACTCCAAACTGATAATAGGTTCATTCAATGCCAGGAGAGATATAATTATAATATGAAGAAATTACATTGTCCTTGATTGCTAAATGTATCTTTTTGTAGTTCATTACTCTTAAATAAAAGATCTCGTTACTAACTATGGATGTCATTGTAACTAGCTAATTTCTACCGTCAGTATTCTGAACTGATTGCATGCCATCGTGGTGTAGTTAGAAGTTGATGCTGCCATGTTTGCAACAAAACTCGTGGGAATGTGATGAGAACAAAATCAGATCTGAAGTACCAAATTTCACTTAATCACGATCAGAAATCAGACGATTCGGTAGACAATAACAGGACAGGCAATCATACCATAGTACTCGGCTGGGCAATATGATAGTATTAGGATGCCCACCTACTCCACTCCACTCCACTCCATTAACTACCTTGTTATTATTGGACTATATCTAGTGGCCCCATGTCAAAGCCTTATGTCTCTTCAAAGTGGGGGTGGGGGTGGTTGTTGCCACTAAGTGCATGTGTGAAAATGCACTTATCTCCCTTCCATGTGAAACCATCCTTAAAATGAACTAGCTTTACCTTGCATGTTCCCTTTACCATTAGCAACAGGCTAATCAATCAAGCACTATTTATGGTAGATCAAGTTTGAGACTCGAGAATGGACTTAAGCTTAGGTCTCAAGGGGCCAATAAGAGGGGAAAACCTCATTAAAATTCCAAGTGTCTATTTATGTATCAAATTAAATTTTCATTTCTATCAAATCCTTTGTGTTTTCCACACTTGCAATTCATTCCACAATTTGAAATTTGGTAATTATGGCCATTTGTGAGTGTGACTTAAGCTTAGGTCTAAAGGGGCCAAATAAGAGGCAACAACATGGTCTCTCTCTCTCTCTCTCTCTCTCTCTCTCTCTCTCTCTCTCTCTCTCTCTCTCTCTCTCTCTCTCTCTCTCTCTCTCTCTCTCTCTCTCACACACACACACACACACACGTTTTGATGTTCTTATTTCGAATAACACTACAAAGGTTAATTGAGTATGTCTTAACCCCCAACAATATGGATTATATAAAGGATGATTATAACCTTTTCATTTCTCAATTTCAACCATGACAACCCTTGGTCTTGGAACATCGTCATCAAAGTCCAAACCTAGCAAACATCATTTACATGAATCCAAGGGGTGGTCAACTTTATTGGCAATTTTCATAGAAAATTGCCAAGACATAGTCCTCCCTCTAATTGCTTCCAATATTGTGAAGTCACTTTGAACATCTTTCTATCTAAAATCTAAAAACCTTTGCTTATAAGATTCTTATCCAAATCCTTAAAGGTAGAAGCAGGTGTCCCAAAGACAATGTATTAGATTTTGTTGAGCATGGAACTAATAAAAGGATCAAAACCTTTGGAGGTTCACAAGATGTAGGTAATATCACAAGAATGGGCTACCACATCTTTGAATTAGTAAATCAAGTAGACACTTTCACAAGATGATGCAAGTGGATGTGGACATGAACACATCTTCTAATCTTTCTTGCACTCATCATCGATAAAAACATATTTGCATCTCTCGCATATTAAATAGGACTTGCTACTAGATTTAGTGTCAATCCAAGTGTTTAACGTTTTTCTGATCTGTGAGGACAAGATAGTGTTTTAGTACAATTACTAGTTAGTCATTCGATCCTTAATGCATATAAGACCTTAGTGCAAAAAGAGAATAAGCAATCACACAACTTGCAAAAAATGTAGTCATTAATCCATATTCACAGTACATATAGGTGAGTTCGAGTTGGCTTCACGTTCCATATATGCTTCATGCTAACAGCCTCAGCATGACTGACGTCTTGTCATGACGTGTATACAAAAACTACACATAACCGTTCAACCACCAACATGAACAAAAACAAGGGCTTAACCTAATCACAAAATTATTTAACCAGCTAACTAAAAGGTCAGTTGACTGTGAAGTGTCACTAAAACCATAAAGTAACAATCCCTCTCTCACTTCATAGTCAACTCTAATTATTTATATACATTATCCTCCATTTCTGTTATACCCATCAAATTTCTCAGAAACACAAATCTGTGATTATTTAATCCTTTGGTCATGATGTCAGCAATCATAGAGCTAGTGGGACAAAATTTCAAGTTAAGTTTCCCCTCTTGAACCAAATCTCTAACAAAATGGTATTGGATCGCTACATGTTTACTTTTCTTGTGAAGACCTGCATTCTTACTTAAAAACAAACATCCTTGAATATCATTATAGAGAACCATTTTTGAAGTGTCAATCTCAAGTTCTTCAAGCACATAGGAATTTTTTTGCTACATGACAAACTCCCATGTATGTAGCCTGTGTAGAGGATACAGTTGTGGAATGTTGCTTTTTACAACTCCAAATAATGCATGTTCCTCCAATTTGAATATGTAGCCACACGTCGATTTTTTGTCATTAACATCCCCCGCCAGTCAGAATTTGCAAAACTTGTCATTTGTTCATGAACAGCCTTTAATTGAAGCCCATATCTAATAGTCCCTTTCAAATACCTTATGACCCTCTTTGTTGTCTGCCAGTGTCCTTTCTCTGTGCATAATGTCACGTTTGGGTCAAGTGGCACACCCACTGACATGCATTCTTTCATTTTAAAATTTTCTACAACTGACTCAATGTAAATGCTCTGTGAAACCCAGGTGAGTCCTATATCACTGTTCCTCATAAACTGCAATCCCAAACAGTAGCGTAACAGTCCTAGCTCAAACTCTCCCTTCAATCTTTCCTTGAATTCATTCATGACTTTTTTTTATTATTGCAAAATATTATAATGTCATCTACATATAATGTAATAGCCAAAAACAGATCACTTGTAATCTTAACATAAATCTCTGTATCAGCATAACATCTCCTAAGTCCATTTTGAATCAAGAAATTGTCTATTATTCAGTACCACATTCTTGACGATTGTTTTTGCCCGTACAATGCTTTCTTGAGTGCACATACCTTGTTTCTACCATCCTTGAAGCCAATGGGTGTATCTGTGTAAAAGGTCATCCTTGATTATGACACAATAGTTGCCCTTGAACTTCAGCTCCAATCCACTCTAAGCCATCCTTTTGACTGACAAGAGGTTCTTTGATACTTGAGGCACATACATCACATCTTTTAACACACCCATTTCGTTTCTGCCAAGTGCTAATCGCACTATTCCTGATCCAAGTGATTTGATGGATTTTGATTCCCTACTATTACTCTCTTCTCTTCGAAGTTATCCTCATATGTTGAGAATACTTCTCTGCTGAAGGTCATGTGTGTCGTCGCCCCTGAGTCCAAATACCAGGCTTCATCATTGCTCCTTTCTCCTGAGTCTGATATGTCAATCACCATTGGCATTTTTTTTCCTCCACCATTTCTTGGGAGTAACTTTTGTTCTAACTTTTCGCAAATTGTCTTCAAGAGCCATGAGAGCTATATCCTCTTCTTTCTGCTCTACTTCAGTGCCCATGTTCACCTGCATCACTCTCTTTCTCTTCATGTCGTTAGCTCTCTTGGCACATTCCCTTGCAATGTGACCAAGATTGTGACAGTAGTAGCAGATGATTTGTCTCCTCTTCTCGAAATGTTGTTTTCCTCGGCCTTCTTCCGCACCCTGACATTCTTCTATCTGTCGAGCTTTATTTGAACTATGCCTTTGACCTCCTTTTGAATATCCACTTCTATCGTTCAGTGTTAGCTTCCCAGTGAGTGCTAATTTATCCCTCATCAACTGGCTCTTCCTTCTCCCATCTTCTTGAAGTAGTCTTTGTATGACAACATTTAATTCCAAATCCTCCACCCTACCATTTTCAGGAATCATGATCAGAGGATCATATGGGGCTGGGAGACTATCCAGTATCATAAATACTAGATGGTTTTTCTCTACTGATGCACCCGTCGCTTCCAGTTGCCACTCGATTGTCTTCATTCATTCCAAGTGTTCTTGCAATGAGTCACCCTCGTTCATCTTCAAGGTAGCCAATTGTCACAATCCTTCCTTCATATATGCCCTCCAGTGTATCTCAGACCTGCTTTGCATCCTTTACATCCTACACCTAGGTGGCTGGCATCACTCCCAACGTGAGACATATGTTGACAAAAGCTTTCCTCTCTCTGGCTTTGAATGTCCCTTTTCTTTCAGCACCATCTTGATCCACCATTTCCAGAGCCCATATCGATCCCCATTGAATTTCTCGATCCCTCGTTGATCACTAACATTCTGCACTTCCATCTCTGCAAGCTTTGCATCCTCTTCTCAATCCTTCTCGCTTAAGCAATACGTCAAATCATGAATTTTGTATAGCGATTTATTTTGCACGTGGGCCCATAACCATTGTAAATCCTGTCGAAAATAGGTTAGATAATCGTACCAGAAACTTCCTACTTCCAGTGCATGACTACGCCTATCAAAAATTGCATGTTAGCTTATTCTGACAAATCCCCAAGATACTCGGACAGAGAAACTCAAGAGCACCTCTCACCTTAGACCGAGGAGGTCTCTGAGAAGACGAGACTAATTAAGACTAAGAGCTGCGTATGAGAGCCGAGAAATACTAGCTAGGAAAAACAAGTAAGAACTGTGTAAGCCTCATGGTGAATCCCGGAAGATGGAGTGACCATGTAGGAACTAGTATTTCTAAACAAATGCAATAAATGCAAGTAGACCCCTCTTTAAGAAAGTAGAGTGAGCCACCTTTTGATGGTGACCTCTAGTGGAGAGCAATATTCCACTTATAATTTGTGAAATGTGGAAATTCCACTTAGATGCCACCTAAGGAGCTCTCTTGCTTATTTAAGAGACTCCCTCTTTGTGAAGAGAAGCTTTTTGCATTGTATCTACTCCATGCTTAATAAGAAGATTTTCCATGAGTTTGATGTTACACTAAGCTCCTTGATCATGATGGTTCTCTTGAGTGATGCCCCTATGATCATGCCCTTCCATTCATATTGTGTGTGGTTGTGGATTTAGAGTGGATTAGTTTTCTTGCTTTTTAGGGTGGATTAGATTTCTTGTTTTCTTGTGGATTAATGTAGAAGCCAACATTCAAGTAAACTAAATAGGCTGGATCTGTGGTGTGATTCTTGCATATCTCTGTACAATCCAGTTCTTGATGTTCTTGGGATGTCCAAGAATCAAAAGGCTAGTTGGTTTCTTGATTCTTGGACTTCTAACATGCTGTAGATTAGTTTCTTGTTTCTTGTTTTGTCAATTTATGCCAGGTAGCTCAGTGTTAATGTAGTGTAGGCTCTGATTTCAGTCCGTTTTAAGTGTAGGTAGCTGTAGAATCTGTAGAACGTTCATTGGTTTGTATGTTGATCTGTGAATGAGCGTTCTTGGCTTGCATCCATGTAGAATGTAAGTGCATTCAAGAGCGGACAGGGTTTCACACGTGGGAAACCAGAAAGTACACCTACCTTCAATTAATGATTGTTCTTGTTAGGATTTTGTGTCTAGAATTGATCTAGATTGATCTTAATCTCAAGTAGATTGATAGATCAAGTAATATGACAACCAATCTCTCTTGAGGATCAAATTAGGATCCACTTTAGGTCCTTTTTGTACTTTTTGCACAAGTTTGATTAGGATATAAGTCTGAGAGTTCTGTATTTGAACAACCTAATCTTAGTTTTAGTACTAGGATCAGAGAGGGGTTGATTTAGTGGAGGAATTATGTAATTAGAGGTAAGTGGGATTGAAAAACTGTTGAGAGTGAATGTTATTCGTCTCAGGGATTTTCCGGTTATGTTATTTACTCATGAGAAATAGAAAATCTTTTGTAGATGAGTTACGAGATCTCAATGAGATATGTGAGTAACATATGTGGGTTCTGGAGGAGTCTGTCAGATAAAAAACGTGTTTATGTACTGGGTCATAGTGAGATTATTCACATGTGTGCACAATTAATCTTGTATGAATCTATTGTGTATTCCTGGTTACTAGAGTTATTTGGTGCACTTAACCTAGTCGGTGAACATGAACATATGATCAAGTTTTGTTTTGACAGATACTTGCAGAGTTAACAAATCTTTGGATTGGAGATTTATGGATTAACTTATAAATGGTTTGGATGAGAATCTAAATGTGGTGTCATACTAGTATAATTGAGATCTGCACCTAGACATTTGAGATTTCTAAATCATTGACAATTAACTTGAGTAGTTGATTACTCCAGAGTGAAGTTAATTGGTAAAACGACCAGTGTGATGTGGATTCACCAGAAACTGATAGTTTTGATTTATATTGCTTGTAAGATGCATGATTAGTGAATCATTTGGGTTCATCAGTTAAAATTATGTGCATTGGATATATAGAATTCTTGGGATAGAGTATTCCTTAGTTAAGGAATAGACTCAGCTCATTAGTGATTGTATTCTAGAGCGCTCAATTGGATAACGAATCATAATGAATCCAAGAATAATATCTGAATTGATATTCAGTAGGACTTTGGGTATCTAGATTTGGTTCTAGATTGTAATCTAAAGGCTTTTTTGTAGTTGAAGATGATTGTCATTTTGGTATACGTTCAGTCTTTAATTACTAGTGGTTTATAGACCTTGAATCTTGCACTTCAGTTAAAGAATCTTGTTTGAGAAATATTCCTAAATCCAGTATTTTCTTAGTGGAAAGATTTTGAAATGATTCTTACTTTTCCTGAGTTATGTAGGACATATACTCCAGTATCCTATAAATGATTAAGTATGAGTTCTGGATTCCAGAAAATTATGATTGATGAATCATACGAATCTAAATAATTATGGGCGGTTTGGCTCCATAGTCTCTTCTATTGTGTTTTCCTATCCTCATCTTAGGAGCAATCCTATGGGGTCTTTACAGATGCTATCAGTTCTCACGGGTGCATGTTGACCCCTCCCAAATGACCGCAACGGAGTTGTTTGCAGCCCCTCCCTTCACGGTGTTTGTGGCCCCTCCAGTCACTCACTCACTGGTCGTCGCTGATCTGCAAACACACCTTATACCACTCTCAATCTCAGTTCACCAACACCTTGCCCCTCAAATCATGTCTAAAAACTACTACCTAATTGAACTCTTTGATAGCTGAATACAGTTTAATTACTATTTACTGTTGCAGCTTTGAAAATCTATAAGAGAATTGTGTTCATCACATTTGATCCACTCCACTACTCTCAATATGAGTCCATCAACACCTTGCCCTCAAGTCTTGTCTGAAAATCACTTTCTAATTGGACTCTTTTTTAAAAATATAGTCTGATTGAAATCTTATGCTACATCTTTGAAAATCTAGAAGAGTATTGTGCTCCACGCTCTAGTCTCAATATCATCCACACTAATCCACCAACACCTTGACCTCAAATCCTATTTACAAATCACTTCTTGATTGAAAGAATTATTCCTGAGCTGATCAATTCAATGTAATTTCTATGAAAATAATGTTATATCTATCTCTCTATTTTGCTCCTGCAGCTCTGAAATTCCAAAAGGTTGAGGCGTAGATACTATACGAAGAGGAGGTTTTTAGGTAGGGGTGGTCCACCAGCACGCTGTGTTACACCTGAGGAGGTGCGTAATCACCCGTCATATAGGACTCCAGAGACAGAGTCTAGATCAGCTAGAGCTAGACTACAGAGGCGTAGATTTCAGGTGAAGAGGAGAGCTCGAGATAGGGTTGGTAGATTATTTGAGGTGGGCAGATCGCCCCTGACTCCATCCCATCATGATTTGGGATGGATGGAGTTTGCATGTGGTTGTTGTTCGGCCTTGCGATGGAAAGCAGAAAGGAATAGTCGTTTCTATTGCATGAAAGACAAGGTGTGTTTGCCTTTGATGCCATCACTGCCTTCTGAGCTATTTCATTTGTACACGTCCTTCGATGACTCAGGAGCTCATTTTAGGAAGAGCATTTGGGGTTACAATAACTCATTGGCATTTGCATCTTGTGGGGTGAATCTGGATAGATCCATCTCCAACTCCATAGGCGGCGCATATACGTTTCGAGTGTTTGGGCGGTTGCACCATCACATTGGTGGTTTGTTGCCATCAGATAGGCCTTCCTTTTCGTAGATTTACTTCATGGATGGTGATGATTTGTAGATGGATCATAGATTATCTCTGAACCCTGAGCTTAGGCATGATGTTCTCTCTGTCTTGCAGAGCATGATGGTGTGAGTCCATTTGCGCAACGTTTTAAGAACGTTGCGTGGATCATGCGGGAGAATGTCACAAAAGATATTTGTCTCCGCATAGTATCAGGTTGTTCGCAGAGTAGAGTGAGCAAGCAATTCAATGCTCCCATGAGCAATGAGATTGCGGTGCTTATTCCTTTAGACTAGACCCCGAGCGACGGAATGCATGACATCATACTGCATTCCATTCAGGATGGTTTGTTGTTCATCACACAACATCATTCGTCGTATGATGCATTGCATTTTGTACTGTTATTTCCATCTGCTACCGATGGGTGGTATCCGGAAATCCCACATGTGCATGTCAGAAATGACGCACGTGCCGATGATGGTGTCGATAACGGTGCACTTTCTGATGCCTTTGAAGAGAATTTGGAGGGTAGTCACAAAGATGTCACCATTCGAGAGTTTTACTGCTATCATTTACAGGTTCGTTCAGAGCATGTTTCACCGATCCATCTAGGTGGAAGGCTGTTGCAAGAGTATGCGTGTGACATGATGGCAAAGATGGTGCAAAATAACATGAATTACTACTACAATAATCAACATAGTTTTCGTAGAGAAATTCGTAGTGGTATTGTTGATGTTGTGGGAGCTCATTCCTCTAGTGACATAGGAACGCATGTAGTGCTTCCATTTTCATACATCGGTTCACCGTGTCATATGCATCAGTAATACCAAGATGCTATGGCCACAGTTAGGGAGTTGGGTTCTCCCGATTTGTTTATCACGATGATGGCGAACCCAAATTGGTTGGAGGTGAGGAGAGAGTTGCAATTCCGACAGAAAACTGCAGATAGGCCTGATTTGATATCGAGGGTTTTTAGCATGAAGCTTCAACATTTGATCGACCTACTGAAGAACGATGGTATTTTTGGGTGCATTATAGGGAGGCTGCATGTCGCGGAATTCTAGAAGAGAGGATTGCCTCATGCCCACCTATTGATTATATTGGAGGAGCAGAGCAAACCCATCACAGTTGGAGAATACGATCGTATTGTGTGTGTAGACGTTCCTGTGAAGGAGGAAGATTTGGAGTTGTACAAGATAGTGAGGACATGTATGATGCACGGCCCATGCGGAACAACTATTCCAAATGCACCATGCATGAAGGATGGAAAGTGCTTAAAGAACTACTCAAAGAATTTCTTTGATGAAACATCGGTGGTGAAAGGGTATATTTCATATAGGCGGAGGGAGAACGGAGTGACGGTGCATTCACATGGAGTGGAGTTAGATAACAGGTGGGACATATTAATGGACTTTGCATGTATTGACTCAACTTGCCAACACAAAAACTAAGATCTAGTCTAGTGATAGTTAAGTATTTCAAGGAACCAATAAGCATTCTATAGGTAGTGATGTCCTCAAAGGATGGTTCATCACTTTCCTTAGAAACTTTTACACTTAGTTCCATAGGAGTTTCAACTCCTTTACAGTCAATCATGTCTTATCTTGCTAAGATTGATCTAGCATACTTAGATTGACATATGAAGGTAAAATCATTACTTCTAGTGACTTCTATTCCAAGTATAACTTTAAGAAGTCCTAGATCTACCATCTTAGATTCACTAGACAAGGAAAATTTTACATTATTGATGCCATCTAGATCATTTCTTGTAAGTATAATGTCATCAACATATAAAACTAAGATAATGATCTTTCCATCATTACATTTGTAGTACAATGATGGTTCATAAGAACTTACAACAAATCCAATGGAAATAAGATAGGAATGCAACCTAGAGTACCATGCTCTTGGTGCTTGCTTGAGTCCATAAAGACTCTTCTTCAAGAGACACACCTTGTCTTCTTCTCCATCTTTGATGAAGCCCGGGTTGGCACATGTAGATTTCTTCTTCCAAGAATCCATGCAAGAAAGCATTTGTCACATCAAGTTGGAAGAGCTCCCATTTGAAAGAAGTCGCAAGACATATGATTAATCTAATGGTCACAAGCTTTGCAATAGGTGCAAAGGTTTCATCATAATCTATGCCTTTGACTTGCAAAAAACCTTTTGCTACAAGTCTAGCTTTGTACTTATGAATGGAACCATCTTGATTATATTTCAATGTATATATACATTTACAAGTAAGAGGCTTCTTTCCATAAGGTAAATCAACAAGTTTCCAAGTTTGATTTTCCATTAATGCATCAAACTCTACTTGCATAGCTTTCCTCCAATATTGAGATTTATTTGCTTCCTCAAAGCTAGTTGGTTCTTCAAGCATAGTAGTCAAGAAAGTATAAGAGTTGAGTAGTTGAGAATCTTCCCTTTGCTCCCCTTTGTCACTATAAGTGAGCCTTGATGGCTCAATCCATGTCCTTGTTGATCTTCTTGGCACCCTTGGACTTGGAGTAGATTCCTCTTGGTCTTCATCTTCATGAAGCTCCTCCTCGGCCATAGCATGATCTTTGACAAGTTGAGTGTTGTTGGAAGTCACCTTTCCTTTGGCTTGGAGAGATTCATCAAAAAGTACATCTCTACTAGCAACAACCTTTTTTGTAATAGGATCATATATCCTATAAGCTTTCTTACTTTCACTATAACCAACAAAGATGCCTTTGAAAGAAGTGGCATCTTCCTTTTACCTTGTTTCTAAAGGAATATGTACATAACAAGTACATCCAAAAACTTTCAAATCACTAAGATTTGGCTTTTTGCAAAACAATACTTCATAAGGTGTAAGTCCTTTAATGGCACTATTAGTCATTCTATTACAAAGAAAGTTTGCACATAAAATAGCTTCTCCCCAAAATGAAATAGAAAGAGATGCATCTAATCTCATAACTCTAGCACACTCACATAGTGTCCTATTCTTTCTCTCAGCTACTCTATTTTGTTGTGGAGTATATGTACAAGTAAACTCTCTCTTTATGCCATTAGTTTAACAAAACTTTCTCATCCTATTGGAGATGTACTCCCCTCCATTATCACTTATTAATACTTTCAAGCTAGTATTAAGTTGCTTTTCCACAAGAGTTTTGAACTTTACAATAGACTCAAAAACTTCACTTTTCTTAGACAAGAGATAAACCCAAGAGTATCTTAATTTATCATCAATAAAAGTGACATACATAAGAGCTCCACCATTTGATTCATGTGAAAATGAATGAACATCCGAGTGTATAAGGTCAAGAGGAGAGTTAGATCTTATCAAAGGTCTCTTGAAAGGAAGGTTATGAGATTTGGAGAGTCCACAAGCTTCACAAAGCTTGCCACACTTGGATATGGTTTCGGGAAGTCCTCTTGCTAGCTCTTTTGTCACCATGGTCTCCATAGCTTTGTAGTTAGGATGGCCTAACCTTTTGTGCCATAATTCTAGTTGAGTGAGCTCCTCCCTTCCCATGTTCACACTTCCAACCATCACATTAGCATCCAATTTGAATAACCTTCCTTGCTTGAAACCACTAGCAATACATTTTTCATCTTTCAAGATAGAACATGCTTCATGCTTGAAATGTACATCTAATCCACTATCCATAAGTTATCCTACACTCAACAAGCTCTTTGTAATTGAAGGTACATAAAGAACATTGTCTAGATCTACTTTTTTAGATGATCCTAGATATAAAGGAATGGATCCAACACCTACAATCTCACATTTTTTATCACTTGCAGTGAAAATAAATCTCTTAGAACTATTGTAAGAAAGTAGATTAGAAAAGTAGTCTTTTTGGTGAGTCATGTGAGAGCTTGCCCCACTATCAATCCACCAAGTGTCTTGATTAGATGTTTTTGGTGAGGATACCATCAAAGATAGATTGCCTTCTTCCTCCTCCTCAAGCACAAGATTTCCTTGATTGTCCTTCTCTTGGGCATTCTTCTTCTTGTAGCACTCGGATGCAAAATGTCCCTTTTTTCCACAAAAGAAACACTTTAGTTTCTTCTTGTCCTTTTTGCTCTTGCCTTTGGAACTTGATGCTCCATCTTTGTTCTCCATCTCCATGTTTTGAGTCTTCTTGGATGGAAACTTTTTCTTCTTGCCTTTCAAAGAAAAGTTAGTTTTTTCATCACCATCATTCAAAGATAAGGAACTCATCCTACTTTTGATATGAAGCATTCTACTCTCCTCACTAACAAGCACACTTTGAAGTTTTTCAATACTAGGAAGTAAATCTTGAATAGCAAAGGTTTGAACAATATTGGAATATTCATCTCCTAATCCATTCAAAATGATTTGAACTAATTCATCATCTTTGATTTTATCATCTATAGAAGACAACTCCTTATTCAAAGATTTGATCCTAAAGACATTATTTTGGGCACTTTCACTACTTCCTTTCATGCTTTGAAGGATATGATTCCTAAGCATGAGTATCCTTGAAGTGTTCTTGGATCCATAAATGGCTTTTAATGAATCCCATGCCTCTTTGGATGTGGTACAAGGTGAGATTTCTTTCAAAAGTTCATTACTTACATTCATTTTTATGCAGTGTAATGCAACTCTACATCTCTTTTTGTACTTAGCCAATTTAACTCCTCCTTGAGGTTCTACTTCCACCTCAAGTACTATGTCATAAAGATCATGAAGTACAAGCAAAGACTCCATTCGAACTATCCAAGTAGCATAATTAGTGGATGTAAGTCTTTCACTAGCTTCAAGCAAAAAACCACCCATTGATGCCATTTTTGAATGTAAAAGCACTAGAAACTCTTATGGTTTCTCTAAGAGATCTGAACCTAAAGTCTTTTAGCAATTTAGAAAGCTTATAGACTCAATCCTATCACTCATGAACAAATCTAGAATGATGGAAATTTAGATTCTAGTCTCGAACTTGCAAAATCACTCCTTAATCTATGATTTTTACCAATCTCTCTCTTCAACCTCAACATACACTCAAAAAATCAGAGAAGATCAATTAGTGCACCTAATTCAAGCTTCAATTTTGATTTTTTGACTGATTTAATCCAAGAACTAATCAAAGGATTAGATTCATTATAGAAAATGCTTGATTTTGCACCAAGATTCACTCAAATTGGGTATTTGAGTCAAATTCTACAAATTTTTGAAATTTATCAGTCAAAACCGGAGCTGTACAGCCTCACACGTGTGAAAAGGGTGTGAAAAATACAGATCCTAAGTGGATCTAAACTCCAAGATCATTGGCTTGAATGCTTGCACTCCAAACTACATAAGCTAGGAATTGGCAACACATTCTATGCTACCTAGAATGCAAAGAACTTGATCAAAAAGCATTTATCACAAATGGAAACTTCCATAAACATCAAGTGCGGCCCAAAATAGCATTATACAGTCCATAATACATCAGCCTACCACTTTTGGAAAGCACCTAAGATCATACACACAAAGCTTGAACTCAATCACTACACAATGCCAACAATGGAAGGAGAACCCAATAGAAAAATCTCTCATTAAGCAAATGAATACAATGGATCTGCTCCAACCTGTTTCTCCACGGCCTACCTGCTATATATAGCTGAGAGAGATGACTCTCTCTCCTCTCTCTAGACCCTCCTTACCTAAAATATGCCCTATATAGGTAAAATTGGCATATATGTCCAAAATACATGAAAATGGACTCATTTCGAAGGTCTTGAAGTTTGACACTTCTTCATACTGAAAAAATACACTTACTAAAAATATCTAGACCTGTTTCACACGTGTGAAAAGTCAGATCCTAAACTATGTGCCATTTTTAGCAATTTTGGCCTAAAACTAGACAAGGAAATGTTGACAATTTTCACACTCCCTCTTCAACTTAACTTGCTAGTTTTACAACACTACTTTGTTCCAACTTAAGAATGATCTCCATCATCAGAATAGATCTCTTCTCAAGGATCCTAATATGTACAAAATAGGACACAACATAATTGATATAGATAATAGTGTCCATATAGGATGCTTCACTATTTCTTACATCAATTTTACATAGAATCATAAAAATGGTACATGTAAAAGAACATAGAATCTCAATTAATGAATTCCTCCATGTATCCATCTCTGGTTTCTCTGTAAAATAGCAGCAAGCAAGTTGTAAATGAAAGTGATCAACAAGTGTTTGCATGCCTCCTCCACATTTCACTATACATATAGTGAATGCAACATGTATCTCCATGAATGAACTTCCATCACCACCTTGCCTTTGTAGATCTTCAATCCATGAAAGCCTTTGAGTGAATGAATGCCAAAAAAATGTGTTCCCTACTCCATTTGAATGACCAAAACCTGAACTTGAAATACTTGAAGTACCTCCACAAGATTTGCACACAACGCTTGATCCTACAATGTCAACAAGTTGCCAATTTGCCAACACTAGAATACTAGATCTTGAACTTTGTTCAAAAGAAAACATATTGACCACTTCAATACCTTTCAAGATCTGAATGAATTCATGTACTTGATCATACAAACCAGCAATGATAACTATTCCATCTCCAAGATCCAAAGGATGCAAAACTATGGAACTAGTTTTATTGAAATTTGACAATTTCAACACATTGACATAACAATGTTCATACATGAGATTAGGCAAGTGAGGTAGAGTAAGAAGACACTTCCTTGCAGCTCCAAAGACCTTACTTGAACCTTCAAGAACCTGTAAAAACAGATCCAAAATGCCTTGACCATTTGTCTCTTCTTTGATGCTTTTCACTAGCTTCGAATTGCCACTTGTCTCTTGGTGTTGATGAAGCAATCCAAGATCAACCTCTTGATCTTCCAATAAGACATCAAAGATCTTGCATATGTGAACATCTTCAGATCTGAAACTCTGAAGATACTCCCTCTCAAACACATGATTAAGATCCCACAAGATCTCATCAATGCTCAAATTTGACCCTTCACTATAGTTAGTGAAAACAATGCCACCATCATAAACCAAAAGATAGATTCCAACATTTCCATTTAACATGAAGTAGAGTAGGTGAAGATGAGTATCAAACCTAATCAAAACAGCCCTCTTGAGTTCATAACAAACCTCAATAAGCTCACCAATGATATCTCCCTTGCCTTGAAGAAGTTGCCACTTGAGTTGCTCCATGTAGTCTTCTTCAACCAACCTTTTGCCATCTTGACCATGAATGAACAATCCACCACAATCATAGAATGCTTTGAGTTGATGAAGAGATGTTAGATCCATGCTTTGGATCTTCCCAAGAACCACTCTTCCATTGCCCTTTCCTTCACAAGACTCCCTCTTAATGCTAGCACCACAAAAGTTAGAAACCTCCCTCTTGATAGTTGCACCATAAGAAGTAGAAGACTCTTGAATATTAGAAGCCAAGAAAAGAATCCTTAGTACCTTCAACATAAGAGTGATTGAAGTACTCTCTCTTTTCAAACATGAACTTCTACTCAATGATTTAGGTAATGAGTCATATGATAATGATTCTTCCTCACTATCGTTCATAAAAACATCATTCAAAGTACATCCTACTTTGAACACTTCACATACTTCTCTTCCTTTTGACTTGTGATCTCCCTCACCAAGTCTCATGATAGAAACCTTTGATCTACTCTTTTTATGAAGAAATGTGACACCACTTGTTGCACAAATGACTTTATCACAAAAAGATGTAAAAGAACCATTTCCTTCAAGCATGCTCAAAGCACCATCATCTTTTCCCACATGATTACATACATCAATATGAAAAGAATTAGAAGAACAACCATCTTCTTGCAAAGAATGACACTTAGCATCTCCATCTTTTTCCATATGAACAAACAAGTCATTAGCAACAATCACTTCCAAAGAAGAATCTTCATCAACTCCATTGATGAAGTTAGCTCCTTCCTTACCTTTTCCATTTTTGCACTTGCCATCTAGCACCATTGAAGAACCACCAAGCCTTGGAAGTCCATGAGTAGAAGAGTACAAACATGATGCTAATTTAGCTCCACATGACTCCATATGACTAGTAGGTAACACTAGTGCATCTTCAAGATCCAATGGATCCAAAAAATTGACCATAGATTCACCAAAGCTTGCCAAGTTAGCACAACAATTATCATCTCCAAGAAGTACATTAGATCTCAACCTAGATCTAGCATTTTGTTTCTTATGGCATTCATTTGCAAAATGTCCTTTTATCCCACAATAAAAGCACTTGAACTTTGACTTATTGTTCTTAGTAGAAGAGGAAGAGGAAGAGTGATCATCATGATCAAAGTTACCACCTTTGGACCATTTCCCTTTGCCTTTACCTTTGCCCTTGAATTTGCCTTTTGTGAAGAAAGCCTCTTCACCTCCACCTTGCAAGGATGCACCATCAAGCTTTGATTGCAACCTATGTTCTTCAGCCAATAAGATTTCTTGCAAGTCAACCACACTTGGCAAGACTCTTTGAATGGCAAAAATTTGCACAAGGTTAGCATGTTCATTTAGCAAACCATTCAACATAACTTGGACTATTTCACCATCTTTTATGTTCTCATCAATGCATGCTAAATCATTACTTAGGGACTTAACTCTCAAGATAAATGCATGAGCACTTTCACCCTCTCTTTGCCTACTAGAAAATATTTGTCTCCTTAGGGTCAATACCCTAGATGTGGACTTTGATTCAAAGAGCTTCTTTAAGGCATTCCATGCCTCACTTGCACTTTGACACTTTCCAACTTCCTTGAGAAGTTCATTTGTAACATTCATTTTAATGATATGAAGAGCCCTTTTGGCCTTCTTATCAAACCTTTGTTGCTCTTGAAGTGTGAGAGGTCTCTCTTCAATTTCTGCAACTATGTCCATGAGTTCATTCAACTCAAGTAAGGACTCCATCCTCACTTTCCAAGTAGAGTAGTTTGATGAACTCAACCTTTCACTAGACTCTAGCATGATCCCACCATTGGAAGCCATGATTCTAATGTTTCTTCAACTTTTAGGTTTTGTCCTAAAGCACTTAGCACTCACTTTTCTCTCAACAAATGATAGATAAAGAGATCTATGAAGATTTAGGACCCTAAAACACTTCTATCTTGAACCTAGATGGTTTCCAAGCATAGAAAGGAAGATTGAAACACATGCAACACTTTGCACACACTAAGAATGGATTACAAAATCAAACCAACCTGAACACACTCTTGCTTAAGCTCTAAAACTTTCCAGCAAGTGACCAAATCAAGTTATGGTGTGAAGAGTTACTTGCATTCTTAGAAAATACCCAAAACTAGGATGCCAAGATTACCTAGTAATGAACAAACTTGATCAACATATGATCAACACACTAAGATATTGATTCAACCTGTAAAACCACATGTAAACCACACTTCTAAAAGTTTATAAACTCCAGCAAGTGATAAATACAAGATTTAGAGGTGAATGAATGAGCACACTTAGTGAATCACAAGACTAGCTTCACTATCTTGTCAAATCTTGGTGTTTAGATGTAGATCTAAGATCACTTCACATGAGAATGTTCCTCAACCTGTTAAGAACCTGAAAACACACTTGCATAATGGTTAACACCTTCCAGCAAATGCTCCAATCAAATTACATAAGGAGAGTTACTTACATGCTCAACAAAGTACACCAAAATTTATGCCAAAATTGATGACAATCTTTACAATATGCTCTTCACAATGGAGCTTACAATATGTTCACCCAAAAAAGGGGATCTTTCATCCAAATGGGAGCTTTGCTCAGCCTTTAGGAGAATTACAACTCACTCAAAAGAGCATTTGTCATCCACTTAAGGAGAAGTTTCATCCACTTAAGGAGAGTGTTCATCCAAGAATGGAGATTGTCAACAATAGGATTGAAAAGAACATTGTTAGTATTGAATATGCACAAGCCTCACAATCACAAATGATTAGGTGTTATGATCTGATCCAAAATAGTTTCTTTTCAGCCTCTGATCTTCAATAGACCTGAAATATACTTTTGATCCACAAGTTCAACTCACAAAACAAAGGTTAGTAATATTTGATCAACAAAGCAATGCAAAATCATGCTAGAACTTGATCAAACATCCAAATATCACCAAAAATGGAATACTTACTGTAAATAGAAGCCAACCAGCTCTGATACCATGTGAAAAATACAGATCCTAAGTGGATCTAAACTCCAAGATCATTGGCTTGAATGCTTGCACTCCAAACTACATAAGCTAGGAATTGGCAACACATTCTATGCTACCTAGAATGCAAAGAACTTGATCAAAAAGCATTTATCACAAATGGAAACTTCCATAAACATCAAGTGCGGCCCAAAATAGCATTATACAGTCCATAATACATCAGCCTACCACTTTTGGAAAGCACCTAAGATCATACACACAAAGCTTGAACTCAATCACTACACAATGCCAACAATGGAAGGAGAACCCAATAGAAAAATCTCTCATTAAGCAAATGAAGACAATGGATCTGCTCCAACCTGTTTCTCCACGGCCTACCTGCTATATATAGCTGAGAGAGATGACTCTCTCTCCTCTCTCTAGACCCTCCTTACCTAAAATATGCCCTATATAGGTAAAATTGGCATATATGTCCAAAATACATGAAAATGGACTCATTTCGAAGGTCTTGAAGTTTGACACTTCTTCATACTGAAAAAATACACTTACTAAAAATATCTAGACCTGTTTCACACGTGTGAAAAGTCAGATCCTAAACTATGTGCCATTTTTAGCAATTTTGGCCTAAAACTAGACAAGGAAATGTTGACAATTTTCACAAAGGGTTCCTACAGCCCACAACAAGATTTGGACCAAAATTTTTGAGGATAGCTATCAAATTGAACTCGCTACACAAAATTTGACTAGTTTCCAAAAAATTGCTAATTTTGGCTTTGATTTGGATTAACCCTATCAATTTCAACAAAACCTCTTGTACTAGGCTCTGATACCATGTGCAAAAAGTACAAAAAGTACCAAGAGTGGATCCTAATTTGATCCTCGAGAGATTGGTTGTCAGATTACTTGATCTATCAATCTACTTGAGATTAAGATCAATCTAGATCAATTCTAGACACAAAAGCCTAACAAGAACAATCATTAATTGAAGTTAGGTGTACTTTCTGGTTTCCCACGTGTGAAATCCTGTCTGAGTACGGACTCCAACCTGAAAATCAAGTACACATTGATAGCACCTCAAAACAATCAAAACAAATGTAGACAAATGGAGAGAATCACTCAAAATTGCTTCCAAAACCAAGATTGGTGTCTCACATTGATTATGGCCAAATAAGCCTCTATATATACACTTTTGAAGCTCGAGGTACTGATCATGCATCAGATCTCACACGTGTGAGGATGCCTTGTCACCATCATGCAATTTGAAACTTGGATCAAAACTTTTCAAGTTTGGGCAATTTTGGTCTATTTTCCTACTATATGGAGATCTTCATGGAAATCTTTTAGAAGCAAAAACTTGCCTAATTCAGCTATTTCCACACGTGTGAGCTGTCCTCTACACATGGGATGTGACACCTATTCAAAATATTTGGCTCATGCAATCATTAGATTGGTGCCATGTGTCATATCTCTAGAAAACTAGTTTTTGGCCATTTTAGCCACTAGAACTTGAATTAAAACATATGTACAACATATATGATTATGGTACATGAAAAGTACACTAGTTTCACATGTGGGAACAGGCTCCACACATGTGTGTCTATCCTATATACAAGATTTTTGGTCTCTACCAAGCTTATTTTTGCATTTTTCACAAAACTTACTTCGATTCCAATCAAAATGGAATTAGTAACCTTTGACCTTTCACTGTACTACTTATAGATAATGATTCAAATATCAAACATGTTCTAGTTCCAGATTGTCCACACAATCCCTAGAGAATTCCTCTTATTCGAAAAGTTCCAATTAGGTATCTTACTCTTAATGTATCCGAAATTACTTTTAGATCAAACTTCATTTCTATACCATAGCTGGTTCTCTTCCGAAAACTATGCAACCTATAGATTCCCAGATAAAATTTTATCCCACCACTTCACCCCTCCTTTTAATGAAATTATAAATTTCAATAGAAGTTAACTGGAAAGATGATATATGAAAATATCTAAACACATGAAAACATCAGTAATAAGTGCATCCACTAAAAGATTCACTCTATTACAAACATGACTTTTCCTTTTTCCAACCCGAGTGATAGAAACTTCCATTCTATTAAAATCCATTTATGCAAAAAGAGATAATCTAGGGTTAAGAACACATTAAACCTGAGAATTTATCTGAATTCCAAGTCTATTCCCACAAGTAGTAGTTTATATGACATAACAGTCTTTCAGAAGAATAACTTCATGCTGGAAAGAATCATATAACCAGTCTGATGTCCATATTCGAGAAATTACTAAGAAGTAAAGGATTAATTAAGAAAACGAGAAATAGATTTGAGGGCCTCTGATTTTGTAATTAATGAGATACCACATTGGGATCTAGATTAAACCTCAAAATTTTTCAAAATACCCCACATTTGATCGAATGGTTTTCTTTTTTTTTTCCATATTGCGACTAGGTACTAAAACACACCATTGACCATTAGATCTTTACAAACCTAGAATTTTCTTTCCAAAATTACTGATGTCCCATACCACTAGCTTTTCTTTCCAGGAAACCCTTAACCGTCTTATCTGATATTCTAGAGATCCATTGATCATCTAGATGTCCTATAATCCACATAGGATATTATCTCTTGTCCCCATACTCTGGAGAATTCCTTTATTTGGATGACTGGCATGCCTATCAGATGGATACCCAAAATCCACATCTGATTATGTGACTTAGATAGAAGAATTAACATGGTTTCAATACTACATTCTGATCCTTACAGGTTAATGATAAGCTTCAAATCTCTCTGGATCCAAGAGCATCAACTCTAGGGACAAGCTTCTATCAACTAACAGATCCAATGTAATCTATATATCAGATTCCATTTCTAACATCACCATTGACATCCAAAGCTGTGGATAACTCAATGGTCACAAAGATATTAGTTATGAATTCAACTAAATGAATCCTACCCAGGAAATTAATATCCGATATTAAGCAATTATTTACTGGGACTGCTAAAATCCTAATTGCGAAATACATTTCCCGATCACACTTACTACCCTGATGTCCACTCTTCTTCCCTCCTTAGAATTTTCAGTTCTTTGAAAATCTTTCAATTAAGGTATCAAGAAGATGTAGTGACATTAGTAAATGTAAAAAAATGAATTACTATAGGAAAAAAGTTTGAAACAGTTTCATCTCTATCCTATACCTGGGTAGAAATATTAATATACAAACCACCATAGGATTTTGACTGGAAATGAAATCAGTTTTACTTTTGATCAGTTCCTATTATTTCAATTTTTTCAATAAAATTGGATTGTTTATCTCTTTTACTTTCTGGCTTAAGAATTACTTCGTTAAAATTATCTATAATTAATGAAAAATAAGATTTGGATTTGGTTCACACCAAAATAATACTGTTGAATAAAGAATTACCTCCAAAAATTATTTAACAAGTATTCCAAGAGCTTTTTGTTTGCTCAATTTTAATGACCCAAATCATCAAAACCACAAGAACCCACTGATCGGTGTTCCACCGATTTGAAAAGGAGAAAATTGAAAAAACACAATTTAACTCCATTTACTAGGAGTACCAATACTCCAGAATTAATCGGTTTAAATAGCATCGTACCAAGGAATCGAATTCCTAAACTGGGTATAGCCTGAGAACTGTACCACTCCCTTTGTTTAGTCAAGATTGGCTTAGAAAAAATTCCCACTGGAAACCGATTAATATTGCTTGACCATGAATACTAGTACTCAAGTTCCAAAAAACCGACTTAGCCAAAAACGTCAAAGTGACGTGCATATTGTCCCTAGAGAAAGGAAATTCAAATTCCTTCTACTCGCAATATGGGGACAATATCTAACTCCAAGGTTGAACTTTGACCATCCGACACCAAGAAATCGAAATTTCTAAAACTGGGTGTTAGTAGCTTAAACTTTCGGAGTTGATCTGAAAAACCCCTTTTGAACCAACTCAAAACTACTAAATGTCAAAGTTTTCTCGTACCGGCATGTAATTGCATTGATGCAGACAGCCAAGCAATTACCCGGATTGCTGACCATCCTCATGCACCAATCTTCTTTGAACACCTTGAACATGCAATGCTAACAAAGCCAAAAAAAACAAGGCTTTAAAAAAAACAATTAAAAGGTCTTTCCACAACCCTAACCAGCCGTCACCCATCAACACCAACCCTAGCAGCCGCTTTCCTAACAGGCTTCAAAAAGCCTGTCACCCTCAAAACCATCGAGAGAGCTAGAGGACAGGACCGAGAGAGAAAAGTAGTATTTGAAAAGACATAGCCAGCCGCCATCGCTGTCATAGCTGTATCAGCCGATTAGCTTCTTGCTTCACAACCTCATGCCTGGGCTGCACCCAACAATTAACAACTCGCTACCTTTGCAGGGTTAAACCATCGACATCATGATCTGCAAAAGAGAGAGAACATCGCGTCTAAGCTTGGGGGGGTTCAAAGATAATCTTTGATCTATCTGTACATCATCACCATCCATGAGGTAGATCTGTGAAAAAGAAGGTCTATCTACAGGCAACAAACCACCAATATGATGATACAACCGACTTGACACTCAAAATGTATATGGTGCACCTATGGGTCTGGCAGTGGATCTATCTAGATTCACACCAAGAGAAGCAAAGGCCAATGAGTTATTGTAACTCCGCACATTTTTTCTAAAATGAACTTCGACATCATTAGAAGATGTGTACAACTTGTGGAGCTCAAGAGGCGGCGAAGGCATCAATGGCAAACGCACCTTGCCTTTCATGCAACAAAAAGATGAACTTTTTTTTCATTTTCACTATAGGGCTGATCAACTCTTGCACCTGCTCCAGCTGGTATGGAATTAGTCTCCTCCTTGCTCTTTTCCCTCTCTCTACTCTACCTCTCCTCTCCGATGCAGACTCTAACTCTAATGTACTACAGGCAGGATCACAACGAACATGATCTGGGGTCCCACCAATACTACCTACAACATCAATAGTAACGACCGATGCACCCTCAACGCTACACGAGTCTGGCCCCAAACTTCGCAAACACAGCTTCAAAGATTGTCCCGATGTGCCTATGAATCTGAGATACGACCGATAATATCCCAAGCTCATGAGGGCATTGGAGGTGGCCACTTTTCTGTTGAAGCCACAATGAAGATTATCCTTCGAGCAAGATTGTGGTGGCCATCTTTGTTTAAAGACACGTTTGCTGTCATTAAAGCACGTGATGTCTGTCAAAGAGCAAAGAAAAATACCAAAGAAGACTTCACACCATTGACTCCCATTATAGAAGGCGAAGCCTTCCATAAGTGGGGGATTGACTTTGCTGGACTCATCAGTCCAGCAGCAAAACATACCCAGGCCCGATACATCCTCATAGCCACAGATTACGCCACTAAGTGGGTAGAGGCCTGAGCAATGAAGGATGCCAACGCAAAAACAGTTGTACGTTTTCTTTACGAAAACATTATTACCCGTTTTGGCTGTCCCATTGAGCTTATTAGTGATCACGGCATGCATTTTTTAAATGTTGTCGTTGATAATCTCCTACGCCATTATCTTGTCGTTCACAGAAAAAGTACACCGTACTATCCTAGGTGTAATGGCCAGGCTGAATCAACTAACAAAACGATCTATAAAATTCTAACCAAGATAGTTGAAACCAGTTGCTCTGATTGGGAAACAAAACTTTTCTCAGCTATCTGGGCTTATCGCACCACCCCGAAGAAAGCCACTAGGTGGGTAACCCCTTTCCACTTAGTATACGGTCAAGAAGCGGTAATGCCCGTAGAATTCTTAGTACCTTCACTAAGAGTTATGGAGGCTTTTTCAACAGATCTCTATGAAAAAGCTTCAATCGAACAACAAGTCAAAACCAGGCTATTTACGTTAGCCTAGTTATGCGAGACAGGACTAATATCTTATCACGCACAACTAGTTAACAAACGATGCCAAAAAGCCTGGCATGACCGTCACATGCACAATAAAGATCTACATTTAGGTGACCAGGTACTTCTTTATACATCAAAGAAGCACCCTGACAAGTTGAAATTCAGAAGTGAAGGGCTATAAGTTATTAATAAAATATTTCCTAATGGTGCAGTCCAGTTACAAACACTTGACGGGACACTCCTAGACACTGTCTAAACGGTGGTCGTCTATGGCGATACTATGAAGAGTTGTTCTTTGTTGACCCAATTTAGGATCTTTTCCCTTGGAAAAAAAAACAAAAAACAAAAAGGGTTTTTAATATTATTTTATTCCTTTCCTTGTACATCTCGTCTATTGTTCACCTCGTTCCTTGTTTATACTTCATATCATTACTTATGTACATTCTATGCATTTTTTTTCTTTTTTTCTTCTGTTTATACTCATGGATCATGGGTGTTCTAGATCGACAATTGATAGGCTACACCTTAGGAAATCATTCTCACACTTTGGCCACCTCATCTCTGTCTCACTGGTATCTCAGGGTAACCAACATTCCTGGAGATACACCTCTTTTATAAGAACTTCTACTCTGAGCTACAGTCCTATTTTCCTTGGAGTTCTTCACTTGCATCAAACAGATCCATTTATGCATCATGAGATTTTTCTCAAATCTCAACTGAAGTGCCTTTGTCAAATCTCGACCGAAGAAGTTCCTTCAGATCTCGACCGACTGAACAGAGATGCAAACCTGGTACCAGCAGGCGAAGTCCTTCTTCAAGGAAATCGAATTTCAGATCTCTGTCTTGACAGGTTATCAAAGCCCTCTCTGGTACACATGGCATATGCCAATTATCATCCCACAGCAAGATCATGTCAGGTCATAGTTCCCTCTATTAGGAATTATGTCTATAATGTATCCTTTGTGGCATCTGACTTGCAACATTATGGTTTCCAACGAGGGCCAAACACTGTCACAAGGACACTCCAGAAGATACAGCAAACGGCATATTTCAAATATATTGATCCCTCTGTGACCAAGTAGAAGAACAAGGATGGGTACAGGCTGGAAGACATCAACAACAAACAACTTCAAGCAGCATGTGCATATCTCACCAAATGCACACAGAAGCCTCGAATGAAAGTGCTGAGGGTACCCATGTCCCTGTTTCACATGATGGTAGATTCACGACTGCATGCCCAAGACCTCTATGATTGGGCACAGTTTGCTTCGAATTGTCTTCATGAGTGCATTAAGCACAAGCAGCCTATCACGATATTAGGATATCTGATGACAGATATCACTCTACATCAAGTACAAAACGGGCCAAAGCTCCAACAACAACTGCAGCTTGCGGACAAGGCATGGGATATTCCCATTGAACACAAGAAGCCCAAGCGTGCAAGGAAAACTTTACCATCGGGGTCCCAGGCCAAATGAGTCAACACTAGTATCCTCCCTCTGGTACACAATCCAAGGAGCCCACCCCAGAATCCACAAGCAGCTGCAACCTCCGGAGCTCAACATGTAGATACCTCAAGGGCTCAGTTGCCAGGTACACGGCAACAACGAAGACAAGAGAAGCTTCAAGCTGAGAGCACATTACCGGTGGGATCAGTTTCACATGGTTCCATGTCAGATGGTGGTAGCTCGTCCACAGCATCACAACAACACTCGTCACCCTCACATGTCATCGACGGGGGTGATGGAGCAACTACATCCACACTGGAACCTGACACGACAGTACCTCAAGTCCCAAGTCAGCCAGATGAGGCCACCACGCCACCCACACTAATTACAATGCCAACGCCACCAACATCACCACTAGCACAAGTTTTGGGGGGAGGAGTGGGGATATCCAGTCCCCAAGACACGGGAGCAGTCCAATAGTCACAAGATCAACAATCACAGGCCCAGCAAGTCCACATATTGGACACATCTCAATATTTTGATGTTGCGGACCTGATGGAGATAACCAACAACGAACCAGAAAAGGGAAAAAAGGAAGAAGTCAGACACCTCCACCTCCACCTCCACCTCCACCTCCATCTTCAGTTCTAACACAACACCTATTTTCTGGTTTAGCATCACCATCCCACACCCCAGATCAGTACCCAATCCTCTCTAACCCTGAAAAGCTCACTGAAGCAGCCAAACGCTCGATGATTGGCCAATCCAAAATGAGCTACCACATGCATTGGTTGGTGAGACAACATCAAGTTCTAGAGAGCAAGGTCCAACATCAAGACCAAGAGATTGCACGATATCAAAGGATGGCCAAAGAAAAAGAAAAAGAGACCGTAGAAAGTAGATCCGTGATGGATCAATCAAGCAATTTCATGTTTTTTCTCTCATAATGGTGCAATTGCTCTCTATGTTCATAATTGTTTGAGTACTTGTGATTACAAATGATTATAGGATTGAATGTAGGTCTGGTGTACAGTACTCAGACTGTGGGAGGCCGTACTTTCACACGTGTGAAGTCTTCTTCAAGGATTTGGGCCATTTAGTGAGGTTCAAGCATAGATTTTTGATGGATTTTGATGGTTCAACTTGTGCTAATCTTATGAAATCATAATCTATTGTTTCCCTCATCATTTCAAGTGTTTTAGGATCCTTATTTGCTGTAATTTTTACATGGTATCAGAGCCTAAAGGCTGAAATGAGCTAAATCCTTGGTTTTCATTCAATTTGATCACAATTTTTGATCTAAATCTTGTGTAGATTGGATCTTAGCATCTAGTATTGATTCTAGAACTCAAAGTGAGTCAAATACATTGGAGATTGGTGTTGTGTGACTTCATTTGCAGGTGTTTAGGTGTCTAAAACCAGAGGCAAAGTTGAATTCAATTCACATTACCAAGATAGCAAGTTTTGCTTGCTCCAAGCATTGATTTCTAAGCGAGTTTTGGAGGTGATTTCATAGAGAAGGCTTTCTAGCATTCAAGGAGAGGGAAGATCAGAGTTTTGGGGACTCTTCAAGGCTGTTCTAAGGTGTAGTAGGCACCTCCTAAAGTGATTTAGGTTCAGTCCAACCATTGCTTGACTTATGCACCAAATTAGATCAATTTTTCATCAATTTTGATCAGTTTTTGCTTGTGATTGGATAGTAGATTGTGTTGCATCCTCATTAAGTTCCATTTAGATCTTTTACAAGTGATTTTGGAAGTATATTAGGTTGCTGAAATTCACTCTTGATCAGATCATTTGGAAGCTTTAATGTTCTTTATAGAAAGAGGGGCAATTCTACTAGTATTGTCTACTTCAATCAAGCAAGTGCATTGTTTCTAGTATTCTATGATTTGATTTTGTTAGAGATCATTCTTAGATCTTTATAGGAAGTCTATTACTGATCTTTTCAGGTCCCTAAGAAGTGGGATAAGGTAGACCTTCAATCAAATCAATAGAAGTAACCTTCATTTGTGTCAAGTCCTTGATTAGGAGACTAGATGGCATCTATAAATGCATATCTTTTGGATACTAATGAAAGGCTCAACAAAAATAACTATTCCATATGGAAAGTTAGAATGGAATCTATCATGATCATGCAAGATCTGATGGAAATTGTAAATGGTAAGGAGGGTGAACCTATTCATCCTCAAGAAAAAGCCAAATACATCAAGAGGTGCAATGTTGCACTACATTGCATAAAAATGAATGTTGCAAATGAACTGTTAAGAGAGGTAGGAGATTGCACTTCAGCTCAAGATGCTTGGGAGACTTTGCAAAAGGTCTATGAATCCAAGAACCAAACTAGAATGTTATCTTTGAAGAATCAAATCTATAGAAGCTATCAAAAGAAAGGAGAGAGTGCACATACTTTTGTCCTAAGAGTAAAGGAATTGAACAAAGAGCTAGCCTTTATAGGTGACCCTATCAAGGATGAAGAGCTTGTTCAACTCATATTGAATGGACTAAGCTTTGAATTTGACAATTTGGTTCAGGGATATGCAATTATGGGTAAGCTACCCATACTTGAAGAACTCCAAGGCACGCTCATGGCCGAGGAATCAAGAAGGAGCCAAATGCAAGAGAGGATGGATAGGCTTTCCATCCAAGGTGGAGATGACCAAGCTCTCTTCACCAAAGGCAAAGGCAAGTCCAAAGGCAAAGGATCAACATTCAAGAAGTCTACAAAGTTTGAGGATCAAGAAGGACCCCCAAAGGCATCTCCATCAACCACCAAAGTCAAGAAGGACAAATCAAAGGTGAAGTGCTACTATTGTAGCAAGATGGGGCATTATGCCTCGGAATGCTTCAAGAGGAAGCAAGATCAAAGCCAAGCCAACATGAGCAAAGAGGAGGAGGAGGAGAGTTCACATGAGGACTCTCTCATGATGTCCATATTTTCTTCAACAAGCTTCAAAGGAGAAGATCCTTGGTGGATTGACTCGGGTGCTAGTTCACACATGACTAGTAAAAGGGAGTTTTTCTCTTCTCTCTTATCTTATGATGGACCTATAAAGTCTATCTATACAGCAAATGATGAAGCTTGTAAGATTGAAGGAGTTGGTAGCATTCCCCTTTGCTTAGGATCTTCCAAAAAGATCAACATAGAAGGTGTTTTGTACATTCCTACAATAACAAAGAATCTACTAAGTGTTGGCCAAATGGTAGACAATGGTTTCAATGTTGACTTTGCTTCAAATGAATGTTTCATCAAGAAGAAGGGTAAGATAGTGGCTAAGGGCACTAGACTTGGCAAACTTTATAAGCTGGATGCATTTGTGGATACTAATGTTGTCATGTTGACCGAGAAGAGCAAGATATCTACCTTTACTTTACGGCACAAAAGACTTGGACATGTCAACTCGGGTTCCATGGAGGCTATGATCAAGGAGGAGTATGCTTTAGGCCTACCAAGGTCTATTGGGAAGGAAGACAAGGTTTGTGAAGCTTGTGCCTTATCCAAGGCACATAAGAAGGTGTTTCCTAACTCCATCGCAAAGTCATCTCATCCTCTTGAACTCATACACTCGGATGTGCACATTGCTAGCACCAAATCTAATGGAGGTTCATCCATGTTTTTAACCTTCATTGATGACTACTCAAGATATTGTTGGGTGTTCTTACTTTCCTTCAAGTCTCAAGTATTTGATACTTTTGTAAAGTTCAAGCTGTTTGTGGAAAAGCATCATAATCATAGCATCAAGATTCTTAGAAGTGACAATGGTGGAGAATTCATCTCCAATGAGTTCAAGGCCTTTTGTGAGGAGGAAGGGATCAAGAAAGAGACTTCTTGTCCTTACACTCCTCAACAAAATGGAGTTGCTGAAAGAAGGAATAGAACATTATGTGAATGTTCTAAGGCTTTAAGATTAGATGCTTGTTTGCCCAAATCCTTTTGGGGTGAGTCTCTTGTATGTGCAAACTACTTGATGAATAGGGTGTCTTGCAAAGCAATTGAAGGCAAAACTCCATATGAGATGTTGTATGGAAAGAAACCCAATCTTAATCACTTGAAAGTTTTTGGGTGTATATGTTATGTGCATGTGCCATTGGAAACAAGAACCAAGGAGGATCCATCTTCCACAAGAGGGATCATGCTTGGATATGCAAGCTCAAGCAAGGGCTACAAAGTCTATCTCCCATCCTTGAACAAATTTCTTGTTTCAAGGGATGTCATCTTTGATGAACATCATATGCATATGCTTGAAGAAGGCTCAAGTGCTCCAACAATCAAGAAGAAGATGGCCGAGGAGCAAGATCTTGGTTTTGAGGAGGAGCTCATGGAGGAGCAAGCACCAAACCCACCTATCACACCAAGGAGATCTTCAAGGGCAAAAGTGGAGCCATCAAGGCTCACATATCAAGGCAAAGGACAACAAGTTGAGGGTATCTCATCCACTTCTTATGCTTTATCTAGTTTTGAAGAACCGTCTAATGTTGAAGATGCATTGAACTCCAAAGAATGGTATAAAGCTATGTTGGATGAGTATGATGCCTTGATTGAGAATGAAACTTGGTTGCTTGTTGAGAGACCTCAAAGGAATGTAATAGGATGCAAGTGGGTCTTCAAGCTTAAGTTGAATGCAAATGGGAGTGTTAACAAACATAAAGCAAGATTAGTTGCAAAAGGTTATGCTCAAGAGAGAGGGATAGACTATGAGGAAACTTTTGCACCCGTGGCCAAGATGGTCACAATAAGACTAATCATTGCACTTGCATCACATTTTGGATGGATTCTATGTCAAATGGATGTCTCTAATGCTTTCTTGAATGGTTTTTTGGAAGAGAATATCTATATGGAGCAGCCACAAGGGTTCATCAAGCATGGAATGGAGAACAAAGTATGCCATCTCCAAAGAAGCATCTATGGCTTGAAGCAAGCCTCGAGATCTTGGAATTCAAGACTACATTGCTATCTTATTTCACTTTCTTTTGTTCAAAGTGAATATGATCCCACTCTTTACATTAAGTTTGATGATGTTGGTATTGTACTTTTACTCATTTATGTAGATGACATCATCATTAGTGGAAATAGTGTTGATGGTATTGAAAAAATCAAGATAGATCTATCCTTAGAGTTCAAGATGGTAGATCTAGGGTGTCTTCACTTCATCTTAGGCATAGAAGTACTTAGAGGGTCTGATTTTATCTTTATAAGTCAAGTAAACTATGCTCAAAGTCTTTTGAAGAAGTTTAAGATGGAAGTATGCAAAAGTGTTGACACACCAATGGAGCAAGATGTAAAAGTGCCAAATGAAGATAATGAAAGATCCTTCATGGACATCACTTTGTTTAGGCAACTTATAGGTTCCTTAATGTGGATCACTATAACTAGACCAGATCTTAGTTTTAGTGTATGTAGGTTGAGCCAATCCATGCAAAAGCCATTGAATATCCATTGGAAAAAGGCTAAGAGGATTCTAAGATACATCTCGGGTACATTGGATTTTGGGATTCTATATAGAGGAGATGTGATTAACCTTCATGCATTTAGTGATTCAGATTTTGCAGGGGACAAGAGGGATATGAAATCAACAAGTGCCTATTCAACTTTCATAGGAGAAGGTGTGGTTTCATGGCTTTCAAAAAAGCAAGAAACTATATCTCTATCTTCAACCGAGGCCGAGTACAAAGCTTTGACAACCACTACAAAGGAGGTACTTTGGATCAAGAGATTATTGGTGGAACTAAAGATCATGGATTCAGAGGAGGCACCAATCATCTACAATGACAATATATCAGCCCAACACCTTGCATCTAACCCAATCTTCCATGCAAGATCTAAGCACATTGAGATATGCCATCACTTTGTGAGAGAAATGGTGCAAGCCAAGGAGATTGCTTTGGAGCATGTTCCAAGCAATGAATGTGTAGCTGATCTACTTACTAAACCACTTCAAAAGACACCTTTTATGAAGTTCAGATCATCACTTGGAGTGATTAGTAAAGCAATGATTGAACCAAGCTAGATAGTGAGGAGGAGTGTTAAAAATTCACAATTCTAGCTTGACTAGTTTTGGTCATATGACTTGTAAATAGTTAGATGGTCATGATGTGGCTTGTCACACGTGCCAAATAGCATAGGATTCCATTCATAAGGATGTTCTCAAGTAGACCTAAGTGTTAGAACCTTTGGAATGAGTCCAAATTATGCTTAGATACAAGGGAGAAAAAATAGGAGCTATTTTTGGTAATTTTTGCATTGTTGAGGGATCTCCAAGATTCCAACCCTAACTTGGTAGGGATGAAAGATCCACCAAAATTATCATTAGGGATAGGTTTAGGGCTACTCATACCTGCCCAAAACCGTGATGGATCATGTATATATAGGTGATGATATCTCACCAAAATCAATCAAGCAATTTCATGTTTTTTCTCTCATAATGGTGCAATTGCTCTCTATGTTCATAATTGTTTGAGTACTTGTGATTACTAATGATTATAGGATTGAATGTAGGTCTGGTGTACAGTACTCAGACTGTGGGAGGCCGTACTTTCACACGTGTGAAGCCTTCTTCAAGGATTTGGGCCATTTAGTGAGGTTCAAGCATAGATTTTTGATGGATTTTGATGGTTCAACTTGTGCTAATCTTATGAAATCATAATCTATTGTTTCCCTCATCATTTCAAGTGCTTTAGGATCCTTATTTGCTGTAATTTTTACATAATGACAGTCAATGCTCCTCCAGTCAAGTCGGATGACATTCAAATCCAGGCCCCACAGGCCTCAGCCATCCGGATGGAGAAATACATAAGGCTGATCCAAGAGCGAGAGGCCGATAAAAAGAATTTTGAAAACATTGTGGCGAAACAAGAGAAGATCATATTGGAGTCCCCGAAGCAGTTGGAAGAAACAACAAAGGCCCTGCAGCAAATCTTGGACAAAGTGAACCAATTATGGGACACGGCGTGCAAGGCCCAAGCAGGTGCTTACGTAACGAAGCCACGGGACGATGATGGGAATGATGGAGTAGGGAATCAAGACGGGCAAACCCACCAATCAGATGGTAGCTCAGGATCGGGTGGCCAGAGAGCCGGTGCTGTTTCCATGAGCTTTCCCCGACCCCCTCCCACCTTTAACCCTTCCTCCTACTCTGCATTTAATTTCTCTGAAACATTCATTCCAACTTACCCAATTCTTCCATCTCCCCTTTCTTCATCACCTCCTAGTCAAATAATGGGCCCATCAAAAGGTCCAGCTGACACCCACAAAGCCCGACGGGACGAGTTCCTCCAACAGCTCCACTCCCCCGGTGCTGCATATAACTTATTATTTCCGCCTCCTCCTAAACCGTTCACCCTCGCACCTCTCTCCCCAGATCACTCCATCCCTGACCTTTTGGAAACTAACATAGACATTGGAGCCGATGATGACTTCTTGGCTGACCAACCGGAGACAAGAAGATTCTCGCCTAGGCTAGACACGGGTGCAGATGAGCCGTCGACAAGCGAGCGAGCAAAAGAGAAAGACACGGGCACCAAGGCCCTTGATGATTATCTGGTAAGGCCGCCCCAGCCACGTAGAACAACTTCCCCTACCCGGCCTAGAAGTAAACTGGCTGATACAAGGGAATCAGAGCGATTTCAAAAAAAATACCCTCCCAATATGAGGGGCGACAAAGAAGACATCGATCAAAGCCAATACTCCACCAGGCCCGAGATCATTGCCACACTACAACCGCAGCCAGAATGGCAAAGCAAAGTCCTGAAGGATAGCAGGTGACTCCAGGAATATTTGAGGGCACCGGCATGGAAGCGAGTGGGTCCTTTTCACATGCCGCTCAAACGCAAAAACCCATGGCCAGTGGAAAAGCCTCAAGTGGAGTTAGTAAACAGACTAGTCATTCCAGAAATTTTAGAGAGAACCTCCCCGGATGATATGAGGCTACAGTTACTAGACTTCGGGCACAAATACAAGTCAAGTGCCAATCTCTGCGTGCAGGAAAGTGCCGAGTATTGTAGATCCATGGCCTTTCTGATGCAGCAAGAGTGTTTCTTGGATCAAGGTCTGGATCCCATTAGGATCAACCCAAACACAGCCCTCCAGTCAGAAGAAGACCATGAGATGATGGCCCGACTATACTATAGAGCGGCCTTCATGTCGTCACGCTATGTGACCATGGTGGAAGACTGGCAGGAAATGGGCTTCGTAGAAAAAATAAGAAAATATCTGGGGCCCCTTAATTTCAGAAGTAAGCTCCGCTTCCAAGTTTTTGAAGCCCTGGGCTGGAAGATGAGCGAGCGAAAGCAGACGGCACGACGACGAGGCGAACAGGATTCACAAGAAGTGCTCAAGAGGGCTAGTATGTAGCGGCCAATTGAGGGACTTCCAATTTTGGCGAATAGATTTTGCGGATAATAAGCACCTGGTTTTACGGAAGCGAACGAAAATCCACGCTTTTCCAAGTGCCAAGCGGAAGACATCGTCGGTGTTGCAGTGGGTCCTGCAACAGATTAGGGGTGGATAATGTTAGCTGATTCTCTAGTGCCGAGCCAAGCTGAAGACATAAGTTATCTCTCACCCATGACCGAGGAGGTCTCAAAAGGAAGAGAGCAGAAGAAGCTGAGAGCCGAGCATGAGAGAAGAGGAAATACTAGCTAGGAAGTTAGTGATTAACTATGTGAGCCTACATGGTGTATCCCAAAGAAGGAATGACCATGTAGGAGCTAGTAACATTTTCTTGAATAGTTGTAACAAATGTAGACCCCCCTTAAAATAGTAAGAGTGAGCCACCTTTTGATGGTGACCTCTAGTGGAAGGGCAAATTCCACATGTAATTTCTAATTTAGTGAATTGCCACATGGGCTCCACATGGGCAGCCTTCTTGCTTATTTAAGGCCCCAGCCCCCCCCTCTCTTGTGAGGGAGCTTTGATTGTATTTTCAAGTTTTCTTGAGCTAATAAAGAGGATCCTCCATGAGTTCTTGAAGATCACTAAGCTCCTTGTTCATGGCAATGATCTTGAGTGATATTTCTATGAGCATGCTTGATCCCTTACTTGTGGATTAACGAGATTCTTGTTTCTTGTTCTTGCTTAGTTGCGGATTAGCTTCAATTCTTGCTTGTGGAATCTTGTAGAAATCAGCATTCAAGTAAACTATAGAGACTAGAAATGTGGTGTAAATCTTGCATAGTCTTGACATTCTAGTTCTTGATGTTCTTGGATAATTTAGGCATCAAGTAATGTGTGTTTCTTGATTTTTAGATTGTTAAATGTTGTTAGGAATCTTGTTTCTTGTTTCTTGAATCTGGTTTTAGTTTCAGTAGCTAATCTAGTTCTTGATTGTTCTTTGATTCAGTAGTTGGTAGTAGGATCGCTCTCTGTGCTGAATGCTGATCTGATTGAGGTGTAGATGGTTGCATGGTTAGTATATGCATGTATCTGAGTATCAGATTTGAGTATTGCTTCTGCTATGTAAACGTTCTAATAAGAAGAATAATCACAAAGAACCATAACAACAGAGGTAATCCAAGAGAGATAAGCAACAAAAAGAGAAAAAATGTGTTCACAGATTCAGTGAAGATGTGAACACTTGCTGTTAGAATAGACTTTTTACAACCTACAAAAGGTACAAGAGTTGAGAAAAAATCCTTTTGGAATGTCATGTGGGAACTATCCCCACTATCAATCCACCATGTGTCATTGGAGTAGCTCTTTGATGTTGATGTAGAAGCCATCAAGGATGAATCCACTTCATCCTCATATTCCTCAAGGGTGAGGTTGCCTTGTTTGCTCTATCCTTGTGCATTCTTCTTTTTGAAACACTCGGATGCAAAGTGCCCCTTCTTTCCACAAAAGAAGCACTTGAGTTTGGCTTTGTTCTTCTTTCCACCTTTGGAGCTTGATGGTTGATCATCACTCTTGGTCTCCTTGTGTTGGATCTTCTTCTTTGACTTTGCCTTTCCCTTGCTTGAGAAGTTGGCCTTCTCATCACCATCATGCAACTTCAAGGATCCAATCCTTTGCTTGACATGAAGGATCCTACTCTCCTTGGCCACAAGCACGCAATGGAGCTTGTCAATGGAAGGTAGTGCATCTTGAATAGCAAAGCTTTGTACAATATTGGAGAACTCATCTCCAAGACCATCCAAAATGATTTGAACAAGTTCATCATCATGAATACCCTCACTAATGATGGAAAGTTCTTTGTTGAGAGATATAATTTTCAAGACATACTCTTGAGCACTCCCGTAATGCTTTGAAGAACTTTGTTTCTCATCATAAGCACTCTAGAGGTATTTTTGGATTCATAAATTCCTTTAAGGTAGTTCCATGCCTCCTTGCCCGAGGTACAAGATGTCACTTCCTTTAGAAGTTCATTACTAACATTCATTTTCAAGCAATGTAATGCTAGTCTAGCTCTCTTTTTGTACCTCACTTGATCTTGCCCTCCTTGAGGTTCTTCTTCCTCACCTATGACAAGATCAAACATATCTTGGAGCACAAGTAGTGACTCCATTCTTACTTTTCAAGTTGAATGATTATTAGAATTTAGTTTTTCACTAGCCTCAAGAACATAGGCTCCAATTGAACCCATTCTATCTAGTAAGAAGTACAACAAATGTACTATTCAAAGGCTCTCCCTTCTTCCTTTCTTAGAATTTGGCTAAAATGCTACTCTCTTGAATCTCACTAGACCCAAAAAGCAAGATTTATAATGATCATGAACTCAAAAAGATTTGGAGAAAAGTATTCTACACAATCTATTCACTTAGAAGCTTGGATTTGACTCTTGGAAGTGCCAATGCCTTCCAATGGTGTTTAGAATGGTTTTGGTTTCACTCTTGAACTAAATAACATAAGCCTCAAACTCTCTTTCAAGGATTTGTAGGTTTAATAAGCTTCTAACACCATTTACTCATCAAATCTATGAAGGAAACAATGGTTTTTCATAAGCACATCACTAGTTTCACTCTACACAACTTGTTTGAAGCTCAAATATTGAAAAAACACAAAGTTTTGGTGAAAGTACAACTCCAGCAGCCTCTCACACGTGTGATAAGTACATCTAAACTTTCCACACTAATCTGAATCTCAACATTACAAGTAAACTATTAGAAAAGGTCGCCCTCCTTCAAAATGAATCTAGCACCAATGCTTTCACCAAAATGAAGATTTTTGGATCATCAACTAAGCTCTTTGACTTGGCTCTGATACCATGTCAAATTTCAGAGTTTAAGGACTGAAATTGATCTACAAATGATCACAAAGAGTGATTGGTAGCTTGGGATCTTGACCTATATCAAGACTAGCTTCCAAATCTAACTTCTACTTGACAATCTTTGTGATTCCAAGCAAGAACAATAAAAAATGATGATCCACGGCTTCACACGTGTGAAGTACAGCTACTGTACGTCCTGATAACAGAGAAATAGTTTACTTATCATTTACTAAGCATTCATCCACAAAGAAAGTGCTTAAGAGAGTCAAAACACAAAGATTGCTTCACAAACCAAGATTTCTCATCATTAGATCAATAATGGATCCATCATGGATCAAGTACAAAATCACAATACTCTCTCTCTAAGATGCATCCAGCACGTGTGGGACAGCTCATTGTACTCATCCATATCCACTTTGGATAAGATCTATCAAGTTTGCCACATCATCCATTGGTGGTTTGTGTTGACCTTCTAGATTCCTACAATCTAGGACCTAACTCCTATAATTTAGGAGATGTCATATTAGAATCAAATGAAAGCTAATCAAAATGGATCTGAATATTACAAGTGTCATTTCACACGTGTGGATAGGTCTTCACACGTGTGGATCCACATAGATGTCAAAATACATCAAAAACCATGTGAAAATTGCTTAATTCTAACATAGTCATCTTTCAAACAGCAGATAACTACTGCTAATCTAACAATAAGTTTATAAACAGTAGATAATGTCTACTAACAGTGGAAATATATCTATTGATAAATTGAACAAGCATCACAACATTCAGAGATTGCACATTGAGCAGAAAACTGTAACTCATCTATATTATCAAAATTGAGCACACATCAGTAATTTTGTTTCAGCACCGCCTGTTTCCCAAATCAGCGCATTGGCATGAGAGAGGTGTTCTCTTCTACGAATGAACTAGCTACTGCTAGAACTATCTTACTTCCTTGATACGCACCTCAGTGAGTGTTACATTCAGGATTGTAGATATATATCATCTATGAATGTCTGTCCAATACATATATCATACTGGATTAGATTACAAGATTTGATTAGCTAAGTTTAAGCTAGATATCCGTTTAACTATGTCTTGGTGAACGTTGCATGATGGCGGCGGTGGATCGTGATAGTTTGAAAACTTCACGTCCGAGTAGCTGAGGTCCAATTGTTCGTCCATGCTCAATAACTCATCTTGGAGTTTAGCAAGATATTTTGCCGATTCCCATGCTTGACCTTTTTCTCTAAGACATTGCCTTGTCTATAGGCTTTGTGAAGATATCAGCTACCATCTGCTTTGTCGGTATGAAGCTGGTCTTCAGCTTCGTCCTTCTCAACTAGATCCTTGATCAAGTGATACTTGATGGCGATGTGTTTCATTATGGAATGAAACACTACGTCTTTTGTCAGATGAATAGCAGATGTCCTGTCCATGTGCATGATCAATGGTTCATCAGTACTCTGTCCTAGTCCCCCTAGGAACTGTCTAAGCCATGTCATCTCATTAGCCATCTTGGCTATAGCAACATATTTTGTCTCATAGGATGATTGGGCAGTTATTGTTTATTTAATCCAGATAATAGCTACATTGGTTGATGTGGTGCATTCTCCTGAGACGCTTTTACTATCGTCCTTCAGGGATGCCCAACTTGCATCGTTGTAGGATTCAATCTTGAATCTTGCATCTTGACAATAGCATAGGCCATAGTCCTTTGTGTTCTACAGATATTGCAGGATCCTTTTGGCAATCTTCCAGTGTGTTAGACCTAGATTAATATTGAATTGGCTCAATCAAAACACTCCGTAAACAATGTCTGGCCGTGTATTGTATGCCAAGTACATCTCTAAGGCTTATGCTCCATTGCTTGTCATTCTGCTTCGTCTTTGGAACAGTCTTCATTTGTCCGCACAGTGCCAGGAACCATCGGAGTATTTACTCCCTTGCAATCTGTCATGTCAAAATCATCAATGATCTTCTGAATGTATTTTGACTAGTGTAGATACAATCTCCCAACTTGAAAATCTTTGTCGATTTGTTAACTCAGGTAGCATTTGGCTTCTCCTAGGTCCAATATTTTGAAGTGCTCTGAAATATCTACCTTCACTTGTGCAATCAGGTTGTTGCTCCATGAGAGAATCAACGTGTCATCTACCTAGACACCGACTATGATGATCTCTTCGTTTATGACTTTCACATAAACATTGTAGTCAGCCATTAAAGGCTGGAAGCCCAAGGATCTAAGTGCATGATCTTTCTTCTTGTACCACTGCCTGGCGGGCTATTTCAGTCCATAAATGCTTTTGTGCATTCTGTAGACATAGTCAGCAAGTGACTTTTGCAGGTGAAGCCTGGTGGCTGGTGTTATGTCCATGACCAGTACATAGGATACAGTATATGGTACTCTAGTGAAACAAGCTGTTAGTTATGCCATGTCATACTGAACGTGACCCGAAAGTAACTAATATCCTTGTGAGGCCCAAAACACACTAAATGGAGTTTAGACAAGGTATGAGACAGTGTATGCATGTGTAGAGTTATTAATAGCAATTCTATTAATAGTTGGTCCAAGCGCAAAAGTTAACTCAAGTTGAACCAAAAGTCCATCAGGAGCCACTTTTTTGTGCTGGATTTGAAGAATCTAATGAAGTACTCCATGTCGGAGTAGCTTGGGAAAGTGAACAAAAAAATATCACTCTACCGATACAGCATAGACAATTTCCTAATGAAGCAGCTGTGATAGATGTGGTTCGAGAGTTAATTTGATTTTTACAAAGCTATGTGCAAAATGGGGCCTTACAAAGATAAAACCTGCGACTTTTGCCATTAAGCTAGCTGATCAAACGACAGTTCGTTCGCGAGGAATGGTTGAGGATATACTTGTCAGAATTGCCGGAGTATAATTTGTCATTACTTTCGTAGTAATGGACTTACCAGAAGCACCAAATGTATACAGAGTCCTAATGGGATGCCCAGGGTTACGAGTTGCGCAAGTAATTCATAACTGGGGTACCAGGAAAATCACTTTTGAAAATGGTGAACATGTAGTCAAAGTTGATCCTACAACTTGGACTATCAAACCAGTGGTTCAAAAAGAGGATGATGACTCATCAACAACGGATCATACTTGTGACTGACTAGAGAAAAATTTGGGAATTCATTATGATTCTCAAACTGATACTGTCAACTGGAATGAAGCTCTTGCAACATTGACTGTACAGCAGGATATATGTGTCAACAAGATAATCAGTCATATTTGAGCTAGATTTCATTATTGGATCGAACCTTGGATACATCGATTAATTTTTCATTGAATGTGCTGAATGTAGCTTGAATATCAACGGAACCTATACCAGATCCGATTGAAGATGAACTCATTCCTGTGAGTCATGCCTTGACTTATGATGACAATGCAGAACTTACTGATGAGCAGATTCTAAATCATATGGATCCGACCAAAATGGATTGCGTAAGATTCCTAATGAACCAACAATAAAACCACCAAAAGTAGTTATATTGAAGGAAGACAGGATCATAGGGTCAATGACGAAGAAACAAGCCAAGCAACATTATAGTACGGTCTTGAAATGAGAAAATCCTCCTCAAAAGATTGATTCAAAAAATGTGTCACCCTTACTAGATAAAGGAAAAGGAAAAGTCAAGGATGATTCTACAAGTTAGAGTTCTAGCAAGAAATTATCGTCTAGGAAGTCTTCACCTTCGACGAAGAGTTTATCTTCTCAAAAGTCATCACCTCCACAATCAATTCCTGCTAAGAAGGCTAAGCAGAGATCCAAGACAAGTCCTTTCGATAAAAAGCAAGTCGATGTAGTCCAAGATGATATGCCTGAACATTTTAAACGTTATACACTGGATGATGTGGCTATCATATTACTCAAAGCACATCGTAAACCCGAAGAACAGGTGCCAGAATCGAAAGATGTTTACGATGGCCCAGCTAGAACACGGGCTATGAATCTTGCTGAACCAGGAGAACCAAAAAAGGTTGTACAAGTTGAATCACAACTTAATCCTGAGCAGTATCAAGCGCTCCAAATGTTACTTATTCAGTATCAAGATTGATTTGCATGGACTTATCAAGATCTGAAGGGTATTCCGACGTCAGTTATTGAACATACCATACCTTTAGTACCTGATGTGGTTCCAAAGGTTATAAAGTTCTATCACTGTAATCCTAATGTTGCGGATCTGATAAGGAAAGAGCTTCAGAGATTGCTTGACGCTGATTTCATTTATGAGATCGAGCATACCGAATGGGTTCACCGATTGTCATTGTTCCTAAGAAGAATGGAAAATTGAGAATCTGTGTGAATCTCAAGGCCTTGAACAAAGTGACAAGGAAGAATCACTTTCCGTTACCTTTTACTGAAAGCATTTTGGACCGTCTTGCTGGAGCGGAAGCTTATAGTTTTCTGGATGGATTTAGTGGTTACAACCAGGTCAAGATTACACCTGCAGATCGCCACAAAACAGCTTTTGCAACAGAATGGGACACCTATGCTTACAAAGTCATGTCGTTTGGACTCTATAATGCACCAAGTTCGTTCCAAAGAGTAATGCAATTTGCTTTTAAAGATTATCTATAGAAATTTTTTGAAATGTACTTGGATGACCTGGGAGTCCATAGTACAGATATAGACCACCTCCTGGATCGATTGGAGAAAGTATTTGAAAGATGTCGCAAGTACCAAATTTTCCTTAATCCAGAAAAATGTCAAAATTGCCACCGCCAACAACAATTCGTGGAGTTTATGTGTTTATGGGTCATGCAAAAGATATTACTGTTCGCAAACTTTTGCAATCAGGTTGTTGGTGGCCTACACTTCATAAGGACACATAAAATTATATTCAAACATGTGATGTTTGCCAGCGAGCACGACGGCCTACTAAACAAAACTATGAATCCTTGCATCTGGTTTTATCGCAAGCGCCTTTTGAAAAATGGGGACTGGATTATGTTGGTCCTATTCATCCTGCCGCGCGAGGATCTCAGGCTCGATACATTATTGTAGCAATTGTTTGTATGACCAAGTGGATTGAAGCCAAAGCTGTCAAAGTTGCTTATGCAAAATCTACAACCAAGTTTATCTACTAAAACATCATTATCAGATTTGGATGTCTGATCAAAATTGTCAATGACAGGGTACATACTTTGTTAATCAAACGATAAAGTATTTACTGGAAGATTTTTTTGTTATACACAGTTTTAGTACTCCTTATTATCCCAGAGAGAATGGCCAAGCTGAATCTTCCAATAAGATCCTCTGCACTATTATGATGAAAACAGTTGAAGCGAGTCGATCTGATTGGGAACATAAACTGCATGCAACATTATGGGCTTTCAGAATCGCTTACAAAAGTAGTACAAATCAAGCACCCTTTCAACTGGTTATGGTCAAGATGTTGTCATGCCGATTGAATTTCTAATACCATCCTACGGATAGCAGCATCAGAACGGTTAAATGATGATAAGTCTTTATAACTATGTCATGAAGTGTTGCATAAATTGTGTGAAACAAGATTGATGGCAGTTCATGCGTTAGCAGCAGAGAAAGCCTGCCATAAGGCATGGCATGATCGTCGATTACACAAAAAAGATCTAAAAGCAGGAGATTTCACACTAATGTACAAAACCAAACTGATCAAGGGAAAATTGAAGCTTACTGGTGAAGGCCCATATAAAGTAAAGGAAATCTTGAACTATGGAACAGTGATTCTTGAGCACTTGGACGGAAAACGGTTTGATACTCCTGTGAATGGCATCGGATTACACAATTTTCGTAGTCTGCTCCGCCAGTTCAATAAGCATGATCCAAATGATTTTTTATTTTTATTTGTTTTTCAATTTTTTGTTTTCACTACTTAATTGTTAATTTTGTTTGAAAAAGACAGTAAAAAAATAAAATAAAAAAGCGAAGAGAAAAAATGAAGGAAAGACTGATGAGAAAAGTCAGAAAAGTCATCAAAATGGAAAAAGAGGAAGGAAAATATTTACAAAAAGATAATTTTTTGATGGAAAAGGATTATAAAATCATTGTTTTGATCATATGTTGCTTATACAGAATGAGAAACCTTCGCTGAGCTTCAGATTGTACATCCACTTCAGATATATCTAGACTGACTTGGGCGAAGGTTCTTTTTCAGAAAATTATCTGTTTTTGTGTTAGGCGAATGACCATCAATATGCCATTTTGGGAACCTTTGCCGAGCACCTTACTCTCCTCAAAAACCTTCGCTGACATGCTAGATGGTCTTAAAATGTCAAAATTAGGTTGGCTATAGGTTCAGATCTTGAAACTTGCATTTATGACAGTACTTGGGCGAAGGACCCTCTTGGGCGAAGGTTCATCCTTCGCCAGCCTTGAAAAACATTCATCGGATGGCTTCAGCACCTCCGAAACCTTCGCCAAGATTTTTATAGCCTATTTTCACAGTACTGAACAAGCCTGCAAATTTTTGTTCAGAACTGATCAGTCAAACTAGTATTCAGTGTAATGGACCCCCCAAATTCACCTATAAGTTGGCTGAATGAATTCGATTCATTCCTCACTTGTGCTAGCAAAGCTCTTGCCAATTTTTCCCACGACCAAAGCCTTCAAAACTTTCTACATTGTTTTCTGATATACTCTCGTGCCTATTACTTTCTGTTTCTTGCCATCATGTCTTCCACCGATACGTCTCAGTCGTCGCGTTATACTATCCATCGTGATGTCCCATCTGCAACGGATATCATGATCCTTCCAAGCACAAGCATGGTCACTCAGTGGATGACCCTTGCGGAGCCTCTGCTTACTGCAATGGGTATTCATGAGAGAACCTTCTCAGGGAGAATAAACATGGATTGTATCACTCTTGCCTTCAGTACTTGGAAGGAGGAGAAATCCAAGTTTTATATTACTTTTCAGGGAGCCACACACAAGGTGCGCGTGGCTGAGGCCACCCTTGCTGTAATAGGGATAACATTTGGTACCCAAGCCTCACCAAACCATAAGCAAGCCAAACAGACTATTAAGTCTTATATTGACATTACAAGTTATCTGCACTGGACTAATGATGGCTACCTTCTAGAAGCCATTATTGATCTTGCCATTCATGCCGCTGCTCGGCTCCTGAACAATTTTCTAATGGTTGGCAACCTCAGGAAAGAATGTATTACTTCCCAGATTTTGCATAGGATAGTTGATTCTCATGCGAAGATAGCCAAGCGCCTTTGGAACCATATAACTGATTCAAGACTGTTTTTGGAGAGCTCAAACGAGCCATCAAGAGCAATACCAAGCAACAATTTGTTGTTGGCCCTTTGTTTCACTCCTAGCAGTCTCTCACCTTGAAAATAAAAATCCATGGGTTTCATATGGATTCCGTGCTTTCTATTCATGAAGAAGCACCAGCCGAGTCATCTCAACAGGCATCCAGTTCCCATAGTCAACGTCGTCCACGCAGCGAGATCGTCATTCTTGACTCGCCTTCTGCATCACGACATCGTACTAGGCAAACATCTTCAGCTGCACTTCCACCCCCTGTTGCTATTCGCACTGAACTACCTATTCTCCCCGCCTCTAATGCTTCCCTCGCCTCTACTTCCTCTCACGGACAATCTGTGACCATTGGGGCTACCATTCCCATGACAGCCGCCCAGGCCACCTTACCCCCACACACAGAAGCTGTTTCACCAAACACCCAATATCTCATGGATATGTTCAATGATTCCAACCCCCTTGGGGCTTTAGAAGTTTTTGTCATGCCTCAGAGTCCTGCTCCCTTTGAACTCCAATCCCCTAGAAGAGGATTCGAACAGTTCCATGATACTCCTACTAGGTTTGATGACTCTTTTCAAATTAACCAACAACCTCAAGTTGAAGCCGCACCAGCCACACTTCGGGTCGGACAAGCTATCAAATCACCAAAGCAGTTCGAGGCCACAGTGCCGGAGGGCTATGAAGAAGAAGACCTCTTTGAAGAAGAAGAATTACAAGCACCTACTCCACGCCAACCAGGGACAGTACCACCAGGTCCTTCTGTTGCTACCACCTCCACAACATTAGATTCTGGTGATGCTCTCGGTTTGGTCTCAAGCCTTGCACAAGTGATCCAATCTATGATGGAGAAGAAAAAAGAAATGGAGCAGCGAATCTCAGATATGAGATCTGGAAATACTCTCATCAACCAGAAAGCCGTTCAGCTAAACAAAGAGTTGAAGATCGCCAAGCAGCACGAAGCTAAGTATGAAGCTGAGAAGAAGATGACACATCAATTGGCTAATCGCCTAGAAGAGTATGTTAGCTCACTGCAGAATGCGCTCACAACCGTCCAAGATCAGGTGGACAAGGTCGTGCAAGATGCAGAGCAACAAGTGCAGCTGCTCCAGTGGCAACTGCAGATGGCTGAACAAGATCGCACACGTCTCCAAGGTGAATTGGATGCAACCACCCTTGAGCGTGATGCATATCTACAGACGCAAATACTTGATCATCCAATAACTCCGATGGAGATCGTGTATTTGTTTAAAAATATTGAAGTGGCGCTTCAAGGATTCCAAGGCCGCTTTGACAAATTCATAGGTACAGCTTCAACTGAGTTGGCAAAGGCTAAAGCAACTATCAATGCATATGAAAAAGTTGCTGCTCAAGTGTTGGAAGCTGGACCAGGGAGGAGCCTTTGAAGTTGCAGAAGAACAGCCAGCTCCACAGGCAGTGCAACTGGGTCCATCTTCATCAAGAACCACACCATTGTTTCAAAGGCCAATCAGCGTCGAGGACCAAATCCAGAGTTTTTTAGCGCAACATCCGCATGAGTCCTCGCGTGGTGGTTGGGTCCTTAAGTTTAAGACCTCTGAAATAGAGGCCGACAAGGAATTGGATAATATACCTGCATTGGGAGAGTAGCCAGCTTGGAGAGTTACAATTTTTGAGAAAACTCCAGAATCTATCAGGAGTTATGTGGCCAGCCCTCGCCAATTACTCGTAGATCCATATTACGTACCGATGTCACGCAGGAATAAGTGGAAAGATTTGGGATTGGCCATGGCCATGGACAAAATTACTATCCATACGCCAAACTGGCCAATCATCCACCAACCTTTCAGTTAAGAAATTTCAATGGATTTCCACAGAGCACTACAAGCGTACCAGCAAAAGTACATACACTCTCCTGATCCGACAGTGAGGCAATCGACGCTTTTTGCGAAAGACTTGACTCTGTTGGCATCTGTGGCAACGAGATGGGATGATTGCCTTACTCCTTTGGCATTCGATCCAAATAAGCCAATTGTGAAAAATCCAGCAATTTCACACGTGTGAGGATCCACAAGAAATGTGTGAATGATTTTGACCATGCTTTGCGATGGCACACAGAACACCTGTAGAGCAATCCTGCAATCTACCAATGAATTTGAGGCTAGAGCACAATCTAGAATGCTACAGATCAAAGCAATATTACTTCCTCACAAATAGAGAGAATACATAAGCAAAAGAGTGTATGAAGAAGACCTTCTACTCGAGTTAGAGAGAGAATATCAAAACAAGCAAAATAGCATGAGATCCAATTTTGACATTATGACATTACCAAAGCTTGATTCATCATTAGATATGAATGAGAATGATATGTACATATATAGGAGAGCCAAAATTCGTGGTACTCCTTGCATTCGATGCATTCCCTACATCTAATCAAGTATAAACTATTACCATATTGACACCTAACAGCTTGCATGCTGAATTTGCACCTAACTTCTACCTACCTTGAATACTTTATTCTACGATGGGTCTTTACTAAGACAAAAGAGCTTAATTCATCTTTGGCATTTTTAGGAACCCTACTCACAACATTAGATAGATTTTTCAGTATTTTGACACTCCTAAAAATGTATCTAATGTGGATCAAGCATCGATCTTGAGATAAGACCAAGATTAGACCTATGCTTTGAGAAGGCACTTTTGCAAAGTGGCTTTGTGAGAAGATCAGCAATACATGAAGATGTGTCGACATGTTCTAAGTTGATTTCACCTCCAATGAGCTTTTCTCTTACAAAATGGTGTGCCACTTCTATATGTTTGCTTCTTGCATGAAAAATAGGATTGTTTGCAAGAGCTTATGCCGATATGTTGTCACATTTGATCAAGGGAAGATCATTCTCTTTGATGCACTTTAGCTCCATGATTAACCTCTTGATCCAAAGCACCCCTTTAGTTGTTGTAGTGAGTGCTTTGTACTCGGTCTCACAAGATGATAGAGATATGGTACCTTGCTTCTTTGAAAGCCAAGACACAAGATTGCCTCCAAGAAAGATAGTATAAGCATTAATGGACTTTCGATCCATTTTATCACTTGCAAAATCGGAATCCAAATAGCCAACAATGGTTAGATCTTCATTCTTGTACAATAAACCATAATCTTGAGTAGAAGATACATATCTTAGAACTCTCTTGGCCATCTTCCAATGTTGGATCTTGGGATCTTGCATAAATTGACTCAATTTGTGCACACAATAGCTCAAATTGGGTCTAGTGCTAGTAAGCCAAACTAAAGAGCTTATAAGACTCCTATAAAGTGTGATATCCTCGAAGGATCTTTCATCACCTTTAATAGGATCTTTTTCATGTTGCTCCATGGGAGTATCTATGCCTTTACAATTTTGCATATTGAATTTTCTCAGCATAGAAAAGACATATCTAGATTGACAAATAAAAGCATACTCTTCATGAAAATCAATCTCAAGGCCTAAAATGTAATGGATCTCTCCTAGATCTTGCATTTTAAATTCTTTTCCTAATGCATCTTTAGTTTCTTGAACTAGCATCAAACAACTTCCACTAAGAATAATGTCATCTACATAGATTAAAGAATGACAATATTACTACCATCAAACTTTAAGTACATAGAAGGATCATAGTCACTAAGCACAAATCCTAATGAAAGTAGAAAGTTGTTGAGTCTTGAATACCATGATCTAGGTGCTTGCTTCAAGCCATAAGACTTCTAAATAGCAAACACACCTTAGATTTATCCTTGATAAATCCTTGAGGCTGTTCCATGTATATCTCCTCCTCAAGATAGCCATTCAAAAAAGCGTTGGAGACATCAAGTTGAAACAATTTCCACTTAAAAAATAAGGCAAGAGAGATTATGATTCTTATCGTCACCATCTTTGCTACAGGAGCAAAGGTTTCTTCATAGTCCAAGCCATATATTTGTGCAAAGCCTTTAGCACATAATCTTGCCTTGTACTTGTTGATGGAGCCATCATGATTGTACTTGATCTTGAACACCCACTTGCATCCAATGATATGCATGTTAGGTGGTGGATCCACTAGCTCCCATGTGTGGTTGGTGATCAAGGCATCATATTCAATCTTCATGGCCTCATACCACTCCTTGGTATTGAGGGCTTCTTGAACATCTTTGGGCTCCTCGTGAGAAACAAAATAAGCATAAGTGGAATCAAGAACCACTTGTTTTCCTTTGTCATCATAAGTGAGCCTCTTGGGCTCGGATCTCTCCCTCATGGATCTTCTAGGAGTGAAAATCCGAGCACTTCCATCTTCAAATCTCGACTCCTCCATATGTTGGTTGTCTTCAATAACAAAAGGTGATAGATTTTGAGGTTGCTTGATCTCGGCCCCTCCAAGATTGGTCAAATTGTTGATGAAGAAACTTTTTGTGTGTGGATTCTTTGCTTTAGATTTGAATTGAAGATGATCAAATAATCCATCATAGCAACACCCTTACCATAGCCATGATAAGATCTCTTTGACAGAAATCTTTTCCAAATGCCTTTGAAAAATATTCCACCAAACTGCCACTATGTCAATGTACCCCCTGCATGTCTGATGTCGATCCTGGGATTGCAAAGTCCACATGCATGAACTGCACCAAAATTTGAAAAATCCGAGGCCTCCAAGCCCCATGATGACCACAAAGATCATATAGATCAAGATTGTACCTTGAGCAATATTCAAGATTAAGCACACTAGCTTCACTAGTCCAAACACTATGAACTCTATCCAAAATAGATCTAATCTTGAAACCATACTCAAACTTGATCAAATTGAGGCTAAATACTTTCTTAAGGATGTAAGTGTCCTCATTGGATGTTTCACTTACTCTCAAAAGAAGTTCACAATATGCCTCAAAACATGAAAAAACTCCTTTTTTCAAACTATGAGTACTAAACTCATACTTGCTCTTACTCAATTTAAGAACATACAAATGATGATATAATATCTTGCTTTCTAGATGTTTTGGAAACATAATCAAGTCACAAATGACAAGAATTAATTCCAAACTAAAGACTTCATTCAAAACTAGAATAGTCTTACTTGATCTTTGAGATAAGCAAATCTCAACTAAGCAAGGTACATCATCAAACAAAGAAAGAGAACCATAGGTGAGTAGAATAGAATGAATACCACCTTCACTTATCCTTTCTTTTCCATGAAATAAGATCAACAAGGACTTGGCCTTGTACAGTAAAGAAGATCTTCTTGGACATGCATGTTGAGGATACTCCTCCTCAAACCTCGACCCCATCACAACTTGATTACTCACCATAGCAATGACTTGTGATGCACTTAGAGACACTGTGCTCTCGGCCACTTCCAAGATAGAAAATAGATCTTCAAAATCAAGTAAATCTCCATGCTCAAACACCTTCGAGATAGAGAGTGTAAAGGATACATAGCCTTCCTTGGTGGATAAGCATCCAACCATGATCCATAGACTAGGTGGCACAATTAGACATAGTGCAATGGCCTCAGAGAGCATCAAGGATCAGCTATCGGTGGCTAGACTATATTTCCGTGCCGCAATGATGGGAGGCTCCTGGGAATCTCGATTCACATCTTGGACAACTTCAAAGTGGATTTCTAGAGCCCACCGTTGTTTTTTGCCGCACAATTTAGATTTGAACACTACTCGACTCGACTTCATGGAGAAGGTGCAGTATCATTTAATAAAGATTTGACGAGAAGCGAATAAAATCCCGCAGTAACTGCATCTCGCAGGTGTCGTGGGACCGCCACCAGTTTTGGTGAGGAATATTGTTGGAGGGTTTGCAGATCTTAAGGCAACCCTAACCCTAGTTAATAAGTGAGAGGGATTTGGCACTTTGCGAGTGTAAGTCCAACCCGATGATCACATAGTTATTTGATTAGTTACAAGTCAATAAAAAGACTTTAGGTCTTTTTGCGAGACTTTTAATGTCGCAAGGCCTAAATGTCAAGCTAGTGAATAAAGTTGGGTTTTCTTCCAATTTGGATGGTTCTCACTCTTTTTTAAATTTGAATAATTAGAGAGACAGAAATGGACCAATAGAGTTCAAAGGCCAGGGTCCTCCTCTCTACTATAAGAAGGGACCAACTCGAGTTCCTACACATGCTCATTTCTTCATTTTAATAAAGCAGATTGGTTCTCTTGTGAAATGGATTTATGAATGTCCTTGCTCTCTATCACTTTTCCTCCATCTCTCATGCTTTTATTGAGTTTTGCTAATTGTTGGATCTGATTGTTATTGGGATTGCATGTTTTTATATTTTTTATGAGAGAGAAAGAGTAAGCTATCTTCATTGTGGATCTAGTGTTAGTGGATGTAGTGTTAATGCTTAGGGTTAAGGGATGTTAGAGTTAGATTTGGATCTTCCATTCATGCTGAAATCTGAACTATACTATCGCTCTCATGAGAACCAATCTACGTGTGACAACTAACTTCATCTCCTTCATGCTAGATTGATTAGATCTTGGGTTGAGAATAAGCAAGGAAAGAAAACCCCACTACACACAACTACACAAATGTAATAAGCCTAACTAGCTCGAGTTTACATCATGTACTACTGATTTGTCTATTTTGTCTTTTAAGCCAAAATTGGCCCAATCCTACACATAGATGGTAACAAAAAAACTTATCTAACCCCCAGACTCAACATAGATGACTTTTTGATTTTTCACAAAGAGGTGTTGACACATGTCCTAGATTGTAAGAGAGCAAAATTGAAAGTGGTGCATCATAAGCCAAAATCCTCATCACATTGGCTATTGGGGTCCAATCAAATTATGAGGTGCAAATCATGGATCCAATCATTTTTAGAGGTCATCACATGTCTAATTGAGTACGAACTCGAGCTACTACTATATGGATGTGAAGTCTCATTGTACTTTGAACACTTTTGTCAAATTCTCTTTCTGCATTCTCTCTCTACTCGAGGACTCTTGGTTTTTCTCTCTCTACCCAAGAGTAGGATGTTTGTATGTCTCTAAAATCCTGAGTAACACTGTTTTTTCTTGGATGTGCATGGAAATGGCTTGTCTTTGATAGATGATTACTTTTTGTGTACAAGAGCTCTTGTCTAGATCCAAATCTTTGTTGATCGCCTATCAAAATCCTGAGTAACACTATTTTTTTTCATGGATGTGCATGGAAATGGCTTGTCTTTGATGGATGGTTACATTTTACGTACAAGAGCTCTTGTCTAGATCCAAATCTTTGTTAATCGCCTATCAAACTCCAAGTTGATCAAGATAGATTTGGTAGTGTGCAGACTCTCATGCTTGTAGGTCGTGGTAGATCTTTGCAAGGTCCTCAAATGTCAATTTTAACATGTGATGCCTTCTTTTGCTTAACTTATATTTTGATAAGGCTTGTCATGGCAAGTTTCAAGTGTATCCTTTAGTCTTACTTTAAAATGAGCCTTTTTTTTTAAAAATTTCAAAATTCTTTGGCATCTTGAGTTACAGTAGGTTAGCACCTTTCAATGCCACCTATAAGATGTCACCCACGGACAACTATCACCTCTAGGGACAACTATCACCTTGGTGAAATGGGGGGAGGCCTCAATCATGAAATAGTATTTAAGTTTGGCCCAAATAGGAAATGGAGTGATCCTGGACGGTGGTGGGTTGGAGGCTCTTTGGCCTTGCCCCTTTATGATTCTTCTATCGCTAACACCTTCTTTGCTGCGATGGCGATGGCGAAACCCTATGCCAAGCCTGTGTGAGTGAAGGAGAAAAGAGAAATAATGGATGAAAGGAGACATAAGAAGTAGCTTGATGTATGTCTGACGATGCTATATTGAGCTCACTCTTGATCGGAGGATTTAATGAAGTGAGAAAATGCTGGCTACGAAGCGTCGTTGGTAAATTTTCATTATCCTCTGCTGTGTTGGATGTTTTGTCTCTGTCGATGCTTCAAACAATTTGAAGAGCGCTTGGTTTTGCATAGCTTGAGCTGCTTGAATGGTTATGTTATCAGCCTGACGTTTTAGTCTGCCAGAGGTCAGCTTATAGGATTTTCCATTTGGATAATGGAAAACTGGTTTTGCCTTAGATACAAGTGAGGGCTCTCTCAAAACCCTCCTGTACATATAAGTGTGTGATTATTTTTTCTTGGAAGATAGCATCAGTTCTGTGCATTTCATGTGACCCGTCGTACTGTTATATTTTATAATTGTGTATTCAATCAACGTGGTGACACACACACTTAGCGTTGTCTGTGCTTTTAGTACAGTGAACATGGTATTTTCCACTTTTACACCTGTATTTTGGCACATATGTATAGCGATGAAGTCAATATTGCAGACAGAGGGCTATGATAAAAAAAATGAGTAACCAATTTAAAGCCAAAAGCGGTTTAAAAGTTTATACATATCTCGCTATCCAATCACTTTCTCTCACGAGGTTTCGTTCTGCCCCCTAACCCTAGATAAAGGAAACCTTAAGACTAACAAACTTGAATAGCAAACAGCAAACGCAGATTATAGAAAAAGAACATGGAATCCAAAAAATCTATTATAGTTAAATTTGCCGACGTTACAAGCCACAATGTGCACGGCTACTTGGATCAATTACTGCCGAAACACAGAATCCTGCCCTGTCCAAAGCAATGATCACACAACTGCAGGTTACAAAGATCAGAACAAGGATGATTGACAATATCGCAATGAAATTCGTCGTATACATGGCAAAAAGTGTGAGAAACTAAAAAATTTGGGGAAAGTAGAAATATTCGCTTTAAAGGAACATGCCCGTAGTAAGAAATTGGGGATAAAAAACAATGATCATCTTACTCCTTCAGCCTGACGCATCGCCTGCGAATTGCCATGGACAAATCGTGTGAATGTTTCTCCTGCAGCATCTACTTTAGAAATTTTATCAACGAACTCCCAACAACTCACGGAGCCCTACTTGCATATGTGGCACACAGAACGTAGGGGACAGCCCCTCTCACTACATTCTCTATTTTTTTTTTTCAGAGAGACTAAACAAAAGTTTAAGACATGATATCTTGCAGAGAGGTTAAAAGTCAAAATAAAAACTTAGAGATGTTTTCTCACTCTCTTTGACGCACAAGTAGATTGCATATCAAAAGGTGTTTCAGCCCTACTTGGTGAATGCAGTAGGTGCCTTATTTTGATCAAAATGAGTGCCCTGATGGACCATGTAAGGCTAGAAGATTTACGAGGCGACTAGAATGAAAGCAATGGCGTGTTCATATCCTGTGGTTATGACCACCAAATTCCAAACGCTCAGATGTGACGAACAGCTGAGTCCAGGCCGCAAGACATGGTTTGCTACTGTTGAGGTTGGGCTGACCTATCGCACAGGACAGCATAGGTCCATTGCGCGTGGACATCCAAGCATCAGCCCTGGCGAAGTTGCAGGTAGAACTTTGTTCTCCACTTGTTACTTGGAGTTTTTATTTGTTAATTCTCTGACCAGCCAAAACTTGTCTGCTGCTTGCTGCAAGATGACATGCTGATGTGGACATAACTGTAGTCGGTCGTTCAGCAATCAGTTAGTTGCATGCTGTAATCTTTCTGCTTTGTCCTTTGTATATCAATGGAAAGGCTGAATTGCATTAAGTTCCCATATTTTGCCTCTTGCTGTACAAGTTGTTAGGAGTGTAGAGGCTCCTATGGAGGTCTGGGCCAATTTTGCAAATATATAGCTTATTTTCTTTATACACTGCTGTGCTTTCTGACAGAACAGATCAAAGGAAAATTTCTCTTTGGCGGCAGTTCTTTTCAGATCCATCCCTGTGGTGGGATCATAGGTTTGATAAGGTAGACTCTTTTGTGCATTTTCAAGAACCTGTTGAGGAATTGAGATTAGTGATGGCTGAAATCTGGTGGGTCAAATTATCTAGCTATTTAACAAGTTTGCCAACCTTGAAACCAGAAAACTCCAAGGTATCCTGATTTTAAACACAAGAAGACACATGAGGCCCTATGGATTGACGGACGGTCAACCCCAGGATGGGTAATCTCAGAGCTGGCTTCTATGGCACCGGGCATAGTGCAACGAAGCACCTTTTCTTGGACTGCAGAAATTGAGAGACATGTTAAGGATGGGAGATGCTTGAAGGCAATTGAGCTTTTTCATCAAATGCAAAAAGAAGGTTTACTCCTACACAAGATAACTTTTCTTCGGGTACTTAAAGCATGCACTGACTTAGCATTAGTTGAGGAGGGTAGGCGTATTCATACCCAGATTGTGGAATATGGGTTCATGGCTGACATTTTTGTGGGAAGCTGCCTTATTGACATGTACTCCAAATGCAGGAGCATAGAGGATGCAAGCAGAGTATTCAATGACATGCTGAAGTGCGATGTAGCTTGTTGGAATGCCATGATTCTGGGTTATGTGAAGTGTGGGCAGGCTGAAAAGGCATTGGACTTATTTCAGCAAATGGAGTATGAAAAGGTGGATCCTGACAACTTTACCTTTGTTAGTGTTCTGAATGCCTGCGCTTGCTTAGAAGCACTTGAAGAAGGCAAACAAGTTCATGCAAAGGCAATTCGTGGTGGTTTTGCTTCAGATTGTTTTGTGGGGAGTAGCCTTGTAGATATGTACTCAAAATGTGGACACATGGAGGATGCAAGTAAAGTATTCTACTACATACAGAAGCGCAGTGTTGTGTGCTGGAATGCCATGATTATAGGATATGTGAAGTGTGGGGAAGGAGAAAAGGCGTTGGAGCTTTTTCGACAGATGCAAGGTGAAAGGGTAGAGCTTGACAATGTCACTTTCATGGGTGCCTTGAATGCATGTGCTAGCACAGCTTCTCTTGAGGAGGGCAGACATGTGCATGCACAAATTATCCAAAGTCCATTCAGATCAGACATGTTTTTGGGGAGTTGCTTGGTTGACATGTATGTAAAATGTGGCAGCATACAGGATGCAATCACTGCTTTTAGAAACATGCCAGTTCATGATGTAGTTGCCTGGAATGGCATGCTAATGGGCTATGCAATGCACGGGCTTGGCAGGGAAGCTTTACATTTTTTTGAACAGATGCACCACAAAGGTGCTGAAAGGGATGGGACCACTTTTGTGTGTCTTCTTTCAGCTTGTAGCCATACTGGCCTAGAGAGTGAAGGTCACCACCACTTTGAATCAATAACACCTGTTTATGGCGTTGCTGTTGAAATGAAGCACTATAATTGTATGGTTGACCTCCTGAGCCGTGCTGGCCATCTGTGTGAAGCAGAGGACATGATCAATAGTATGCCATGTCCACCGGATGTTTCTATATGCATGACTTTGCTTGGTGCGTGCAGAACTCATGGCAATCTGGAAATTGCAGAACACATTTCAGAGCAAATCCTAGCTTTAGATCCCGAGAATGCCTCAGGTTACGTGCTATTATCAAACATTTATGCTGAAGCTGGCAAGTGGGATAACACACAAGAGACTCAGGAACTGACAATGTAGATGCATGTATATAAATAAAGAGCTTGGGAGAACTTGGATAAGGTGAATGAGTGATCCTCACATTTATGTAGGCGGAAATATTGCTAGGTGCCTCCAGGACATTAAAGCAGTTGGGAAAATCAGGTTAATTCAGAGCAAATTCGGCATTATCCTAAGAATTCCTTGGCCAATGTGCTTTCATGTTGTGTAATATAATGACGAGTGGGATAGTACAAAAAGCTATAGCAGCTGAAGAAGCAAGTTAACAGAACTTATAACAATGTGCAGGCTGTAGAATTAGAAATGTGTCCTGTTCTTGTAAAGAACTATTGATGACAAAGTGTTTACGGGGATTCTGAAAATGCAGATCAGGTCGCAATCATATTCAAACTGAATCTTGAAACTTGTTGAATGTACCTGGGCAAGGCCTTTGAGGAGTTAATCCACAAGTGTTCTTGTTTGATTTTATGGCACTAGGAGTATCTCAAAATCTTTCAGGATCTATAAAATGACCATTATTATTCCTATTGACGTTATGTGCTGTATTTGCTGCTTGCTTCATGGTGGAAAAGTTGCATTCACACATGTTAGCTAAAACTGGAGTTAAAATAGTTAGTTAGTCTATAACTGGTTAGTGACGGGTCAAGATCGTGGCCACCAGATCCGATGGCCATGACTCCGACGTTTCTTGGCTGAACGTGTCTGTGGCCTCTTGATCAGAACCAACAGCGCAATATATTTGTAATCCCTGCCAATATACAAAATGAATGCTATTGTTCTCGGATCATTAATTACTTCTGTACTTCGCATTACTTCATGTGAATGAATTGTCATTTATGACCTGCGTGCATTGATTCATCTAAGTCAGAATTCTAGTAATGGTTATGGGCTCACCACATACATACAGGCACATCTGATCTTGCAACATTCGTACTATACATAGTTTTAACACGTTGAATCTTGTACGTATAAGCTAATTGGACTCAGTACTCAGCTGAGTTAAAGGCTAGTACAGTCCCAGTACAAGTCAGGTCAAGACATTTTACATCAAAGAATCGCGATTCCTGAGCATCACACAGAAGAAACATGGAATTTGAAACAAGCGATGTGATCGATCCTTGGATCTTCGAAAAGCTGGAGTCATGGAACTGCAATGCTTGGAATTGGAAGATGAAGATGGTCCTGAAGGAGAGAGGTCTCTGGGGCGTTGTGAGTGGATAGGAAGCTGTGGACTTGGACGATGAGGGGCAGCCGAAGGACCGCGAACTTGCTGCTCTTGTGGCCTCCAAGGAAGCGAAGGCATATATGCTTATATGCCTGTCTCTTGGTGATTGTGTTGTTTCGCAGGTCCAGATGGCTGTGTCAGCGAAGGAGGTCTGGGAGCTCTTGAGGTTATTCTACGAGGTAAGGGGGGGACAGCAGGTATCCTTTTGTTGCAGAGGCAGTTGTTTAGTGTAAAGATATATCCGCAGGGCACGACTTGGCGACCCACTGAGAGAATTAAGCTATGGCACAAAAGGATGTGCCATCTGGGGATGGATAATATGAAGTAGTTATCAAATGAAGGCATGCTAAAGAGGATATGACTATGACCTGCAGGCATGCATCTATTGAAAGCAACATTATGATGCATTTGTGAATGTAGTCACCGAAGGAACAAGAGACATGCTGGATCTAATCCACAGCAACCTATGCGGTCCCATGGAAGTGGAATCCATTGGAGGCTCAAAGTACTTTGTGTCATTCATAGATGATAGGAGTCAATGGATCCACATAGATGTGATCAAAAGCAAGGACCGAACATTTGACTGTTTCAAGAAGTTCAAGCAGGCCGTTTAAGTTCAACTAGGAAAAAAGGTGAAGTGTCTGAGAAGTGACAATGGAGATGAGTATAGGAACATATCCTTTGATGCCTACAGTATTGAGCAGGGAATTAGGAGAAAGTTTATGTTTCCTTAAACCCCTCAACAGAACGGGGTAGTGGAGAGGAAGAACAGAATTATAGTGGAGCTTGCAAGGTGCCTGCTACATGAGAATGGATTGCTTGAATGCTTGTGCGCTGAAGTTTTTGGGTGTACGCATACGTGCACATGCCCGAAGGAAAGAGAGAGAAAGTGGACCAAAGAGGAAGGAAATATATTTTTGTACTCAGAGCAATACATGGGTTATAAACTTTACGATCCTACAACCAAGACTATGTCTCACTCAGGAAATGTAATATTTACGAGAATGATTGCGTGAAGTTGGAGGACTCAGAGAAATTGCTCAACATTGCAATAACTGACATCGAACCTCAAATGAAGGGAATAATCGAAATGCGTCTTCAAGAAGATCAACTACCAGAAGTTGGAAACTAGGTCCAAGAGCAAATGGAGAACATTCACCACGATGTTAAAAGATCAGGTATATTAAATTTGATGAGATGGTTTTCATGACAGAGAACTGGTTGGTTGCAGAACCCAGGGGGGCCATTGAAGCTAAAAGCATGCCAGAATGGAGAGACTGGATGCAGGCAATGGAGAAAAATGACACATGGGATCTAGTGGAATTATTGAAAGGCCGGAGGGCTATTGGTTGTAAATGGGTCTTCATGGTAAAATATGGGGCTGATGGAAAATTAGCAGGCACAAGCCCAGGCTAGTAGCTAAAGGCTGTGCACAAGGCAAAGGGTTGGATTACAAGGAGACTTTTGCTCATGTGGCACAAATTGGATCAATAACGATTTTGTTAGCCTGAATAGCAGTGAAAAATTTGGAAGTGCAGCAATTGGATGACAAAACAACATTTCTTAATGATGAACTGTTGGAGGAAGTATACATGAGGCAACCAGAAATATGCGAGGAAGGGCAGAGATTGGTATCGAAGTTGAAGCGTGCATTAATGGACTAAAACAATCATCTAGAATGTGGTATGAAAGAATTGAAGAATTGCGCAGTTGTCCATATACTTGTTTTGTCGGATCACTGATGTATGCCATGGTCTGTAGTAGACCAGACATAGCAACATCAGTTGGAAAGCTTTGCCAATATTCTTGGAATTCAAGGAGGGATCATTGGAATGTAGCATAAAGGGTATTGCACTACCTCAAGAGAACTGTGAACTTGGGCATAATCTGTTAACACTGAAGTTGCTGGTTACACTGATTCAGATTGGGGTGGAGTTGCCGACAATCGCAAGTCTACTAGTGGATACGTGTTTACGAAGGTTGGAGGTGCAGTGACTTGGGTAAGCACAAAGCACCGAGTGTCATCTACTGTTGCTGAGTTTGTGGGTTTATTTCAGGCCACCAAAGAATACATTCGGATAACAAATCTCTACAAGGAAGCTGGAATAAGTGAACGCGGATTCATGATGTGTATTCAGATGTGCAAGGAAGCTGGAATAAGTGAACGCGGATTCATAAACACAGCAAGCACATCAGCTTGCTTAAAGATCTAGTGCAGTCTAAGTTTGTGCATTCTTACATGATTGCTGATATAATGACTAAGGGACTAGGTAGAGATAAGTTCATGAAATTAAAGTGCATGATGGGTATGAGAGATGAAGATGGAGTTTAACATGTTGAATGAGTTCGGGTTTGTTGGAAAAGTTGCATTCACACATGTTAGTTAAGTTCCATGAACGGGTCAAGGTCGTCGCCATCAGATGTGATGGCCATGACTTGTGATTTGATATTGGCTATTAGCTTTGACGTTTCTTGGCATTGAATGTTTCTGTGGCTTCTTGATCAGAACCAAGTTCAACCAACGGTGCAATATATATGTAATCTCTGCCAATGTATGAAATGAATGCTATTGTTCTCAGTTTCTTTTGGATCATTAATTACTTACTCACTTCGCATTACTTCATGTGAATGAATTGTCATTTATGACCTACGTGCATTGATTCATCTAAGTTAGAATTCTATCACTTCATGTAATGAAGAGTATTTTTTAAAGGTTCCAGATTTCAAGGTATTATTTAAAAGCATGATATTCAAAGTTTAAGATTCAGCCAACGCCCTTTTACTCCACTTTGTTTTATTGGTGTCCATGGCATTAGCATTTCCAAATGATGGTTCATGTCAACTGCCTTGTTAGGCTAACCGATTAGTTTTTTAAACACGGTAGCATTATTCCAAATTGGAATATTTTAGATATTACAAGCTTTTCATGCAAAGACTGCTGCATGTTAGTATCTCAAGGACTTCCTGCATTTTAACACTTCAAAGATAGTGTAAGGTGCTCTACAAAAGGTTGAACGTATTCATTGGTAAAGAGGACTTCTTTAACAAAAGAAAAAGCTTTGATGATGAGTTGATTTGAAGACAAATCTTCATTGTCATCCTTTCCAAATTGGCAAAGTATTTCGTCCAAGACCAAATGGTATCCTAGAAAACATCATGATTGTTGGATGACCTTGCATATGTGTATAGAATGCTAAGCAAACATGTTTTTGCGATCAAAACAACTCATGTTTTTGAATCCATTGTTATGGATGTCTTGGAAAATGTAGTGCAAGATACGAAACGACAAAGCCTTTTCTAAGTGTTGCCAAATAGTAGTATATGAGGAATTTTCTCTAAATCTAATCTCGACTTGGGGGCGGGAAACAATAGTTTTTTTTTTTTGCAAGTCACTAAAAGACTAGTATATTTTCACAAATGTACAATACAAGCTATACAAGTTGATAAGTCCAGACCCCGAGGGGGGTGAAGTAGTACTTGAAAAATACCAGGACTATAAGCACACCGGCATAACTAAGTATCAAGAAAATGAAAAGCATAGCAAAAGCACGTTGCAGCCAATAAGTGCGATGTCGATCCGTCAAAAACATACTGATTTCGAGCAGGCCAAATTTTCCAAAGTGCTGAAAGCTTGTATAGGTGCCAGGAAGTCAAGAGTGAAGAGCTCACGCAGTGAGTGCATCCAAGAGGATGGAAGAGATAGCAAACGGCAGGGGGGGTCCCCAACAATCGAATAGGTGCAAGATCTACGACTGTAGATCCCTGTGGCAGTAAATAAAAAGGTGCTCAAAGGATTTCTCCTCCAACCGGCACACAAGATAGAGGTGATCAGAGAGGAAGGGCCACTTAGTAAGCAGAGGCAGCGAACATGTGAGAATAGGATAGGCCAAATATCGAAGCTTGCAAAGGGCATCGCACAGACACTAGAAATCCTCGAGCGCCAACATGAGTCAAGATCGCAGAGTTGAAAAAGAAAAGGAGAAGGGACAAGAAGTGACGACGATGGGCAAACCGCAAGTAAGAAAAGAGGTGGTCAAGAGAAAAGAGGCAAAAGCTGAAGAAGCAAACGCTCATTGGAGGACATGGGAGAGTCAACCAAACTTTGACAGGGTGGAACATGTACAAGTTCACCGAGGGTCAAGAGACCCTTGCGGGCCAGGGCCAAGCAAAGATGGGGTGGTGAGAGAAAAGAGGAGGCGAATCAAGGGGAAAGTGTTAGAAAACTAGGCCTAGCATGCCATCGCATGGACGCACGAGCGTGGGCTGCCCAACCGCCTAACCACCCATCGCATTGTGGTCTCCCCCCTACCCCAAAAGGGCTGGTACCAGGGGACAACCACAAGTCTTCCAATTTCCTTATTTGAGTTGCTCGTTCTCATCTTCCCATTTCCTTATGGGACCATTCCGTGCCTTTTACTTCATTTTGAAGCATGTGCCCTCGCTTCTCTGCTTCATTCTGGAGCCTCTTCAATGTGCAGCGTACACCTCCAACTCTCCCCCTTAAGCAAGCACCAGTTGACGAGGCAAACTCCCCCTTGCTATCACAACCGAATACGATTGTAGCAGGTCTTGGGCTCTGATACCATGTTAGGAAACTGGACCTAGCACGCCATCGTAGGGACGCATGCGTGTGGGCTGCGTATTGGGTGTCCAACCCCAACCGCCTAACCACCCATCGCATTGTGGTCTCCCCCTTACCCCAAAAGGGCTGGTACTAGGGGACAACCACAAGTCTTCCAGTTTCCTTATTTGAGTTGCCCGTGCTCATCTTCCCATTTCCTTATGGGACCATTCTGTGCCTTCTGCTTCATTTTGGAGCCTGTGCCCTTTGCTTCATTCTCGAGCCTATGCCCTCTGCTTCATTCTCGAGCCTCTTCAAGAGGTGCACAACTTACACTTCCAACAAAGAGAGCCGATGTTAGGGACCCAACTCCCTTGGGTCCCAAACCCAGACTTGAGACCAGACGATGACTGGGCCTGTAGACTCAACCGGTGACTCGTGAACTTGCATGGTTGCCACGTGTCATAATCCAGGAGTGCACATGGCTTGGAGTCTCTCTCCTTGGAGGTATACAAGGGGAGGAAGGCTTATTTGCCATCCATTCTATCTACCTAGGAGGAGGTGGATGGAGAGCATGTGCACGGCCAGGATGTATTGCTAGCGTGAGGCAGGAGATGGCTGAGAGCCTAGGCGGTGGTATGGGATGCCGTCTGGAATGGAGGTCGGATCCAGCTTGATACGGTCACAGGCCAGGGCACGGTGGGCGGACCCGGATTACGTCCTATGGTGGGGTGGAACGTGAATCGTTCGGTCTCTTGTGGTTAACCGACACCTGGAGGTTTGCAGTAGCTAGTGGTCTATTGCATCCATTGGATATTCCTACTGAAAATTGAGAAAGTATATCTATGCATTTTGTGGTCGGGGGCTTCCACGTACATGAAAGGGCCATGATTCTGTTGAGTCATTGCTGACAGACTTACAAAGTTTGTTCAAATTATCCCAACTAAAACTATGGTTAAAGCTTCAAAACTAGCTCAACTTTTTGTTGAGAAGCTTTTTCGACTGTACGGGTTGCCTTATGATATTGTCAGTAATCGTGACCCAAAATTCACTGGAAATTTTTGGCAAGCAGTGTTTGAAAAGTTGGAAACAACTTTGAATATGAGTTCTATAGATTATCCATAATCAAACGATCAGACGGAAAGGACCAATCAAACGATGGAAGACATGCTGCGAGCATATGTGGGCCATTGGTCTGATTGAAAAAATCACCTTCCATTGGTGGAATTTGCATATAATAGTGCAAAACGCTCAACGACTAGATTCAACCCTTTCATGCTTATGTATGGTTATCAACCTCGATCACCGATTAGTGTTGGTATGAAGAACCTTACTTAGAGTGCAAGCCGCAACTGATTTCCTTGCTGATATGCAAGAAATGTTATAGCTGGCTAAAGACAGCATACATGGGCCATCTATAAGAGAGAGAGAAGACTATAAGGGAAAACTCCTCAAGATCCTGTTTGCAAGACAAACACAATGGAAAACACACTATGGAGAAACCACCCAACCAAGTAGAAGCAACTAATCAACTCTACAAGCTTCACCCCCAAGACAAGGAACAAGAGGCATGAAAGTAGAGTGAGAGCCTGACAATGAATCAACCACAAATGTGAGTAGTAGGGTGAGTTTGGCCTCCTTATATAGAGCCTAGAACTACTTGTGCACATAGACATGCAAGGTCCTAACTCTCCTATACATAGATTCATCTAGAATAGAGTCTCTATGTATGGATCCTCTATTCATAGAATTGTTATTGATAACTCTACACATGCATACACTGTCTCATACCTTGTACTAGCTCCATTTAGTGTGCTCTGGGCCTCACAAGGATATTAGTTACTTTCGGGTCATGTCCAATATGACGTGGCATCACTAACAACTTGTTTTATTGGAGTACCGTGTATAAGACTAGGAGTATACTAAATCCTATGTATTGGTCATGGAGATGACATTCTTCCTCCCTTGAACTACTCCTATCCTCATAAGCTAAACTTAGGAAAATTCTTCTTTATGCTATCAACTCTCTCCCATGAATCATCATCCTCAGTATGACCTTTCCACCGAATTAAACACTCAAAGATAGAACGGTTTCTCAATTGTTTATCTCTAGTTTAGAGTACTTTCTCAGGTTCCAAAGGTACACTAAGCGATAAATCTTTTAAATGGGATAAATCCTCATCCGATCCAACTGTATCACCTTCATGTAAATTTAGTTTCAAATTACTTACATGCAGCCGATTTTCCTTGAAGATCAAGTTCATACGCCAAAGAACCAATTCTAGGTACAATCCTGAACGGTCCACAAAAATGGATAGACAATTTGTAATGCTTCCCTATACGTCACTTCTTAGAATCTTGGAATCCTAAGATATACCCAATCATCAGTTTTAAAATCTCTTGGAGACCTCTTAAAATCGGCATAGTGCTTATTTCTATCTTTAGCACTTCAGATACTATCCTTATCTGTTGGTACGGTGGTTTGCTCACACCAACGAGATGAAAACTATGAATAATGTTATTTAAGGATCTGGATTACTTGGAGAACGGAGATTATAGAGCTGTTCTGATTGTGTTGATTAAGAGTATTAGTGTAGGAGTCATAGACTACCGTAAAGAGAGATTGTGAAAAACAATTAGACATCTGAGATAGCCATGTAATTCTCTGATACTGATAGTCTGATATAAAAAATTTTTAAGAATGATTAGGTGTCAAAGACATCCATACATTTTTTCGTTTATGATACTTGTGGAATAAGAGTGAGAGTTAATTAACATTCAACCGAATGCAGTGAGATAGAACAATAGCGAATCTATATATTAATATTGTAATAGCAATGATTAGATCACAATACAATTGCGCTGATAAGCGCGTGATCCTACTTACAGAAATGAAACAGTTGCTATAGTTCTGAATATTTACTCTCTCTCTCTCTCTCTCTCTCTCTCTCTCTCTCTCTCTCTCTCTCTCTCTCTCTCTCTCTCTCTCTCTCTCTCTCTCTCTCTCTCTCTCTCTCTCTCTCTCTCTCTCTCTCTCTCTCTCTCTCTCTCTCTCTCTCTCTCTCTCTCTCTATTCTCTAACTTTGTGGAGTCAGTTACTATGAAGACCAGTTTTAGTCATAAGGTCTCTGTTGGAGAATCTTCATGCATCATCTTCAATCTACAATGCTCATATACTTATATAGCAGCTGAATGATCTTGTGGTATTCTAACTTTACAATTACAAAATTGCTAACAACTATTTAAGTGATCAATTAGAGCAGTTATTATTGAAGCGTGAAGACGTAGACAGTCTGTACTTGAAATCCTGTGTAAATCTGCAAAAATGTCACATTTCTAAAAGTGCCTAAAATGGCCCAAAATCCTGAGTGAACACTTTGTCGCATTTTTTGCAAAATCTTTTGTACTCAAAATGACCTAAAAGTGAAGTAGAAGTCTTTGTCGGGTTTTTCGCCTTTTTCGGCTGTTGCACTTTGCGAGTAAAAATGAAGACTGTTGCGATAAATAGTTAAAAAATGCAAACTTTTTTGAGAGAGTGATTTATATAAAAGAAAAGGAGGGTAATTAGGATGAGTAGGAGAAAGATTAATCTCCAACACTCCCCCTTAGGCTTACTGCTACGAATTCGAATTACAATTGAGATTTATCATATCTACTAAAGTAGAATGGTTATCTTTAGACAATGGCTTTGTCAAAATATCAGCCAACATACTGTCTGTATGACAATAACTTAGTACAACATCTTTATTCTAAAATTTTTCCCTAAGAAAATGCAACTGAACTTCTATGTGTTTAATTCTAGTATGAGTACGTGGGTTCAGAGATAGAGCTATGCAAATTTGATTGTCACACTGGAGCATTGTTGGACCGATCTATGAAAATTACAGATCCTGTAGCAACCTTTTGAGCCAAATTATCTCCTTCACTGCTGATGTAACTGCAGCGTATTCAGATTCTGTAGAGGACAACGAAATGTATTTCTGCTTTCTGTTGTTCCATGAAATGGGTTCTCCTGCAAGGAAACAGATATAACCTGATGTGGATTTTCTAGTATTCACATCTTCTGCCCAATCTGAATCTGAATATGTGACTAGTGAAAGTGCAACTTCTGTATTACCATTATAGCTCAAAGCATAGTGCTTCATAGCTTGGATGTACTTCAATACTCTTTGTAGAGCCTTCCAATGTTGTAGACTTGGATTGGACATGTATTGAGACAATGTGCTTATCACGTAGGCTAGATCAAGTCATGTGCAAATCATAGAATACATTATAGATCCTATGATAGACTAATAAGGATATTTGTACATTGAATGTTGTTCTACATGAGTTCTGGGGCACATGTCTTTAGACATCTTGGATCCTAGATCCATAGGTGTGTCTATCAGTTTACAGTCCTCCATGCCATATCTATAATCTCGATGGAAGCATGTATGTCTCATACGCCTAACTGTTTCGCTCCCTTCATGGGTTTCTTGAACACCTACAATACATTCCTCCGATCTAAGTTAAGGTCTGAAACTATAGTTGGTAAAGTTCCTATTATAATTTCCATGTTGATTTCTCTTTCCTATACCACACTTAATCATGAGAGACCCAACAGAGCTCACCTATATGTACTAACTTAAACAACAGATGAGTCAGATCGATCTTGATCAAAAGAAACTCTCTGGAGTAATGATAGTTGAATCCCCTCTTATGAAGCCCAAAGAGATTCAAAAGTAACGGATCAAAAGAAAGAGCTGCAGAAAATGAAAGATGAAGACATCCGTGAACCTGCAAATAAAACAAGCTCCTCACCCAGCAAGTGGTGGTCAAAGCTTGACATTGCAAGGGTCCAAGGCTGCAATTGTAGAACGATCAGTTCCTTCACCTTGTCACCAAGCCTTCATCATGTTTCCTCACCGTTACCAAACCGTCCATCCAAAACTGTTTCTACCACCAAATTTTTAATGATGAGTCCATCCCCTTGAGACTGATAACCAAAGTTTGTGCAACCTACAGATCAAAGGTTTTTTCCTTGAGACTGGGACTTCAACTGAGAGAAGAACCACAGAAACACCCAGAGGTAAATGGAGGATACAGACCTCCCAAAAGAAACCAAAGATGGAATCTGCCAAGAAACCAAAGATGAAACCGTCAATGGCATATACAAGTGACTAAACAAAGAGACATGAGGAAAGCACTCGAGCATGCAAGTTATGAAGTTGTTGGGAGCTCTCCAATTTTGAGAATGTGAACCACCTATAGCAATAAGACATTCTAATCCAATCCTGGCAATTCGTGAAAGACAGTTTTTGTGATAAAGACTGGCGACAATAAGCACTTGGTTTTATGTAAGCGAAATAGGATCTACGCTTTTCCAAGTGACGATCGAAGATGCCAATACAAAGCAAAGCAACATCGTCCAATATGAGTTGCAGTGGATCCTGCAATGCATTAGGGGTGGGATAATGTTGGCTGATGCTGACGAATCCCCAAGATACTCGGACAGAGCAACTCAAGAGCACCTCTCACCTTAGACCGAGGAGGTCTCTGAGAAGACGAGACTAATGAAGATTGAGAGCCGAGTATGAGAGTCGAGAAATACTAGCTAGGAAAAACAAGTAAGAACTGTGTAAGCCTCATGGTGAATCCTAGAAGTTGGAATGACCATGTAGGAACTAGTATTTCTAATCAAATGCAATAAATGCAAGTAGACCCCTCTTAAAGAAAGTAGAGTGAGCCACCTTTTGATGGTGACCTCTAGTGGAGAGCAATATTCCACTTGTAATTTGTGAAATGTGGAAATTCCACTAGGATGCCACCTTAGGAGCTCTCTTGCCTATTTAAGAGACTCCCTCTTTGTGAAGAGAATCTTTTTGCATTGTATCTACTCCATGCTTAATAAGAAGATTTTGATCATTGAATGTAGATAAGACCTTAGTACAAAAAGACAATAAGCAATCACACAACTTGCAAAAAGCGTAATCATTAATCCATATTCATGTCCTTTCCTCCTCAGCTTCCTGGATCTTTCTTTTTATTTCTTCTAGCTGCTTCGCCTACTTTTGTAGGTCTTTTTCAGCTGAACAACCAATATAGGTGGTAGTTGGTCTCCACAAGACACTTGTAATGATCTATCAGTTGCTTCAGTAAGACTATCAAAAACTGGGAATTTCTCAGAAGAACAGTAAACTGACGATAAACAAACAGATGGAAGGGAGGGTGGTGGTGACAACAGTAGATGGTGTGGATGATAGACATGAGAATGGGCGCCGAAGTATGGCAAAAAGTTGGTTGAAGAAGGAGACTGATTTTCCAATGCTTGTGTTTCCCTTTCTATTTCTCATGCAAAAATCAGTCACACAAAATAGGTGAAGAGAAACAAGGAAATAAACAAATGTTATAGATAGTGAGAACTGTATAGCACCTGTCGAACAAAACTTGCATTCATCAAGATTGATAATGTACCTTGATAGTTGCAATATTTCAGTTGTTTTGTAGAAGTAATGTGACTTACTTTGACATGTCGTTGTCAAAACAAGACAGGGTTGGTGACACTAAAATCTATCATCATGGATAACAGATGTTGTAAGATATAGCATGCGATGCAGGTATAGGTGAGGTACTATGTTCTGAGGACCTTGTCGAAGAAAAGATTCAGAACCGAATCTCTAAGTGGATTTCCGAATCCTAGATTTGTTGTGTATTGGCACATTGGAGATCTTATCTACATGTGGAAAGACAAATAGATTTGAGTTTGTAGAAGGGGAGAAAAACTATCAATTCCCTATGGAGGTTGCTCTTGGTTGGACATTGTAGCAGATGACGGAATATCGGTTTTACCTTCTTTCGACAAGGACTCATTATGGTACTGGGGTATTGGACGGTGATGTAGAAGTTTACAAAAAACTTCTCGATCGAGCAGCAGGTTTAACTGTTGGTTGCTATGGTGCTCATGTTGTTGTCGTGAAGATCCTATTGTGATTCATAACTGATGTGACGGGCATGTAGGATCTTAGCGTGTTGCTTTGGACAGTCTTTGAAACTGTGTTTTCTTATACAGTCGGGACACTCAGCATGGTATTGGGTCTTAACTAGACAATCAACCATGAAGTGGCCGGTTTCACCACAGATGAAACATCTGGTGTGCAGTGGCCCTTGTATAATGGCGTAGCCATCTTGTATGGCTAGTGGTTCTGGACTTTCTGATGGATAATCAGGATAAGGCAAGGCATTTCCAGATTGGGATGGGTGTTCTTCATATTGTTGAACTGTATGGGCTTGGATAGGCCGATATGAAGGACAAGCATCAACAAGATGCGTGGCCCGGCAGTGTGGGCACCATATTGTTTTTCGTCTATAAGGTACATGTGCAGGGTTTGACTGACCAGGCATACTGCCTTGGATAGACTTCAGGGTATCTTGAAACTCATTGGTGAGTTTCTCCATTTGAAGTTGGTGTTGCTTATTAAGCAATGCCTGTTGTGATTTCCAAAGCTGATCTCGGGTGTCCTCGATCGGCTTCGACTCATGGACAGGAGCACGTGGTGCTTGCCTTTCCCTAGATTCGTCAATATCTGATCCTTCGTCTTCTTCCTTGATGGCATCAGACATAGCTAACTTTAGGCTCATATATTCATCATTGGATTTAAGCTCGCATCTAATCCATCTTGGAAGGCCGACCTGATATGATTACGGCAAGGGCTGTAGTGGGCGGTGGTCAGACATCAGGACGAGTGGATGAGATAGAGCAATTTCTAGATGCTCAATACTTCTCAACTAGTGAGTCATGTTGGCGATTGTTGGGGCTTTCTATGGGTGCTCATAAGCCCGTGGTGACCCGGTTGGTAGTTCATCTCCCTGGACAAGAATTGGTGTACTTCAGTGAGGAAGTGGATTTAGAGGAGGTCGTAGATGGGCGTTCAGGTACCACTTTGACAACATTCTTTGAGCTGAACAGAAGTGGTGATTCAGAGGCTCGAGAGTTGTTGTACCAGGACTTGCCAAGGCAGTATTGGTATAACAAGAAACGCGTATGTGGACCCATCGAATCAACATGCAGACGACCCCTACCATTGGTCGCATGTATTTTGTACACCCCTCCGAAGGGGAGAGGTTCTATATGTTTTTGGCTCATGTCAGAGGTGCAACCAGCTTTAGGACTTGCGCACGACTGATGGTGAATTGTTTCAGTCATTCAGAGATGCATGCAGACACATACTTCTGATAAATGACGCAAATGAGTGGAGTTGCTACTTGCGCGAGGCAATGTCATGGGGCACTCCATTGCAGCTTCGTCTCATGTTCATTGTGCTTCTTTTGACACGCATAGACAACAGACACACGTCTCTCTCTCTCTCTCTCTCTCTCTCTCTCTCTCTCTCTCTCTCTCTCTCTCTCTCTCTCTCTCTCTCTCTCTCTCTCTCTCTCTCTCTCTCTCTCTCTCTCTCTCTCTCTCTCTCTCTCTCTCTCTCTCTCTCTCTCTCTCTCTCTCTCTCTCTCTCTCTCTCTCTCTCTCTCTCTCTCTCTCACACACACACACACACACATATATATATATATATAATGAGGCCGAATGGATGAATCTTGCGGGCAATTCTAGAGAAATGGAATCTATCAAATCTATGGGATAGTTTTCTATCCCAACGTCTTGAATACGGTTTGAGAACATGGTTTAGGAAACAATATTTTAAGAACACGGTTTAGAGTTGTGTGTGCTCCAATTGTGTTTGACTCCCAACTTGCATGATAATCAATCACCATCATACTCACCCAATCTAAGTTTGCAGCTGTGTAGAACAATAAATTAGTGAACACTAACATGGAACGAACCTGCAAACTGGTCGTCGTTGATCTGCAAATACACCTTATACCTCAATGCACTCCTTACATGATTATGTTTCGATCATATAAAGTATTGATCTACAAACTAGACGTCGTTGATCAACAAACACACCTTATGATGGTGGTGTGATTCTTCAGCTCTGTCCGACAGTTGTGATAACAGACTCACGGCTCAAGGTTCCGATAGCAAGCTCTTCTCCTCATGCTTCTGATAGCATGCAGGTCGCGATCTTCAACAGCCCTTGCCAGTTGCGATCCAACGACTCTCACAGTTCTCACGAGCCGTCATTGAGCCCTCCCAAATGACTGCAAAGGAGGTGTTTGTGGCCCCTCCCTTCATCCTGCATAGGGACCGCAATTAGGCCACACATTTCACAGTCCATTAGGTGGGCCTTACAGATTTGAGATCACGATCCTTTAGGCCACGCATTTCACTACAAACGAAGGCAACGTTGACTGCATTTCACCGTCTTTCACGAGCTTTATAGATCTAGAACTCATTGTTCTCTCTCTCTCTCTCTCTCTCTCTCTCTCTCTCTCTCTCTCTCTCTCTCTCTCTCTCTCTCTCTCTCTCTCTCTCTCTCTCTCTCTCTCTCTCTCTCTCTCTCTCTCTCTCTCTCTCTCTCTCTCTCTCTCTCTCTCTCTCTCACGGTTCTCACGAAGCTCTCTCTCTCTCGGATGCTCTCGGTTCTCATGGTTGTCACGGTTCCTCTCTCTCTCTCCCACTCATGGTTCTCACGGTTCTCAAGAATCTCTCTCTCTCTCTCTCTCTCTCTCTCTCTCTCTCTCTCTCTCTCTCTCTCTCTCTCTCTCTCTCTCTCTCTCACGGTTCTCTCGAAGCTCTCTCTCTCTCTCGGATGCTATCGGTTCTCATTGTTCTCACTGGCCATTGTTGACCCCTCCCAAACGACCACAAAGGAGGTGTTTGCGGCCCCTCCCTTCATCCCGCATAGGGACCGCATTTATGTCACGCATTTCACGGGCCTTACAGATCTAAGATCACGGTCCTTTAGGCCACGCATTTCACCGCGATCTTCAACAACTCTTGCCAGTTGCGATCTTCAACAGTTCTTGGCAGTCACGATCTTCAACAACTTTTGCCAGTTGCGATCCAACGGTTCTCACGAATCTCTCTCTCTCTCTCTCACCGCTAAGTATCGCATTTCACCGCACTCACTCACTCACTCACTCACGGTTCTCTCCCTCTCTCTCACTCACGGTTCTCTCTCTCTCTCTCTCTCTCTCTCTCTCTCTCTCTCTCTCTCTCTCTCTCTCTCTCTCTCTCTCTCTCTCTCTCTCTCTGATGCTCTCGGTGATCACGATTCTCACGATGCTCTCTCTCTCTCTCTCTCTCTCTCTCTCACGGTTCTCACGAAGCTCTCTCTCTCTCGGATGCTATTGGTTCTCACGAGACGTTGTTCACGGCCCTCACGGGCCATTGTTGACCCCTCCCAAATGACCGCAAAGGAGGTGTTTGCGGCCCCTCCCTTCATCCCGTATAGGGACCACATTTAGGCCATTTGTGGTCCTTTAGGCCACGCATTTCACCGCAAACAAAGGCAACGTTGACCGCATAAGGTGTCTCTCTCTCTCTCTCCATCTCAAGGAGGTTTTTGAACAAAGGAGGTGTTTGTGACCTCACTACAAGGACCGCATAAGGATCGTTATTAGGCCGCATAGGTATCACATTTAGGCCATTTGTGGTCCTTTAGAAAACGCATTCCACTAGATCATCGGCCGCATAGGGACCACATTTAGGCCGCATAGGGACCGCAATTAGGCCGCAAAGGGACCACATATAGGTCGTATAAGGACTGCGGTATAAGGACCGCAATTAGGTTGCATAGGGACCACTACCACTTATCTCAAAAATTCAGCATCCATCAACGACATACTGAATTTCCAAATCATCGGTCACCACCTAGATCGGCCACCATTGCCCGTCAACGACGGGCACTCTTTACTAGTATATATATATATATATTTAAACTTATGTACACTTTTGCGCATGTGTATGGGTGCACCCATGCATCCTCCTCCCCTCACCCATGCATGAGCTTTTTCTAACTAAAAAACTTGCGGAGGAGGATGCATGGCCCTTCTCCCCATGCATGCATCTAATGGGCCCACTCCAAATTCAAATTATCCTTTACCACCACACAGTGTTTTGAAGTGCATGTACATACTTTCATGGTGAAAGGTGTTAAACAAATGAGACGTTCATTATCAAAAATTTGAAGGGTGCTCTAAGGATTGCTCCTCCCCTCACCCATGCATGCACTTTTTCTAACTAAAAAACTTGGGGAGGAGGATGCATATATGGGGAAAAGGATGCATGGCCCTCCCCATGCATACATCTAAGGGGCTCACTCCAAATTCAAATTATCCTTTACCAACACACATAGTGTTTTGAAGTGCATGTAGATACTTTCATAGTGAAAGGTGTTAAACAAATGAGACTTTCATTATCAAAAATTTGAAGGGTGCTCTAAGGATTTTTTTTAATTATCAGACTTTCCACGGGAAAGGTTGAAATAAAAATGCATTTCTATGAAGATCGGCCTCCATTGCCCGTCAACAACGGGCACTCTTTACTATATCTATATATATATTCAAACTTATGTACACTTTTGCGCATGGGTATGGGTGCACGCATGCATCCTCCTCCGCTCACCCATGCATACACACTTTTTTCACTAAAAATGATGGGGAGGGAGATGCATGTATGGGAAACATGATGCATGGCTCTCCTCCCCATGCATTATATATATAAAAATATATGTGTATACGTGCTCTCGGCAAAAATGTCATGTTTGCCATTGAAAATGTTATAGTTTGCCATCAAAAATGTCACACAAAAACTATGTATTTTTAAAAATATACACCTAGAATAAATTTTTTTTATTGTCTCACCTCCCCAAATTCAAATCCTATATTTCTCTCCCTCCATTTCTCTCTTCCCCTCTCTGTGTGTCTCTCCCTCGGGATCTCTCTCTCTCTCTCTCTCTCTCTCTCTCTCTCTCTCTCTCTCTCTCTCCTCCATCGGGCCAGTGGGCCTCTGCTGCAGCCATTGACAATCTAGCCGTTCTTGAATGTTGTAGCAAATCTTGAATGTTGTAGCGCATTTTACTTTCTTGAATGTTGTAGCGCATTTGTCTGGCGCGAGTTTGGAGGTGTTGAAGCATTGGTTTCTTGGATTCTTGGAGGTTGAATTGCTGGTTTTTTGGAGGTGTTGAAGCACAACGAACTATTTGCAGCCACCAAAACTGAAGAACCCAAACGATTTGCAGCACAATTGAATATGGTTCTGAAAATCCAAGCTCAGCAGAAGCAATAAGAACATTACTTTTTGTTATCTCTAAAGCACTCATATATAGAGTACGAGCAGGGATTGTCCCCATCAAAGAGGTTGTGAATCCCCTGTGTAAGCCAGCTATACCTTCTTACCGAAGAATGCCTACACCCATAGACACTGATGAGCGTTTAGCTGCTGCAAATTGTTGCCTGGTCTTGAGAAGAACGATAGGGTAGAACATTGCAGATTCCCCAAAGAACAAAGCCGCACCAAAAACCAAAAAGTTAAATTTGTACACATGTGCCATTCCACATCAACCGACAGTCGTATTTCAGCCATTGTTGATTGTATCTAAACTAGGTCGCATTTTTCCTGTTCTTTCGTGTAATCGTTGGAGCTGTTCGTATTTTTAAGAACGGTTGATGTTCTAGCATTTTCCTTGCTTTCTGTTGAGCATCGCAACAAGCCCAAATTTTGTAGATTAGGTGAAATATCTGCGTATATGGTTTTTTGCAATAAGATCTATCCAGCTGCTTGCGGGAGTTCTGGAGTCATTACTGCCTTTTACGGGGTTGGCTCAGTTGGTTGGCTTGGCATCCAAAGTTTCTTTGGTCCCAGGTTCGAGCCTCCCCTTGGAAACCAAGAAGCATTACTGCCTTTTAGAAGTAGGCAACAGTGCGTAGCAGACGTGCCGCCAACTACGAGTATCTTAAGAGGTCCTATGTCATCGAATAAGGCTATGATCAACATATCACCAATCGAAAGCTTAGATTATGAGGAATGTCCTTCTCACTATCCTTCCTCCATTGTGTCAGGAAGAGCTACGAGTAATGTCCTTCTCATTATTCTTCCTTGTCTCAGGAAGAGCTACATTCACTTAAGCATTCAATCGGTTCCTGAAATCGTAAGAGAGAAGCGGCCCTCAGACTCATATCCGCACAACAGGTAGATGTAGAAGGAGTTGAGGAGAAATTTCATGATAAGAAGGCTGAATGTCAAAAGTTGTAGAGAAAAATAGAGTTTTTGAAGGAAGACAAGAATGGAATCAACTCCTAATATCCAAATCCTTGAGCATAGAGCAATATGACCCGAATTAGCTATCCACTGAGCTACATTTATTTTGGGCCTACTTCAGCTTAGATGTAGACTTCGATCCATGGTAGTTGTTTCGACCCTGAGCAGCCATCGACCCACAAACAATTCTGATTTGCATCGATCTTGCTATATCCGAATCCTTGAGCGCACAACAATATGACCCTAATTAGCTATCGATGGAGCTACATTTATTTCAGGCCTACTCCACTGATTCAAGAATCGATCTTGAGCCAAGAACTAACTCTCTACAGATTCAAATTTCAGTCAAATCGATCCATTGAACCACTCGACTATCAATGTTTTTAAGAATCTAAAGCGGCAATTTTCCAGCATAGCACTCTTGAACTATTGTTTATTGCCTACTACTAATTGACTCCACACTTCTAAATTACACCTTTCACGTCTACATTCCAATCCAAAAGACAAGGATCGATTTGTCAATTTTGACCTTGAGTCGATGGATCTAAATGAATTTATAAACACAGACAGTTAGGGCACACTTTTCATGGGGTACTCTTCAATGAGCTATGCACACATCTATCTGTTATATTATATATGTGTATACATGCCTAGGAAGTGATCAAAATTATGATCCCTATCTAGAACTGTGTGGTGGAAAGCAGCCTCTACTCATTCATCTATGCCCAAAACAGCATAGGTGTTGCGCCATCACAAATATCTATGAGACAACCACCTAACCACTCTTATACTTCAATTGCATGAATTCAAATGGTCACAACGTCGTGTTGGAACATTATTAGAAATGTTTTTTTTTTTTGCGTCAATGTATTTTGACATATGAATTATGTCAAAAGCACTATTGATCATGGTTTTACATTGCGTCGCTTACATTTATATTTATCTATTTATGTGTTTATTAATTAATTTATACAAAAATCCACACACACAGTTGTATATCTTTTGTTTAAATATCATAATTTAAAAATATGGTCTAATATTGGAACCCTTTAAATTATGGAAACTCTGTTGATTGAGTTATAAATCTTTTAATATTAGTAGTTGATAAGTTATGTAAATGAGAGAAAGTTTGTCTCTTCGGTGTGATGAGGTACAAATACAAAAAAATAGACACCAAACTCAACTAAGTTTTGTTGAATAGGAGTACATGTCAAGAGAACTTTCTTGATCAGTTTTGTAGTATTTGTGCTTTTTAAAATCTATTTTAGATATTACATACATTTTTCCTTATATGATATTCTTTTCTTAATGAATATAATTTTTATTCACCAAAAACATTTGTGGTTTCCTATGTGTCTTCAATGTCTTTTTGACAAAATAAAGACATTCTATATAAATGAAACATTATGAGCATTAATATTGCCAAAATATCTTTTCAACATCCCCAAGACAAGAGGAGCATGTGTCTGCAATGACTGGATCATGAACTTGAGAGAACAAATATTGATGATCTTGCCCTTCAAATGTGAAGGGCTCGATCCAAGACGCCTAGGAAGGTGTCTCCAGATTTTGGTGAAGATCTTTTGCATTTGAGAATTCTGGCTCATACCATACATCCCACATGGCTAACAAAATCAAAAGTTTAAGGGAGATTGTGAGCAACAGAAAGAGCATTCATTGATCGAAAAAAAACTTTCCAGGGAAGAAATAATGGATCGATGAAAGAATGAAAAGGAAGACTCTAAGAAGAATATAAAAAAAATCTTATCTCACTCTTCCTCAAGATTATCCAAAAACTTAACCTTGATTTGTCCTTTATTCCTCAAGAATCTTTAAAATCCCAAGAATTTCTCTTTTTTTTTTCTCCCTGTTCATAGAGAGAGAGAGAGTAAGGAAAGATGACCCTATAGGCATGTGCATACCCGATCCATTCATGAACCCCTAGCACATCAACCCCTCTAGGATCAAACCAGTAGAGGTTACTAGAAGCACCATTTCCCTACTTAGAAGTTGAGTTTGTTGTAAAAACTCTTCAACCATCATTGTTATTAATAAAGCGATTCACTCACTTGATTGGTTAAAACCTTTTCCAATACTAAAACATCCTCCTTACGAGCCATAGTAGTTATGTGAATTTTGCAATATTAAAGAACCTTTTTAGTTTACTACATAGGCACATTGCATGGATTGAACTTTTTCACCTTGGAATGAATTTATATTTTGATTCAATTTTGTTTTAGGATTTAGGGTATTGTTCTACTGTAGTGAAGTCCACCCGCCGTACTGCGGCCATGTACATACACACACATACATCGGCCACCCATCAACGACCATCGGCTTTCCTCCTAGATCGTCGGCCTACATCGTCCTAGACCGCATTAGGACCGCCCGTCATCCAGATCGTCGGTCGCCCGTCAACAACGGGCATACCCACTAGATCGTCCGCCGTCCATCGCCCGTCAACAATGGGCACTCTTTACTAGTATATTTATATTTAAACTTACATACACTTTTGTATGCATGGGTGAGGGGACCATGCATCCTCCTCTCCTCACCCATGCATACAGATTTTTTGAGCTAAAAAGTGGGGAGGAGGATGCATGTATGGGCCACCTCCCCACCTACCCATACATACATATTGGTTCTTCCCCCAGCTTCCACCTCCCCTATTCAACATATTGGTTTCTCCCTTAGCCTCCACCTCTCCTATTCAACATCTCTCTCTCTCTCTCTCTCTCTCTCTCTCTCTCTCTCTCTCTCTCTCTCTCTCTCTCTCTCTCTCTCTCTCTCTCTCTCTCTCTCTCTCTCTCTCTCTCTCTCTCTCTCTCTCTCTCTCTCTCTCTCTCTCTCTCCCTCCCTCCCTCCCTCCCTCCCTCCCTCCCTCCCTCCCTCCCTCCCTCTCTCTCTCTCTCTCTCTCTCTCTCTCTCTCTCTCTCTCTCTCTCTCTCTCTCTCACACACACACACATCAAAAGCAAGCAATAAGAGAGAGAGAGACAGAGAGGCTTCTCTAGGGTTATCGGAGTGAAGAAGTCATTTCAAAATGATTTAGCTGTTAGATCTCTTTGATGTAATCAAACAAAATGAGTGCAATAATGTTTTCTACCATTTGACCAGAGAGATTGTTCAGATTCTACCTGGATAAAAAGTTATGAAGGTTTTTCTGGTCAGTATGTTTGAAAAGTGAGAATAAAATGATTTTTGATCGAGATTTTTGGAGCCTGTATAGAGTGATCCAACCATTAGATATCTTTATTATAAAAATACAAAATGGGTAAAATTATTTGATACACATTTTGACCAGAGAGATTTTTTAGGTTCTATTGAGAAGCAAGAAAAATGTAAGTCCTCTCATCTTCTTCTTCTTCTTCTTCTTCCTCCTCCTCCTCCTCCTCTTCTTTTCTTCTTCACCTATAATCAAAAACGTAATGTGTAATGCGTAATGCCTAAAGTCTAATGTAATGGGCCATAAAGGGCCATTACATAGTACATAGACACACGCACCCCCCCCCCTCTCTCTCTCTCTCTCTCTCTCTCTCTCTCTCTCTCTCTCTCTCTCTCTCTCTCTCTCTCTCTCTCACACACACACACACACACACACACACATCCCTAATGGTAATGCCTAAAGCCTAATGCTAATGCCTAATGTCTAAAACCTAATGCCTAAAGTGTAATTGTAACGCCTAAAACCTAATCTCTAAAGCCTAAAACATAAAACATGAACTAAAGCCTAATGCCTGATTCCTAATGCCTACTACCTAAAGTGTAAACCCTATTGCCTAATGCCTACTAATACTCTAATTTCTACTACTCAAATTACATTTACTTCAAATCTTTAGATGATGTTACCACAACATTGTTTGCGTTTCTTTCGTTAAAATTCTTATTGAATTAAAGCCTATTTGAGTATGATCTAATCGAGTCTAACAACCTAATCATTCATAAACTAATCTATTTCATAGCATAATTGTTCACAGCCTAATCAAGCCAAACCGTTAGCAAGAAAGTGGGTGATATAATGTGAGGGAGGGGTGAGAACCCTAAAGCTAAATGGCATGGTGTCAGACTTATCGCCCAGACCACCTAACAACTGCCATGTTGAAAAGAGCCATTTTGAATAGTTTTTTTCAAAAAAGGTGGGCTTGACATTTCATAACTACTATATGAAATGATAATGAACTAGTCTGGGGGCGATCAGACCCCATTACAATGAGGTTAAGAGAGGGTGAGAAATTATAAGAGAGGGGAATAACACAGAAGAAAGGAAAATCAGGACGGAACAAAAAGATGTGTGTGTGTGTGTGTGTGTGTGTGTGTGTGTGTGTGTGTGTGTGTGCACGCGTTGTGTGTGTGGGGGCCGAGGGATATGGTAAAACTAAATCTAAAATATGGAAGAGGGTGAGAGAAAGAAGACTGGACAAATTCATGCTAGAGATGTCAAAACGTCGGACAGAAGGTGAACACAGATTCGTGGGCTTGGCACAAACCCACTGGACTATGTGCAGCTCAACTTGGACATCATTTTTTTGATAACGTCCTTCGTGTCGGATGGAATGCCATTAGGGCACAAGAATAGAGTACTTTTTGGCATTCCAAGTAAGTGGTCTGATATTGTCGAAGGGCTCTATTTTGCATGTTGTCTGTTCCGTCCAGTGCTGCATGTCGAGACGAACCCGCAGCAACAAACCGAGCTCCAAACGGTTCCGTATTTATAGATATACGTGCTTCCAAACCATAAATTCTAAAAGCAATATAGAAAACCTAGGCCTGTCGGACCGAAAATTGGTCGGATTCGTGCTAGAGATGTCAGAACCTCGGACGGAAGGTGGCCACAGGTTTGTGGGCTTGGCACGAACCCACTGGACCAAGTGCAGCTCAACTTTTATGAAAACGTCATTTTTATGAAAACGTCCTTCGTGCCGGATGGAGCACCATTGAGCACATCGAACCCGTAGCAACAAACCGAGATCCAAATGGTTCTATACTCACAGAGAAACGTGCGTCTGAGCCATAAACCCTAAAAGCAATATAGGAAACCTAGGCCTGTAGACTGGTCGGATTCATGCTAGAGATGTCAGAACCTCAAACAGAAAGTGGCCACAGGTTCGTGGGCACAAACCCACTGGACCAGATGCAGCTCAACTTGGACGTCATTTTTCTAAGCCATTTGTCCTTGATGGAGCGCCATTAGGACACAAGAATATACTACTTTTTGGCATTCCCAGGAAGTGGTCCGATATTGACGAACGGGCTCCGTTTTGCATGTTGTCTATTATGTCCAGTGTTGCACGCCGAGACAAACCTGCAGCAACAAACCAGGCTCCAAACGGTTTCATACTCACAGGGAAACGTGCATCCGAGCCATAAACCCTAAAAACAATATAGAAAACCTAAGCCTGTCAGACCGAAAACTAGTCGGATTTGTACTAGAGATGTCAAAACCTACATGGAAGGCGGCCACAGGTTCGTGGGCTTGACACGAACCCACTGGACCAGTTGCAGCTCAATTCGGACCTCGTTTGTCTGAGAATGTCCTTCATGCCGGAAGGAGCACCATTTAGGGCACAACAAATGGACCACTTTTCAACATTACCAGTAAGTGGTCCAGTATCGTCATACGGGCTCCATCTTGCATGCCGTCTATTTCGTCCAGTGTTGGACGCCGAGACAAACCCGCAACAAAAATGTGTGTGTATGTCTATGGGATTAAGGTTGTGTGTGTGTGTATGTATGTGCAGATGGTGCAAGTTGTGGTAAACTATAGGATATTTGTGCGAGAGATAATGGAGCTATTCTGTTTTGGAGATGATGTTTATCCATGTAGTATTATCTAGGTGATAGAGCAATTCACCCAATTTTTGTACTATCAGCAACTTTGCGAAAATTTTCTTCCTCAAAAAAAGATTTTTACTGATAAATGTAGACGAATTTGTTAGTAATATGAAGTTATATTTGAAGGATATGAAATTGTGAGACTAAGTAAAGTACAGACAATGTTGGATTTGATGGTGTACACCGCGGTACTTAAAAATGACTTTGTATTTTGAATTTTATATAAATCTGAGTTTGAATTTTGTGTAAATCTTTTATTTCTAAATTGATGCTTACTCTTATTTGGCTGATTAGGATGTACACAGAATACTACATTAGTAAAAGATATATTTAGTTTATATTATCCTTTGGTTAATATTTATATTTAGTGTATATATATCTATTAGATTTTAATTTTAGGAAATAAAAAACGTGCACACCACGCATGTGAAAAATGGTGGTAGTTGATATAAGCTTTCATAAGAAACGTGCATGTCATGCATGTGAAAAGTGGTAACAGTTGATATATAAGCTTCGGTAAAAAACGTGCATGTGAAAAGTGGTGGTACACACACACACACACACACACACATCCCTAATCCTAGATCCGCACCATATTTGTACGATCATGGCCGTCCACCCAAACCATTGGCCGCCACCCAAAATTTCGGCTATTTGTCACTAACAACTTTCGACCCAAACCATCGGCCGTAACCCAAATTGTTGGCCATCCGTCAACGATGGGCACTCTTTACTAGTAATATATATATATATATATATATATATATATATATTATATAAACTTATGTACACTTTTGCGCATGTGTATGGGTGCACCCATGCATCCTCCTCCCTCACCCATGCATGAGCTTTTTCTAACTAAAAAACTTGGGGAGGAGGATGCATGTATGGGAAAAAGGATGCATGTATGAGTAAAGTGCATATCCCCATACATTTGCACATTGTGTGCATTGGGGAGTGGGCCCCAAAAAGATTTTTCACCCCTCCCTCCTAATTATTAAATTCAAATATCTTTCTTTAAATATCTTTCTTAAATAAAAATGATGGGGAGGGGGATGCATGTATGGGGAAAGTGCATATCCCCATACATTTGCACATTGTGTGCATTGGGGTGGGCCCCAAATATCTTTCTCTAAATTGGAGGGTGGGCCCCAAATATTTTTCTCTAAATTCAAATATTTGAAGTTTGAAGTTAAGGCTTTATTTTCTTCACACACTTCAATGTGCTTTAAACTTTAGTCAATAATCTTTATTACATGGCTTTCTTATTTATTTTGAATTACCAAAGTTTTACCCATAAATCATGAACATAAAAATAAATTTGACTACCTAAAATTGCTTCTTTTTTTGTCAATCCTTCAAATCTCTATCTTGGCCCACCATTTTCATGAATGTTTAGCCACAAGCCCAAACTCACTATCTTTAATTTCAAAGGATCAAATTTTTTCAAAGACTCGAATTTTTCCAAAGGATTGAAAGACCCTTTGTACTGTCAAGTCAAATTTTTCAAAAAACTCGAATTTTTCCGAAGACTCAAATTTTTCGAAAGACTCGATTTTATTTTCCAACGACTAAAATTTTCCCGAAGACTCAAATTTTTCCGAAGGCTTGAATTTTTCTGAAGGCTCAAATTTTTCCAAAGACTCGAATTTTTCCATAAACTCGAATGTTTGATATTTGAGATGCGAGATGTGCAAGATTGGCCATCATCCAAATCATCGGCCGCCACCTAGATCGGCCTCCATTTCCCATCAATGACGGGCACTCTTTACTAGTATATGTATATATATATATATATACACACACACACACACACACACACACACACACACATACATACAGCTTTTGTAAACAGAGAAGGCTAGCATATGAATTTCTCGCCCACAAACGAAAAACCATCACCGTTATCGGTTTCTAAACCATATTCAACAAAGAAAATAGAAGCTGACATTGAAAATTATACGAAATTCAGCGTTACAGTCAGCTGTATACGAAGTAGCACGGTATGTCCATTCTCAACCTAAAAATAAAAATGGAAGTCTGCAATTTGTGTGTTACCTATTTGCTTTCGTTGCTTATGACTATTGTGATTGTTGTGTCTGTTCTGTTTGTGTTGTCCGAATTAGGCGGCTTGAGCATTGTTTTGTGTTGCGTAAGATGGCAAACGATGTAAGTCGATGGTGACCAAGGTGTGCACTTAACTCAGTCACTTGCTAGATGACTTCGTAATTTCAATGCAGCTTCTATGGAGTTGTCTTGTAACTCTCTGTCTCTAATTGTTTGCAATTTGATTGACACTTATGATTGTAAATAGATTAGTTTATATTTTTCAACTAAGTACAGGTGGAGCTATGTTGCTGATTAGAACTCTTCATAATCTTTTATACACTTGTACCAAACAAATTAAAATATGACGATCATGGTGTTACACTACAGTTTGTTGTGTGGCCAGGGTCAATGTTTTCCGTGTGTTCGGTTGTGCTTTTTGATGTAGTCTACTAGATCTTGATTTCGTATTGAGCTTCGTGCAATTTTTTTTGGAAAATGTTTTTTTTAAAAAAATTTATGCTCTCTAGCGAATCATATTATCATATGTTATTTTTTTTTCTACATCGTTGTTTTAACTAGTTTGTCTGTTCTTAAGTTAAGACGTATTTCTATTCAACTTCAGACATATCTTTTTCATTTATCTTGTTTGTTTTAATAGAAGTAATTCTGTAGCTACTTATCATTATTTCATTGTTATTAATGAATACTTAAAGATATTCACTCTTTACCTATACGTTCATTCAAATAATAATCATACTTTGGATTCGTTTTATAAAGTGAATGTTTCATTCTCATGCTTAATAACTTGGTTGCAATATTGATTGAAAGGCCTATTAAGGTGCTCTAATTACTAATTCTTGCTATCAAAAATAAATGTTAAACATTTTACAATTTCTTCTCATGTTTTCACGAATACATAATCATAGACCAATTCATTGACTGATAAAAGTTGTGAAGTTATATATCATTTGGTATTTATTAATATTATTCATAAATAACAGTCTATATTTTTTGGAGTGATTTTTTAAAATTATTCAAAAAAATAGAATAGCAACTTTGTATCAATGGTAAGTTAAATATATATGTCAATATATGTACAAGATTATGTTAATTGCAATTTCAATTTGCTTTTCATACAATTAGAAATACAAGACAAATATGTTTGATAAGAAAGCCTTTTGGCAGAACGTAAAAAGCGTAGATGTGAAATTGAAGTGAAACGTTTTGATTTGAAGTTTGACAATAGAAACTGGATGTGTGTTGCATGTGAATTTTTCAATATGGAATTTCATGGTGCTCGCCCTCATCTTGCACTGGCTCCCTCACTGGCGTCCGAGAACATGCAAGAGAGAACAGATAGCACTTAGGTCAGCGTCAATCGCATGTTCGTTTGAGAACAGACATCAGAGAACAGAGAGCACACTATGATTAGGTTTTGCATCAAAAGCATGGTCTCACTGTTCCAAGTTTGCATATTTCAATTACGAGAAGTTGGTTTGCTCCATTTTGAGTTTGTACATTCAATGCGCTTTATGTAGAGCAATATCATATCAATCATTAGTTAACCTATATTATACTTTGAAATTCGAAAAAGCCTGGAACTATACAAAAATGCTTATACACAACATGTATAATTCAATATCGCATGATTTCACTTAGTATTTAGAATTTCGACTCGAATTGGAACAAAATTGTGTAGCTAGTTTTTTGTATTTCATCATGGAATGTATGCAAAAATTTATTGCACAAGGTTAATTTTCTAGAAACTTCCTACAAAACCAAAGCCAATGTAGTATTCAAGAACAACCACTCACACTTGGCATTCTTTAGCCGGGAGGGCTTGGTTCCTTTCAAAGTACCCACCTCAAGAAGCGTCCATGTCCTGTGCACTTGAAAGGACGTTAAAACTAACGGAATCTCTCTCTCTCTCTCTCGCTCTCTCTCCCGTTCGTCCTTTGGGCTTGGCTGGCGATGGCGCACCATGAGCAGTTCAGTCATGCTCACCACCATCATCGCCGCTGTTCTCCCACCTCCTCTGATCATCCCCACACAGTTATATCCACCTCCACCTCCACTTCCAGACATGCTGCTGCGCCACCCAGCAGGAGCTCGCCTTTCATTCCCGCTTCCTCAACTAGTCTGCGGTTTCCTAGCCACGCTGCTGCCCGCTCTGCTGCCAGGAAGAGCCGGAGTGACATTAGCGAGGATGAGAGGCAGGAGATTCGGATGGCTTTTGAGCTTTTTGACACCAGGAAGACGGGCAAGCTTTCTTATCGGGACGTGAAGGTAATTAATTGCTACTGCTTCTCATGCCCTGTGCACAAGCAAAACTGCATACTTGACCTTTCGTTTTCACAGCTCTGGGCAAGATGGATCGGCAATGCCTTCCCATTGTAGAAGCTCCTTATACCCAGAATAAGCACTCAAGTTGTATGATAATGCATAATATGACAACAAAAGTATGTAAATAACTGTTCAATAGATGGTGGTTTTCCAACTTTGATAATTTTTTGAGAATATGACCTGAAAAGAGGAACCGGCTGTATTGATGATTTCAGGTTGCAATGAGAGCATTTGGTTTTGAGGTTAAAAAAGCGGAAGTTAGGAAGTTAATTGAAGATCATACAAGGGATGGTACAGAGAAAGTTGATTTGGATGAGTTTATGGATATAAGTAAGTTCCTCTAGTTATTCTTTGTAGCTTTACAGTTCATACATCATCTGCTTCAGAAGAGGGATCATTTTGTGTCCGTGAACACAAAAATCATACAAGCAATGCTATAGGACGTTGACACTGTTGCACTGTAGTGACTGTCAAATATAGGGAGAAAGATCCAGATGAAGAACTTGCTAAGGCCTTCACATATTTTGATGAGGATGGGACAGGAAAAATCACGGTAATAATGTAGATCTAGCAAAGAAGCAGCAGCTCTTTGTTGAATAGGTGGTCTGCTTACAGTTGAAAATTCGCACACAAGTTATGTTCTTGTACATCAGTCATGCAGTTGACTCGTAAAATTAGTCGTTTTATTGTGAATCTTAAAGCTGGTGTACTGACGCTTCCCTGGTTGATTCTTGGAGAACAATAGCTGAAGAATTTAAGGAAAATAGCAAGAGAACTTGGTGAGCATATCACAGACGAGGAGCTTGCAGCAATGATTGATGAATGTAAATTTTCAACCAGCCTTTGTCTTTTGAGTCTTAGGATATCTATTCATGTGAATCCATTAAACTTCACAAACCACACTTCAGTTTGGTACTGAAAAGCTTGACAATCATCCTTCTATGTGGTGCAATGTAGCAAACAGCACTAGTCTTGTATACCCTGTTATAACATTTTATTTGGTGGTAGGTTTTGCAGTTGACAAAGATGGAGATGGGGAAAGTAAGATTTTGATCATTATGCTTCTTTTTTCAATTGATTGCAATAGTGTAGATATGTTATGGCTTTCAAACAGTATCTATTATTTATTGCCCTATGCTTCCTTATGATTTCTTTTTATTCACACATTTATGGGAGGATAGGGATGAGGCAGATTTTACTAATTTAAAATGTTGATCCATCACTAAGAGCTTCAAGAGTCAAGAAATGTTTATGTTACCTTATAGAGGGCATAGAAATTTCCATACATGTTAACCCAAGCTCGAAGAGTTTACACCTACATGACCTGGGTATAAATATCAATCATGTAGACATTTGTTATTTTGAAGTGCACAATCACAATCACAATATTTGGTTCTTACTCATCATGATGTGTTAGTGCAGTTGATGAAGGTGAATTTATGGCAATAATGAAGAGGGACGAGGACGAGCTCGACGATTAGAGCATAAAACCAACACTTGCTTTAGTGTTTCTAGGAAATGATAATTGGTTTCTCTCAATTACCTTGAGGGAGAAATTAAGCTTCAACCAAGCATGAATAGCTAAGTTCAAGACATGAGATTCTACACATCCATTTGCAATCAATAGTCATGTTTATTTCTTTTAATAAATCAAATCAACATTACAAGTCGATTGGGCGATCAATGTGAATACATAGAACATTGATTTGTTTTCCTTGCTCTACAAAGACAAGGCTGTGTATTGAAGTTGCTCGAGGAAGTTCATGAAAAAGTCAGCACTAAAGAAGTGCCTCAAATTTTGGAGACTTACTTTAGCTAGGTGTAAAGGCATGGGCAGAGGGCTTTAAGGTTTTGAGGGCCCTGCCCTCCTGAAATAAATATTTCATTTTTTTTCCTACTCAATTGACAACTCTCAATTACGAGCATGATGCAAGAATGACACATGCTAGGTAGCTATTGTGCATATTATGCTCTATGTATGGACCCCCCCACTAGAATAAATTGGAAAAATTCTAGATATTAACGTATTGGTGAATGGATTCTTTTAGCAAACTTGTCACTGGGTAAAATGGAGTGCATGGCCATTGAACTTGTTGAAAAGGTCACTAAAACATCTAAGCTTAAAGGATAAGCAAAGCATTTCATTTTATGGTTGAACTTTTCTTCGTCCACAATTTTTGACATTTTATAGGGTGTAATGTCCCAACTTTTTTCTGGACCACAATTTTTGAAGATTCTAGGTACTTGAATATACATAAATTGCTAGCATGTCATTTCAAAAAATAATCATGTACATAATCCAATCATTTTATGGACTTGGTCTTGAAGTTGTTAAAAAAAAGGGCCATGAAATGTGCCTAAAGTGGCAGTCGCTTGCTCGTAAGTCAATTCCTAAGAAATGACATCCTTGGCATGACTCAATGCATTTCAGTAAAGAGAAGTAAATTGTTGAGACAATTTTCTAAGTAGATGATATGTGCCTTCAAGTCTTATTTCTTAGTCATTTCAAAAGCATGCACTAATTTTATCTCGCCCACTAAAAAATTCTTTGTTACACCTATCTCAAAGAATCCATGTTCCTTATCTATATTTATATTGTGTGTGTGTGTGTGTGTGTGTGCACGCGCGCGTGTAAGGAAATTCTTGTTTAACATGTCTCAGGGAGTCAAACATTTCTTTTGCTATTCTCATATTAATTGGGAAAGACATGCAATGAAGAGCCTCTATGATGTCCAAACTTTACAACTAACGAGTGTCATCGATTAGAAGATGTCCTTCCTACAAGCATCCTAGGAAGCAGGCAGCCCCCAAGAGAGCTCCGAAGAAAGTAAGGAGGGCAGACACCACAGAATCTGCGAAGCCTAACCCGGAACCAATTGTAGATAACGTTGCTCTTGATAATGTTGTAAATATAGCTACATCTATTTTGGATACCCTTGTAATTCATGTAGATACTACACATCCACCTCCTCCTCCTCCTCCAAATCTTTATACATATATAGATAGATGAACTTGACTTTAGTATAAACTATAGAGTTCTTGATTGTTTGGATCTCAAAGATAGACGAGCTTCTATCAGTGATCTTGTGATAGAGTTTGGGCTTACACTCTTGCAATATGACATTGCAAGAGATTCATCCAATGAGTTGCTGGTGCTGAGTAACTTTTTGCTTCAGGCCTTCAAGGAGAATAATGACACATTGTCACAATGTATGACTAGTGGATTCACACCAGCAACAAAATACCTGCTCGTCCCTTATCATACCAAGTAAGATATATTAAATGCTTCTTGCTGTTTAATGCTTTATCATTGGCATTGTCAATGGAAATAATTCTTAGAATTGCAGCTAAAGAAATTTCAATCTTATTTTGCAGTGACCACTGGAGTTTAAACCTGATCTCTATTAAGAGATATGTACATAATACTATTAAAGGTTTTTGTGTCAAGATGACCTCGGTGAGCAATACGCATAAGGATGTAGATATATACCTTCTATATTTAAGTAAATATATTCCTACAGATGTTCCTTATTCCGTGGACTGGCAGATCGTTAGTTTGGAGGTAAATTCTGTCTTTCTTAACAACATTTTGAAATCAGTATTCTAATGTATTTGTTTCATTCTTATTCATTATGTTTCATAATTGATTTCTTGTGTGCTGAATTTTTTTGCAGTCACCTCAGCAAAATGATTCATTCAGTTGTGGGTGGTACACATTATACAATGCAAAGTTATTTTTTGAGTGGTTCAACCTTCAGGAAGTTGCTGATATTTCTAAGGTAATAAATTTTGTTTATTCTTATTTTTGGAATCATGATTAGTTTTTTATTTTGTTGATGTTTTTAGTCATTACTAATACATGAACGTTCTAACTTGCAGTTTATGCTTCCTGAGCACATATCAAGACAGGTGTACAGATTTAGACAAGAAATTATCCTGAGCATACTGGCTAGGACAAGGCTTCAGCCTCCCGTTGTTGATGATGGTACAAAGGATGATGCAATTATACTAAATAAAGATAAGAACAAATATTAATAAACTTAGAACAAAAATAGATTGCTCCTTCTTATGAATTTGGGAGCACAAAATACATGTATTGATGCCCAACTTGGGCTTTCATTTATTGAATGAAAGAGTGTATATACAGATTTTTACTAAAGTTTATTTGAAACTATTGTTCTCCCACAATGGTGATTGTTGTAGGTAGATCTTTGCAGCATGTTATCAGCTCCTTTCTTTTTTGCATCTATGACATGACAAATATTAGTGAATGTGCAATTGTAAATGATGACATTTTCAATTATTTTGTTCTATTTTGAAATGGCAATAAACATAAAGTACTTGCGAGTCTTTCGTTGCTGATAAATCTGAAATATGTTGGTAGATTGGTTTGTAATAGCATGAGCTCTGTTTTGATAAAATCAAGCTTCCAATGCTCTTCCACCTCAACCATAGTCAAATATTCCTCATTGTAGGTAATGCTTATCTCCATTCGGTTTGTGCGACTATTTAGTTCAAAGTCTTGATCCAGTGGTAGCCATGTACCTTCAATTTTCTTGTATCTCTGGTACTAAATGTGAGATTGAGCATTTGCTTTTCGATATGATAGTGAAAGATCATTGAAGACTTTTTAATCCTGCATTCTATGTCATTGTTTGTTCTACTATCCCAGCCTTGATCCATGAGATCTGACAAAGTCTCATCTGATAAATCTTTGCAGACAAATAAAGTTGGTGTCCTACAAACACTGACACTCAAAAAAAAATCAACAAATATATGTAATGAGATAAACCAACTTAGGTGAACAATTTTCGAGCCTGTGCTTATCTTCATAGCATTTCTAATATCAATGAGTAGCTTGCATCTCAAGGATTCAGAAAATATTACTGTCAGGAGTAGGCCACTCATCACTTTGAAAACTAGGCAATGGAATTGCTTCGAGCTTGCCAAAACCTCCATCTGTTTGTGGTGTATATAAAGATTCATAAAAATAAATACCACAATCTGCAAGTTCCTTTGGACTTCTTCCCCTGTATTGCAGCTTTTCAACATCAGAGTGAATCACGTCTAATATTCTTGCAAGTGATTGTGCGGGCTCCCATTCACTTATGCATGATGGATATAAATCTGAAAGAAAAAAACAATGTTGAAGCATTTAAATCATAATATAAAGAGCATCAATAAAGAAAATCACCTATGATTGCTATAGAGTACATATGTTTTGATATACGTACAATTATATTTTTGATGATCATGAGGATTGATAACATGTACTTTGATTTCTGAATGCATATATACATGTTGTACTAAAACCTCTGATATCGATTGACCTCTCGGGGTAGTCTTAAACTCCAAATTTTTTGCTTTCCAATAAGATTTGTAAGTCATTTTTGCTCTTTTCTTTTGTTGAAAATTGCCCTTTGATGATGGATGCAGCAATACCTATGAATTCTTTGTATATTTTGTTGGCTTCTAGTTATCAGCTTCATCTTTCTCATTGTAAAGAATCACAGACTCGATTGTAGATCTAAGTCTCCTTGCCATTGCTATTTTCAAAGCTTGGGCGCCAAAAATCTCTCTGATATGATACTTAATTTCAATTTTTCGTATCACATTTAATCTAATGTGAATGCCAACATAGTCACAGTTACTGCGTATACCATATTTTATGTAACTGTACATACTGTATTTCTATAACTATAACTAGTATAGTTAGAAAATTTCATTATACTAACCAGCATAGTCAAGTAAATTTAACTTGAGGTATTGACATCGGACAGATTAGCACGTATCAGGCAGGAAGAAGAAACAATGGGATACGTCCATGCTGCCCAGACACAAATTTCAAAGTTTTCTATATTGCATTTTTATTTCTCAGTTAATTTGAACTACATTACGTAGATTTTAGATCTATGCATTTTGATTGGGCGGTCTGGTGATGGTCAAAACTAAAGAAAAAAAATAAAAGTATTTTTACAAAGGGTCTTTTTTTATTTTGGAACTCCTCTAATGAATTATAGCTTTGAAGCTTTTGAAATATCAAAAGTATCATATTTATTTTTCAAATAGTCAATCCATGTCTTACATGATATGTTATTTATAAAAGTGATAAAATAATGGGCTCCACCTATAGGCATTGTCATTATAGGTCCTTATAAGTATGTGTGAACTCTATCCAAGATGTCCTTTACTCTTGCAATGCCCCCTCACTTAAACTTCATGATGCTACTTTCCATAAACACATGATTCACATATCGTCTCTGATTGATCATCCAATGTAGACAATCCTGTTAATTTTTTTTCTTCTGTTTATTCATCGAATTGAGAGTTTATAAGTTCTAATTGTCGGAAAAATGTGTGTAAAAGATAGGTTGAATTTGAAAAGAAACGAACTCGAATGAAAATAATTCGAGTGCCTAGAAAGAAAACTTTTTGTGCGTGGCGAAATAAACGATCTTCCTCTTTCTCAATGCATGACTATGCCTATCAATTTCAAACAAAAACAGTAGTGATAGAAATCACGTTTGATCTTATAGTAACTAACTTTGAAATCATCAGTACTACAATGATTACGTAGCCAAACAATTAAGCATTGAATTATCAGACAAATAATTTGTCGCGAATCCTTTGCGAATTGCTAGACAAATAATTAGTCGCAAAGAACTACAAAAACTCATATATTTTGAGACGAAGCTGAACACAATAAAAGATAGTATTGATTCAGTTTGAAAACAAAACAGAAGTAAATGAGTACAATAAGTTGCGGATCGAAGCCACATATTCTATACTATCTCTGAGCGGCTAAAATGAACGTCTCAATTAAGCGCAATGCTGATAAGCAGTAGTGCAATATCAATCTCTAAAACAACTCTAAGAAGTGAGCTAGAATGCTCAGGAGTGTTCAAGTTGCAGGCTTGAGAGAGAGAGAGAGCTAATTATTCAAAATGCTTGATCATAACTTAAAAACTGTATGAATATGAACAACTATATATGCTAAGAAATTAGGCCATCAAATGCGATCGCCAGTTGGCTGGTGTCCGCTAGCATCCATCCAGTTCCTTCTTAGTGATTGCTGATAAGCGATGAAAATTGGCCGTAAATAGTCTGCCTGCATAAATGAACCAAACTGTCACTTTTGTAGAATGAACTAAAATTGCCATAGACGAAAACGACGACAATGTCGGGAGTTTGCGAAAAAGGCGACAATGTCCTTAAATCCCATTTAGGGTAGTCCCACAACTTGCCAGAGTCATTTCCTTAACATTTGAGGCACTTTTGAACAAATGAAAAATGCTTTGTATATTTACTCGTAATTCCTGACAGGCGACAGTGTCGCTAAAATGCGAAAAATGTGACACTATAACTTTACTCATAAATCTTGATAGGTGAAAAATGCGACATTGTTGTCAAACTCCGTGTATTTCTGTAGACTGTGTAAAAACACTTGTAAATTTGCAGACTGTGTAAGAACACGGGAAAATCCACAAAACTGGATAAACAATGGATGAAGATTAAAACCAATTAGTCAATTAGTAAGAAGGAGAATAATCTAACACTCCCCCTTAATCTGAATCCTTGAATGTTGACTTTCAAACTTAGTTCTTCAAAGAATCTTCTGTGTGCTTCCACTTAATGCTTTCGTAAAAATATCTGCTATCAGATCTTGTGTTCTACAGTATTGCAATCTGACCTCTTTGTTTGAGAACTTTGCTTTTGATGAAATGATACTTCAGTTCAATGATATGACATCACCCAGTTCTCATATATAGAGGGCAATCTCGAAAGCAAAGTCATAATTGCGTCTTGATCGTCTATGACAAAAAAGAAAGTGGCCATATATTGCACGAGATTCTTAAACTGGCTGATGTGACTCTGAAGAGAATCACCAGTAGACATCTTGAATGTGAAGAATTTCCTTCGTAGATGTAACTTAGTAGCTACGTCCCTCACGTCATATAGTGAGTTCAAGATGTTCCAAACATCTCTTGACATTTTAGCTTCAGCTATGTGTCCAATCTATGTATCTGATATATTGAGGATAATAAGCACGAAAGCTTTACCATCCTTCGATTTCCACTTTGAGTCGTCGTCTTCAGGTCTTACTTCTGTACTTGTAACAACATCTCATAATTCGCTAGCGATTAGGAAGGTCTTCATCTTAAATTTCCAAAAATGATAATTTGATCCATTCAACTTGTCTGTGATAAGACCAGCTTTACTTTGAGAATCCATCTAGAACTTAGTCTGTCGATTGTATCGATGACGTTAAAATGCAGTACTACCAACAATAGGAAATCAATTCTTAGATATTGAAAGGTTGAAGACTGAAGATTATGATATCAATTTGATATCACAAAAGATATCAAGTTTTAGAGATTTTGCTCTGATATCATGTCGGAAAGATGTGTGTAGAAGATAGGTCAAACTCAAAAAGAAACAAACTTGAATGAAGATAATTCGAGTGCCTAGAAAGAAAACTTTTCGTGTGTGGCAGAATAAACTATCTTCCTCTTTCTCAATGCATGACTACACCTATCAATTTCAAACAAAAACAATAGTGATAGAAATCACGTTTGATCTTATAGTAACTAACTTTGAAATCATTAGTACTATAGTGATTATGTAGCCTAACAATTAAGCATTGAATTATCAGACAAATAATTTGTCGTGAATAATTCACGAATCGCTAGACAAATAATTTAGTCATGAAGAACTGCAGAAACACACATTTTGAGACGAAGCTGAATGCAATAAAAGATAGTATTGATTCAATATGAAAACGAAACAGAAGTAAATGAGTACAATAAGCTGCGGATCGAATCCGCTACTCTAGGCTATCTCTAAGCAGCTAAAATGAAAGTATGAATTAAGCGCAATGCTGATAAGCAGTAGCGCAATAGCAATCTCAAAAAAACTCTAAGAAGTGAGCTAGAATACTCAGGAGTGTTCAAGCTCGCAGGCTTGAGAGAGAGAGAGAGAGAGAGAGAGAGAGAGAGAGAGAGAGAGAGAGAGAGAGAGAGAGAGAGAGAGAGAGAGAGAGAGAGAGAGAGAGAGATAACTATTCAAAATTCTTGACCATAACTTGAAAATTGTATGAACATGAATAGCCATATATACTAAGCAATTATGTCGTCAAATGTGATCACTAGTTGGCTGGTGTCCACGATCGCTAGTTGGTTGGTGTCCGCTAGCATCCATCTAGTTCCTTCTCAGTGATTGTTGATAAGCGGTGGAAATTGGCCGTAAACAGTCTATCTACATAAATGAACCAAACTGTCACTTCTGCAGAAATGAACTAAAACTGTCATAGGCAAAAAAGGCGACAGTGTAAGGATTTTGCAAAAAAGACCACAAATCCCATTTAAAATAGCCCCACACCTTGCCAGAGTCATTTTCTTAACATTTGAGGCACTTTTGAAAAAGCGAAAAATGCGACTCTCCATATTTACTCGTAATTCTTGACAGGCGACAGTGTCGTTAAAATGCGAAAAACGTGACACCATAATTTTACTCGTAAATCGTGACAGGCGAAAAAATGCAACACTGTTGTCAAACTCCGTGTATTTCTGCAGACTGTGTAAAAACACTTGTAAATTTGTAGACTGTGTAAGAACACAGAAAAATCCGTAGAACTGGATAAACAATGAATGAAGATTAAAACTGATTAGTCGATTAGTAAGAAGGAGAATAATCCAACACTAATGACCAAACCTTTCTCGCCACAAATCAGTTTGCAATGGTATGGATGAGATAAGTCCATATTGCCTTCAATCTATACAGCTTTGTGTTGGGCTCTCTCAATCCATTAGCAATAATAGTTCTATTTCACATCATTCACAAAGCTCAAATGATACTTTTAGTATGTGATCTAGAATCATAGCACATGCAAAGATGGTGGAGCTTCTTGGTGGGGGTAGACTTTCTTTAGTTGAGTTTTCTTTGTTAGAAAATTCTAAAGGGATTTGTGGATGAAGAATGAGTTGCTCTGATCCATTGATGGAATCAGATGTCAAACTCTCTAATACAGCCGACCATTCTAATGTATAGCTCAGATGGAGCCGATCTGTCGGACAAAGCTACTGCTTCAAGCCACGACCAGTCTGTCAAATTTCAGAGTTTAAGGACTGAAATTGATCTACAAATGATCACAAAGAGTGATTGGTAGCTTGGGATCTTGATCTATATCAAGACTAGCTTCCAAATCTAGCTTCTACTTGACAATCTTCGTGATTCCAAGCAAGAACAATAAAAAATGATGATCCACGGCTTCACACGTGTGAAGTACAACTACTATACGGCCTGATAATAGAGAAATAGTTTGCTTATCATTTACTAAGCATTCATCCACAAAGAAAGTGCTTAAGAGAGTCAAAGCACAAAGATTGCTTCATAAACCAAGATTTCTCATCATTAGATCAATAATGGATCCATCATGGATCAAGTACAAAATCACAATACTCTCTCTCTAAGCTGCATCCAGCATGTGTGGGATAGCTCATTGTACTCATCCATATCCACTTTGGATAAGATCTATCAAGTTTGCCACATCATCCATTGGTGGTTTGTGCTGACCTTCTAGATTCCTACAATCTAGGACCTAACTCCTATAATTTAGGAGATGTCATATTAGAATCAAATGAAAGCTAATCAAGATGGATTTGAATATTACAAGTGTCATTTCACACGTGTGGATAGGTCCTCACACATGTGGATCCACATAGATGTCAAATTACATCAAAAGCCATGTGAAAATTGCTTAATTCTAACACTCCTCCTCAAATTTTACATGATACAGCTATAGTACATCTATCTACAATTCCTAAGGCTGATCTTAACTTGATAAATGATTTAGTGAGTAGATCAACAAGGCAATCTGAAGAAGACACATGATGTAGCTTGATCTCCTTTGCTTGAACCTTTTCCCTCACAAAATGGTGAGCAATTTCTATGTGCTTGCTCCTTGCATGGAATGTGGGATTGGTTGCTAATGCTTGGCTTGATTGGTTGTCACAAAATATTTTTGGCTGCTCCTCGGCCTCCATGACTTGCAACTCCACCAAAAGCCTCTTCAACCATAAGATCTCCTTTGTTGTGGATGTTAGTGCCTTGTATTCCGATTCGGTTGAAGATAGAGAAATAGTATCTTGCTTTTTGGAAAGCCAAGACACTATGCCATTGCAAAGGAAGGTAACAAAGCACTTGTGGACCTCCTATCCACCTTATCACCTGCAAAATCAACATCCGAATATGCCCTTAAGGCAAGATTAGATCCATCATATAAAATGCCAAAGTTCTTGGTGGCCGAGATGTACCTCAACACCCTTTTTGCATTTTTCTAATGACAAACCAATGGATTTTGCATAGATTGGCTTAGTTTGCCTACACTGATAACTCAGATCAGGTCTAGTCATAGTAAGATAGATCAAGGAGCCTACAAGTCTCCTATATAGTGTGATGTCCTCAAAGGATGCTTCATCATCACTATTGAAAACTTTTACATTTTGCTCCATAGGAGTTTCTACTCCTTTACAATCTTTCATTTCAAACTTTTCTAAGATATAAGAAGCAAATTTGGATTGACAAATAAAACTCAAATCCTTGCCTCTTGAAACTTCTATTCCTAATATGAAATGAAGATTACCAAGATCCAACATCTTAAACTCCTCAAACAATGCTACTTTCACTTCTTGTATACCATCAAGATCCACTAAGGATGATGTCATCAACATACAAAATGAGAATGATGATTTTACCATCATTAAATCTTAAGTACAAAGAAGGATCATAAGCACTTACAAAAAACTTAATAGAGTTCAAGAAAGTATTCAACCTAGAGTACCAAGCTCTAGGTGCTTGCTTAAGCCCATAAAGGCTTCTTAGCAACAAACACACTTTTTCCTCTTGATCTTCTTTGATGAAGCCCTCGGGTTGCCTCATGAAAATCTCCTCTTCCAAATATCCATTGAGAAAAGCATTAGTCACATCAAGTTGAAATAGAGGCCAATTGAAAGTAGTTGCAAGAGAAATAATCAACCTTATGGAAACTAGGCCTTGCGTTTGTTGATGCTCACATCTTGATTGTACTTCAATCTATAGATCCATTTGCACTCAAGTGGCTTTCTTCCTTGAGGAAGATCCACAAGCTACCATGTATGATTGTCCATAAGAGCATCATAATCCTTTTGCATGGCATCCCTCCATTCTTGTGACTCCATAGCTTCTTCAAAGCAACTTGGCTCATCAAACATAGAAGTTAGAAAAGTGTAAGAGGTAAGTGAATGTAGATCTTCCCTTTGTCACCTTTGTCAACATAGGTGAGCCTTGAGGGATCGGCCTTCCTTCTTGTAGATCTCCTTGGAGTCCTCGGATCTTGAGATGGATCTTCAAGATCTTGATCACATGTAGGCTCCTCCTCAAACCTTACAAGATCCTTGACATAAGATGGATTAGAAGCTTTCTCATTCAACTTGTAGTAGTTACCTTCATAAAAATTAACATCTCTACTCACTAAAATCTTCTTAGTGATTGGATTATAGACTCTAGATCCTTTGCTATTTTTAGCATAACCAACAAAGATCCCTTTAATAGAAGTAGGATCATCCTTTTTTCTTGTATCTAATGGCAAGTAGATCCGAAAATTCTTAGATGTTTAAGATTCGGCTTTTTACAAAATAGAGCCTCATAAGATGTTATGCCTCCAATGGGCTTACATGGCAATCTATTACACAAATAAGTTGAACAAATATTACCCTCTCCCCAAAAGGACTTAGGTAGAGATGCATCTAATCTCAAAGCCTTAGCACACTCACAAAGTCTTCTATTCATCCTCTTGGCTATACCATTTTTTTGAGGACTATAAGTACATGTAAGTTCTCTCTTAATGCCATTGGATTTACAAAACTCTATCATCTTGGTGGAGATACACTCTCCACCATTATCACTCCTCAATACTTTAATTATAGCATCAAGTTGATTTTCAACTAGAGTTTTGAACTTAACAAAAGCTTCAAACACTTTACTTTTGGAATCCAAAAGTTCAATCCAAGTGTATCTAGAGTAATCATCAATAAAAGATACATACATAGATGCACCTCCATTAGATTCTTGAGAAAAAGAGTGCACATCACTATGAATAAGATCTAATGCTTTTGTAGATCTAGTGGAAGAGATATCAAAAGGTAGCTTGTGTGCCTTTGACTATAGAGACTAGAAATGTGGTGTAAATCTTGCATAGTCTTGACATTCTAGTTCTTGATGTTCTTGGATAACTTAGGCATCAAGTAATGTGTGTTTCTTGATTCCTAGATTGTTAAATGTTGTTAGAAATCTTGTTTCTTGTTTTTGGAATCTGGTTTTAGTTTCAGTAGCTAATCTAGTTCTTGATTTTTCTTTGATTCAGTAGTTGGTAGTAGGATCGCTCTCTGTGCTGAATGCTGATCTGCTTGAGGTGTAGATGGTTGCATGGCTAGTGTATGCATGTAGCTGAGTATCGGATTCGAGTCACCCACTGACAAGTTGGGAAATACGTAATGCATCCTTGAATATTTCTTCCGCTCTATAAACGTTCTAATAAGAAGAATAATCACAAAGAGCCATAACAACAGAGGTAATCCAAGAGAGATAAGCAACAAAAAGAGAAAAAACGTGTTCACAAATTCAGTTAAGATGTGAACATTTGGCGCCGTTCTGCAGCTACACACACGCTCAACCAAGCCATATCTCAATCTCCTGTGTTGCGACACCATCGTTTGAGAGCTCCTACACATTCATTGCCGAGCTCATCACTTCGGTCTAGACCAAAGTTCTGCTCATTTCTCAACCGGAGTCTCACGATTCTCACCACGACGAGCTCCACCACTCAAGTCTGGACTGGACCACTACCTCATACCTCTCGACCGAACCACAGCTTCACAATCCTAACATGTCCTGAGTTCCTCAACCACTGCTAATCGTTCAAAACTCAAACAGAGTCATAACTCAACATTTAGAACAAACATCTCTTTGACATCTCGACCGAAGGAAACCTTCATATCTCAATCGAGCCCTTCAGTCCAAATTTCAACCTGAGTGGTCAGTAAAAAACTCGACCGGAGCACTGCCATCACATCTCAACAGCAGCATTTCGCTCACATCTCAACCGGATTGTTCAGTCCAATCTCGACCGAAGCACTCTGTTCAGATCTCAATCAAAGCACTTCTATCAGCTCTTGACCGAAGCATTTCACTCAGATCTCAACCGAAGAACTCTCCTAAGATCTCGATCGGAGCACTCTGTTTAGATCTCGACCGGAGCACTCTTCTCAAATCTCAACCGAAATACTGCTCTTGAATCTCAACCGGAGGCCACAGTCACCTCTCAACCGACGGCCTGTCCAATCTCAACCGGAGCCGGACCCCTGTTAAATTTCAACCAGAGCTGGAGCCTCACCCAAGTTCTGACCGATGAACATACATGCTTAACCATCACAAACTGCAGTAGATTGCAATATTACGATTTACAGCCTTCAATGACCTCCGTCGACCATCCCAAACCAAAATCAACCCGTAACAAACCACAACAACCGCATTCCGACAACCATATCCACCGTAACTAGAGTGCACGAGTTTATTTCCACAATCCTATGACACTCTACGAGCTGTCATGGATTGCCCTAACCATCCGAATACTACAGAGGACTATCCACCAGAGATGGTCTCCCCATCTACCGAACAAGCTCAATTTAACAGGTATTCCAAGATGAAATCCCAAGTCCAAGAGCCATCCACAAATTTATTTGACAGATGGGAACCTATGCATTATGAAGCTCCATACGAATGACCACAATTCCATGCTGCCGAATCATCCCATGCAAGAGCTCACTTAAACGGAGCTTTCGCAAATAATGTTCCACGTACTGAAAAAAAGACCGCAAAGCTAGACTTACCTAAGTACGATGGTAACATTGATCCTCAGTGATTTCTCCAAGTCTTTGAGAATGCCTGTGACGTCTACGGCGAGACAACACCAGAAGCCATGGTACAACTCTTCTCGATGACCATGATCGATCGTGCACGAGAGTTGTTCTTTAACCTTGATCGTGAAGATAAACGTGACTGGTTACTCTTGAAAGAGGCATTTACCAAACGGTTCAAGCCTTTTCGCTTGATAGAAAGTCCTTTTGTCAAACTAAGTAATATCAAAATGACAAAAGACGAAAAAGTACGTGACTATATCGAACGATTTAAACGATTAAAAAGTTAGGTACAAGAGCAACCTACCGAGTCCATGCTCATCATTTGGTTCCTCGTTGGACTTCCCCGATGGATCAGACGTGAACTTCGTTCCAATGATGAATATACATCATTAAAACAAGCCATGTCTGATGCCATTCGAGAAGAAGACGAGGGCTCAGATGTTGAGGAACCACGAGAACGGAAAGCACATTGTGCTGTCCAAGAAGCTCGACCAAACAATGACACACGAGAACAGTTATGGAAAACACATATGGAGTTGCTTAATCAGCAACACCAACAACAGATGGAAAAACTCACAAAAGAGTTTCAAAACACTCTTAAGTCTATCCAAAGTTCGATGCTAGGTCAGTTACCCACTGGCCAAATCCATCATAGACGAGAGAACACGTGGTGCCCTCACTGCCGAGGTACACACACTGGCAATGAGTGCCCTTCATACCAACCGGTGCCAGATACCTCCTTGATCAAATGTGAAATTTGTGACTTTATGGGGCATACCTCCCTTTATTGCTATTATAACTCGAGGGATCAGCCTCACAACCAGTTAGGAGGACATTATTAACCTCCTCAACAACCATTTGTTTCATAGCAACAACACACGTCCTATCCACCACGAAATAACCATATTTATATACAAGAGTTGCCCAGACAACCTAGACATCAACCTCAACAACAGCTGGCACTCTTAGGACCACCACCACGAGGACAACAAGATCTAGGAGCACAAAAAAATAGACATCCTTGAGAGTCTGCACACACACGCCTGGTAGAAAACTCCTACAATCAATCATATCATCCTGATACATCAATTCCATCATCTAGCCATCACCAGTATCAAACCGACAACTCATGCTCGTGCAAACAAGCTGAGTATTCCACACCACAAGAAAATCCAACTCACCTAGCCATCCAAGATGGTTACGCTATCGCCACCGGAGAAGATGAGCTATCAGGTATATATCTGACTGGTGCTCTTCTTTGTCTGGAAGATTTCCTTGGAGATAATATAGGCTCCAACAACTGCTTTGCCTTTGTCTTGTCTGCTGACAGCACGACCTCGGTGCATCATAGATGTGCTGGGTACTCCCAATATGTCGGTTTGTTTATCATCTGAACTATCGTTCAGTCCGTTTGGAGCTCAATCTTCATCTGGATGCTCAGGGTCTGCTCCCTCTGTCACTGTAGGCAGGTCATAGTATTGTCTGCTAAGAACTTCGTAGATGATTGGATCTTCCTCAGCCATTGTTCTTGTCTCATTGAATCTGACTTCTCTAACAGCCTTTACTTCATTGGTTTAAGGCATGTATATTCTGTAATATGCAGAATGTATATCATAGCCAACAAGAATCCTTGCTCCACCTTTTTGTCTAGTTTCTTTCTCTTCTTACCTGGTATGTGTGCATATGCTACACATCTGATTATTCAAACATGAGCCAGATTTGACTTGCTTCTCCACCATACCTGATGTGGGGTAGTGAGCAACACTTGATTTGCCTATCCCGTTCTGTATGTAGGCGGATGTAGCTATGCATCAGCCCATAATGATCTTGATGCCTTGTAGTAGGCCATCATGGATCTTGCAGCTTTATGAGAGTTCTGTTTTTCCTCTCTACTACGCCATTATGTTGTGGTGTATAGGCTGTTGTTTTCCTATGAAGGATGTCTTGACTTTTACAAAAGTCGATAAATCGGTTGGAAATATATTCTCCACCTCTGTCAGTTCTGATCTGCTTGACCTTCTTCTCCGTCCATTTCTCAGCCCAGTTCACATATTCTGTAAACTTTTCAAGATCTCTAGATTTGTTGTGGATGAAGTAAACAACAGTTATCGTAATCATCAATAAAGGTGATGTAGTATCTTGATCCTCCTACATAGAGTACATCAAAAGGTCATCAGATGTCTGAGTGTATCATCTCTAGAAGTTCTGTCGCTCTCAAGGAATCCTTTGTGAAAGGTGTACGTGACATCTTCCCTTTGTTGCACACGTCACAGGGTGTCAGGTTTGCATATTTGATGCTCACTCCTGTGAATGTATTATTCTGGCTTCCTTTGTACAGGGCCATTGGGTGCATATGTCATAGTATTCTATGCCATAGAACGTCTATAGACTCACGAACTTGATGAGCCTACTCTATCGGTAGACGTACCTTCAAGTGATACATGTTTTTCCTTTGTCTGTCTTGCGTGATGAGTGTACTGGTATTGACATCAATCAAATTGCATGTCTGATCTCTGAATGTCACACGCATGCATGCATCTGCTATCTTTGCAGCTGATAGTAGATCTTTTTGCAGTGTCGGCACATACATGACACCATCTAGTCTTCTGCCATTGGTGCTAAGCCAAAGTGCTCCAGTGCCGCTCACCTGATGTCGCGATCCATCTCCTAGAACGATGTATTTGGAGGAGTCAATTTGTCAAAAGTTGACGTTCATCTGCCTTGTCATCACAAAGTGGGACGTAGCTCCTGAGTCAAGAACTATGTCTTGAACATTGGATTGTGATGTAGCACATATATCAGTGCACAAATAAGCAGTTGGATTTCTGCTAGTTCGATCTTCAGCCATCTTTGAGGATTCGGGCTCCTCCATGTATGTTGTGGCCTAACCAAACCCCCCCACCCCCCACCATGCCTAACCTACAACTAGCATGCATAACTCCAAGTTTTAAAAATAAAACTTGAGTTTGGGGGCCACCTACCCCTCCCCCCTTTCCCACCTCTCCTTGGGCAGCCATCACTCGGGTTACCCGAGCCCCTCACGTGTCCTTTCCGCGCCATCCTCGGCCTTCAAGCCCATGCTCCACAGAGAGAGAGAGAGAGAGAGAGAGAGAGAGAGAGAGAGAGAGAGAGAGAGAGAGAGAGAGAGAGAGAGAGAGAGAGAGAGAGAGAGAGAGAGAGAGAGAGAGAGAGAGAGAGAGAGAGAGAGAGAGAGAGAGAGAGAGAGAGAGAGAGCCCGTGGGCACCATCAGGTGGGAGGAGATAATGAGGAGAGGCGCCCCCCCCGCCATCACCTTCCCAAACAAAGCATTTTGTTGTAGGTTTCAGGGCGTTTTGGGAAGACAACTGCTCACAGATTTTTTAGCATGTGTTTAGGAGTTTTATTCACAGTTTTCAACCTTACTTTTCAGGAAGCACAAAAGCAAATCATTCTGCTGTTATTATGCAGATTACCTTGCCTTTGTAGCGTTTTACAGATTGCTATAGCTTTCATTTGCTATTTTTAAGCATAAGCAAGGTTTCAAAACAAGATTCGAAAGTTTTGCCTTCATTGTGCTTGAAAAACAGTTGTCATGTTGCCAAAATTTTCCAGAAAATCTAGTTTTGCAGGCTATTACAAGTACTTTAGCAAATAGTCATCAAATCTGAACCCAACCATCCTCCGGAATGGCTTAATAGGCTCCTAATTCTGCAACAAACCATTAGTTTGCTGAAAAATGAAGCATAAGCCTGTGATTTCAGAGTAAGTAGCCATGCAAACCTGTCAAACAACAGCAACACTCAACAGCCAACAGATTAGAGGATTTTTACTTCTATTCCAGCCTATTCCCACCGTTTTAAAACCAAACCGGCTTCCAAACAGGCAATAGACAACATTCAAAATACAATAACCTTTCATAAGAAGAACAAGAAACTGTAGAGAAATATCCAGCCAACCAATAAAGTAACTTATTGCTTTACAAAAATGCCAACTACAAAGTAATCAACAACAACAGAATTGACACAGAATTCCTTCCAAGAAATCAATTTGAAAAGCACAAAAATGAACCAATTGTGAGCCTGGTAGTGCACTTACCACACAATCGATTGCAATTCGAAAATATTTCCAACGGGAAGAAAATCCCACAATTCCACCGTTTGTTGCTTGCTCCATCGGACTCTCGAGGAAACGTCGAGTTTTCCACTCAGCACTTTCGATGGTCTGACCGAAGGAAACCGCCAAGTCAACGATTGCGGTTGACATGCAATTTTATCTTCATGCTTTTGCGGTCAGGCTACGATTGCAACGACGCCACATTCTCATGCTCCTGATGCTTACGAAGGAGATCCTTTGTTGTACATCTTCACGTCTTCATGATGCACCAATAACCGATCTACGGATCAAGTACAAGGGCTGTTAATGATCTTTTAAATTGTAATTAGAATAACTAAAGATCTTTTGACAACTATATAAACATTTGAGCGAATTGAAGAGCAAAAATATACATACAAAGACCTACACACATATAGAGATACATACACAGAGTGCGAAAGCGCGACAAAGATCAAACGACCAAAGCGGTCTTCTAGTAGCTGACTCCTCAGAGCTAGTGATCATTTAGAGAGAGTAAAGAGTATTCTGAAAGATAGTGTGAAGAATTGCCAAAAATTGGCAAATCTAGCTTGATCAAAAACCATGTAGAATAGTGTAAATTGTGTACACAAGTGGGTCCCACACATGTGAGGCCATGATGCCACATGGGAAACCCATCCTAATGTAGGTTAGGTCAAGTCAAGAGAGTTGGTCATGTCTATTTGGTGGTCATCCCTACTTTATAGGACCTACACCTAAGTTTAAGGTGAAAATTTGACCAACTAGCTACCTACCAAGCATAACTCTAGGAAACAGACTAGGGTTTCATTTTAGGTCAAGGAGAGTGAGTTAACTTCCTTATTACATGCTGGAAATCCACCTAACTTCAAGAAGGAAGTCGAATTTGCTATGTATTCCCTCTCTCCATAGTGAGAAGATAGAAAATTTTTGGAGCTCATTGGCAATCTCAAGCTAGTTCACTATGTACATTGAGTTTTTGTGATCCAAATGAAACCAAATCAATTTCTACTTGTTTCTCAGGTTGAAGGCCGTACTACAGCCTGTAGTACACACGTGTGGGCTCGGATTTCAATGTTTATCAATGCTTTTGATTGTTAATGCTTGTTGTTTGTCAAATTGCCAATCTAGATCAACTTTTTTGTGTCTAGTTTTTTGATAGATTGTTAAGCAAGCATCCAATCACTCTTGTGGATCTTTTGTAGATCCATTTATGGTCCTAAAGTACAATACTTTCACAGATAGCATTCATTAGCTTTTGTAAGTAGGATCATGAGCTTTGCGCAATTGTTCTGTGATCTAATATCATTGTTACTACAACACCCTTTTATACAGAAGCGCTATTTTTCATATCAGTTGTATTCATGTTGAATGTTTGAATGCCTCTCACTCTTTCTCTCTATTTTTAGAACTTATTTGTTAGAAACCTCGAATAGCACGACTGTCTTAGATGCCTACTTCTTTGCATTCTCTATGGTTTTCTACGACACCTACTCTGACATCTAAACAAATCAGAATTGCTCTGAATCTTAGTTTCTAAAGTAATCCAAGATCCTTCTTCATTATTGTCTTTTCTTTGGTGGGACGACTGCCTCTATTCCGCTGCGACCTGTGAACATCCATCCAAGTCCCATAAATAATCAAGTAGCAAACATTTCTCCAAAGTCGTCAAGTAGAGTTAAATTTGAGAAATTTTGTATATTATTAGGTTTAGTGGAATTTAAATTGATCATTCAAGGAGGAGTGTTAGAGCTACAATGTTCACTACATTGTTTAGGCACTATTGACTTTGACAAGGTGTGAACTGGGCCATTACTGAGCTCATTAGGATTTAGGAATGTTTATTGTACCTCCTAATGTAGTGTGGTTTTCTCCTTTAATGGTTGCTATGGAGGCTTATGCTTTTGCATGCGTTTAGTGATGTTGTTTAAAAGAACGAGTAAATTATGCCCCAAAGGTCTATAATCAAAAGTAGAAAGAACCTTAGACATTTGATCGAATCATCATTCAACCCTATACCACAAAAATATAGTAGGAAAAGTGAATAACACTATTCCAATTAGAACCATTGACATTACACAAACCGTGTTTCCTTTTAAGATGTCAAGAATCTTAACAATGCTTGCAGGGAATGTGTAGAGAGAGAGAGAGAGAGAGAGAGAGAGAGAGAGAGAGAGAGAGAGAGAGAGAGAGAGAGAGAGAGAGAGAGAGAGAGAGAGAGAGAGAGAGATTGTGTATGCACGCGCAAGCGCATGCATGCAGTAAAAACATTTAGAAATTTATGTAATTGGGTTTTTGAATTATATTCAAATGGATCGAACTTGTCAAAATTGATTTTTTTCCATCAAACTTTCAATTTCATTGTTACCAATCCATTTTGAAATGATTTCAAAACATACGGTATGTATCAAATTCCACATGTAGTGATTTATCGAAAAAATCAATTTTCTACGTAAACTACCTAATTAAACTGAAAACCCACTTTTCTAATTGCTTTTGCGAAAATTGTATCTGTACATGAAATTTTATTGATCAAACTCTAACATTCAGTACCATGTTTCCAGACATGCAAACCGATTAAAAATTCTTTTCCACAATGGACATGCACATTACAACTTTATTTACTGATATGCAATTAGAACATTTCAAAAACTTTGCAAATTTTGAACTAAAAGCTGCCAAAATTTACAATGATTATAACTTTGTCTATATGGCACCAGATTGGTACCTGTAAAGTACAGTACAGAGGGAGAGTAGATTCGAAATATGATTGCTATGAAAATTGCAAAAATAAGCTTGGTAGAGGCCAAAAATCTTGTATATAGATGATTACACATGTGTGGAGCCTGTTCCCACGTGTGAAAATAGTGTACTTGTCATGTACCATAATCATATAGGTTGTACATATGCTTTAATTCAAGTTCTAGTGGCTAGAAAGGCCAAAAACTAGTTTTCTAGACATATGACACATGGCATCAATCTATTGATTGCATGAGCCACATCCTTTGGTTAGGTGTCATATCCCATGTGTAGAGGATAGCTCACATGTGTGGAATAAGCTGAAGTAGGCAAATTTTGACTTCTAGAAGATTTCCAAGTAGATCTCCATATAGAAGAAAAATGGACCAAAAGTGCTCAAAATAGAAGGTTTTGTCCAAGTGTCAGTTTTGCATGATGAATCATCATATGACAAAGCACCTTCACACATGTGGGATCAGAGGGATGATCAGTACCACGAGCTCCCACTTATTGTATATGTAGAGCCACATTTGGCCATAATCAATGTGAGACACCAATCTTGGTTTTGGAAGCAATTTTGGGTGATTCTCTCCATTTGTCTACATTTGTTTTGATTGTTTTGAGGTTCTATCAATGTGTACTTGATTTTCAGGTTGGAGTCCGTACTCGGACAGTGTTTCACACATGTGAAACCATAAAGTACACTTACCTTCAATTAATGATTGTTCTTGCTAGGATTTTGTGTCTAGAATTGATCTAGATTGATCTTAATCTGAAGTAGATTGATAGATCAAGTAATCTGACAACCAATCCCTCTTAAGGATCAAATTAGGATCCACTCTTGGTCCTTTTTGTACTTTTTTTCACAATTGCAATGTCATTCTACCACTTGAACTTCACACATGCTATAACAGGCCAAACAAATTGTAGGAGGGCGCACTTTTCCAAGCATGGTATCTCAGAAATCCTACTATAGCCTTACATGGTATCAGAGCCTAGTACAAGAGGCTTTGTTGAAATTGATAGGGTTAATCCAAATCAAAGCCAAAATTAGCAGTTTTTATGAAACTAGTCAAATTTTGGGTAGCGAGTTGGATTTGATAGATATTCTCAAAATTTTTGGACCAAAACTTGTTGTGGGTTGTAGGAACTCTTTTCACACGTGTGAGGTAGTACAGCTCCGGTTTTGGCTGAGAAAATTCAAAAATTTGTACAATTTGACTCACACACCCAATTTGAGAGATTTTTGGTGCAAAATCAAGAATTTTCTATAGAGAATCTAAACCCTTGATTAGTTCTTGGAATAGATCAGCCAAGAAATTAAATTTTAAGCTTTAAATAGGTGCATTAATTGATCATCTCTGATTTTTTGAGTGCATGTTGAAGTTGAGAGAGATTTTGCTAAAAATCATAGATTAAGGAGTGATATGCAAGGTGAGAGGTTGAAATCCATTGTACCATCACTCTAGATTTGTTCAAGAGTGATAGGGTCAAGTTTAGAAGCATCAATTTGCTAGAAAACATCCTTGGATCTGTCCTCCAAGTGAAACCTTTGAGAGTTTCTAGTGCCTATAGAGCATCTATGCAAATCTTTTGTAGAATTTGACATAGATTGGCTTCAATTGAGAGTTCTAGAAAAGAGATTGAGATCCAAGTCACATTGTTCAACCCTACTCAATTTGTTTGAGTGATTGTAAGGTTTGAAAAGAGTCATTAAGGTGTCTATGGCAAATGTGTAGAGAGAGAGATCCAATTTTCTAAGAGTTCCTTCCTTTGTAGAGGGCAAGATCTAGAAGCTCATTATGTGTTGTTATCGATGGAGAGTTTGTCTCTTCCTAGGTGATCAAATCTTTCTAAGTGGCATTAGCTCTTTGAATCACAATATCTTAGTGAGCAAAATCACAACTTTCTATTTTGAATTTCATTCCAAGTCTCTAAAGGTAGAGTAATTGGTGGAATCCAATAGGAGTGATTGAATTCAATTTGTTGAGCAAAAATTGACATAGTATGTATGAAACTCAAATTAGTTCTATTCAACTTTCTTTGTGAGAGTGTGAGGGTCAATTTGTGATCCCATTGGATGTCTAGAATGATGAGGAGTCCATATTTGAGTATTCATGCATGGTTGAGATCTTTGTGAATCTCTAGTTGTCTAAATTTTAAGCTTTGTGAAAAATTGGTGGTATAGTTTGTTGTCAAATCAAATCAAATTCATTCTAAATCTCAAGTGTGAGATTATTTGGGTCAAGAGTGAGTCCAAAAGAAGTGATTAAGTTTGATTTTCATGTATTTGAAACAAAACCCATCTTTTGTTCAAGAATCTCAAGTGTTGAGAGAACTAGTCAAGTGAAAAGGAAAATCTAGGTGTCAAATCTTTTTCATATCCATTTCAACTTTCAAAAGAAAGAGTCATTGGTATTTGATGAGTCCAATAGGAGATTGGATCTAATTTATTTTGTGATTTGATTCAAAGATTGTGTGCTTTTGTCTTAGTGATCAAAGCAAAGTTTCCAAGTGACTAGTCATTACTGTGAAGATTGATTCTTAGGTTTGTGAGCTAGATCTTTTGTAGATCCTTCTAGATTGTTGAAGATGTTCAAATCTAGTCTCTTGAAAGTCACAAATTACATTTGTAGAATCATATCACAGGTTTTTATTCACATGGCATCAATAGGTGGCATCCTATTGAAGGAAAGAAAGGACCATGAGTGCAACCTTTGTGGCAAGGGAGGATATTTTTTCTCAAGATGCTACAAAAAGAAGACCAGTCCATCCAAGGAGAACCAAAGCAAGGGGGCCAAGGTGAAGGATGGAGCTTCAAGCTCAAAATGCAAATACAAGAAGGACAAGTCCAAGGAAAGGTGTTTCCTTTGTGGAAAGGTGAATGAGGCTTGGAGTCTCACAAGGACTTGCAAGATTTTTCTTCAAGAGTCCATCACAACACATGTCAAATCTTTTGAAATTTTTCATTTGGAAGTGCATTGTTTGGTTCAAGATGCAAAGATAGATGTCACTTTCATGAAAGTAACTTGGATTTATTTCATGTCCTTGGAAAGTATTTTGCTTGGAACTTTAGACAAGTTCAAACTTATTGTTATTATCCAAGAGAAATCAATCAAGAATAAGGAGCAATCACAAAATGAAAATAGTTTCATTTATGCGCTCATGTCAACTTATGAAGAACCATTTTGCTTTGAAGAGACTTTTGTATCTCAAAGGTGGATTAAGGCAATACTAGTTGAGTGTGATGCCTTAAAAGATAGCAAAATATGTTTTCCTTGTAAGCTTACATTAGTTATGAAGTCAAGGAAATGGAAATATTTTCATAATGTAGGATCTTTTGGTTTCAATAAGATCATGAATGATGTGTTCATTCATAAAGATGAAAATTGTAAGTTTTCAATCTTAAAGGCAAGTTGTAAACTTCTTATGAGAATAAGTGAAGCATCCAAAGTGGACACTTATATCCATAAGCAAGTAGTTAGCCTTATTGAGATGGAAATGCCTTTTGATTTCAATATTGGAAAAATCATGCCAAGTTGTGGTGATTTTTGGACTTATGTTTCTAGCATAAGTAATCTTGATAATCATAGGAAGTGCATATTGAATGGTCATACTTGTTGTGATCATTATGAGACATGGAGGTCTCGGATTTCCATCAAGAAGGAACATCATGAAGAGGATTTAAAGGAGTCATCTCAAGGTTCAAGTGTGCCAAGGATTGAGGAGGAGAGACCTTCTCGAGTTGTGATTCCAAAAAGAAACTCAAGAAACATGGTTGAACCCATGTGGCTCACATTTCAAGGGAAAGAGGAGCATATCTCATGTGAAGGAGCAAGCCTCAAGGTTAAGCATCTACATGGAAATTGGAAGGAATCAATTTTGGAGGTGCTAGGATGGTGCAAAGCTCTCAAGCTCATCAAAGATGTCAACATCAAAGAAGCACTATCATGGATATGGTGATTTCAGATCAACATCAAGCTCATTGGCTGATCTTCACACCTTTTGAACCAGCAAAGACCAATTCATCCCATGGAGTCAAGTTCAAGATCATCATGTTTTCCATCAAGGTAGATTTACCAAGCTAGATTTTTGAGGAGGAGTGTGAAAAATGCAAAAATAAGCTTGGTAGAGGCCAAAAATCTTGTATATAGATGATTACACATGTGTGGAGCCTGTTCTCACGTGTGAAAATAGTGTACTTGTCATGTACCATAACTATATAGGTTGTACATATGATTTAATTCAAGTTCTAGTGGCTAAAAAGGCCAAAAACTAGTTTTCTAGACATATGACACATGGCATCAATCTATTGATTGCATGAGCCACATCCTTTGGTTAGGTGTCATATCCCATGTGTAGAGGATAGCTCACATGTGTGGAATAAGCTGAAGTAGGCAAATTTTGACTTCTAGAAGATTTCCAAGTAGATCTCCATATAGAAGGAAAATGGACCAAAAGTGCTCAAAATAGAAGGTTTTGTCCAAGTGTCAGTTTTGCATGATGAATCATTATATGACAAAGAACCTTCACACATGTGGGATCAGAGGGATGATCAGTACCAAGAGCTCCCACTTATTGTATATATAGAGCCACATTTGGCCATAATCAATGTGAGACACCAATCTTGGTTTTGGAAGCAATTTTGGGTGATTCTCTCCATTTGTCTACATTTGTTTTGATTGTTTTGAGGTTCTATCAATGTGTACTTGATTTTCAGGTTGGAGTCCGTACTCGGACAGTGTTTCACACGTGTGAAACCATAAAGTACACTTACCTTCAATTAATGATTGTTCTTGCTAGGATTTTGTGTCTAGAATTGATCTAGATTGATCTTAATCTGAAGTAGATTGATAGATCAAGTAATCTGACAACCAATCTCTCTCGAGGATCAAATTAGGATCCACTCTTGGTCCTTTTTGTACTTTTTTCACAATTGCAATGTCATTCTACTACTTGACTTCACACATGCTATAACAGGCCAAACAAATTGTAGGAGGGCGCACTTTTCCAAGCATGGTATCTCCGAAATCCTACTATAGCCTTACATGCCTTCAATAAGAGGTTTCAAGCACTCTATTAAGGTTCATTAGAGATCAATAGAATATTCTATCAGGTCCAACAAGCATCCATAAGCTTAGATCCACCGGAAACTTTCTTTTAAGGAGGGCGCCATTAAGCAAAATTTCAGGAGATTGATGCCTAAGCCTCTCACCTCCAAATTGGGTGCATGAGGTAAGAGGAAATACTACCTATATTTTATAATGTATACATTTTTAGAGGTTTCAGATCACTACAAAGAGTTATTCACACTAAAAAATCATCAGTAATACACTAAAAATCAACTTTTTGAGACCTGTAACAACGATTGATTCCTACCAAACTTGTTCACATCCCATGGACAACTTCAATACACACTCAATAACATGCAATAATTCACCTACATGAAAGTGCCAAATTTTTTATTAGGCTCAACATCGCTTCTTATAGCCAATGCTAGCCAAAATTGTTAAATTTTGACCAAAATACTGTCTCAATTCGACTTTGACCAGAATACTGGCATGCAATCATTAGAACTAGTCTTGATGACTATAAAGCAAATGCAAACCCAAATATTCTTTTATGTACAATAGATTTGATGGATTCCAAGTTAAAATACTGCATACTAGTCAGAAAACCATAAAAACTATCAAAAAATCGAACGATTTCCATCTACATCTATGGGGAAAGTCCATAACATTGATCATTAGGCTACAAGAAATCAAGTTAAAGAAGCCACTTACTTGGCGGTCAATCCCACCACCAGGAAGTAAAAAGCAAGGAGATACTATCAAAAAGCTACAAAAATCAAAAAGTCAACTCCACCTTATGATTGATGCAAAGCCGAGCTATGATGCCACTATAATGATCGCCAAGTGAAGTCTTCTAGATCCTATTGCATGCACCAAAAGGAATACTGTGGAGCTAAACCACCCACAATCAAGCCCCAATCAGCTTCACCTCCAAGCCACGATGATTGAATATGTGAGAGGAGAGTATCTTGACAACTGGAACTGGAAAACATGTTGTGGAGATGGGCAAGTTCCTACTAGATATATAGGCCCCAAAAGCCAGGAAATATTTCAAGGATTCCCAATTTCAACCTAATTGCTTTTGATCTCCTTTACATGTACTAAAAGCAATCAATTACCATGCACTAGCTCCATATGTTCTAATTAGAGCATCTGGGCCCTCACAAGGGCTAGTTCGGAATGGCAAAGTGTAACTAATAAACTCGTACATTGAGTATCATATATCCACAAAGTTGCAAGGATATTCAAACGCTTTCAAAAGGAGGTTATCGAAATAGAAGGATCTGTGCATTCAAGTAAGCATATTCTGATTTTGTAAGTTTTCAATGACATTTGGACTTAATTTATTTGTTTTTTTTGCAGATCTGCATTAGTAGCTCCTCAGAATATTAAAAACAATGCTTCACTAGGAATGTCATTGGGCACAATATTGACAGGCAAATCCACTGAGCGTATCATGATGAACAATACGTGTTTAAATGTAAAGTGTAAAATAACAGAGTTTTTGATGTTGGACGTTAAAATTTTTCTAGATAAGACTATAGTTCAAGGTGCTTGTGATTTTGCAGGTATTAGCAGGGAAGCATATGCAACAATATTTAAACTAATTAGAGAAGCTTTTAAGCAAGTTCAAATTAGAAAAGTCCCATTCCCAAGGACATATCACTTGAAGAAAGAGAGGGATACATTAAACATAGGTATGCATAAGATCACTAGAACTCCATTTCATATTGAGGAGGTGTCTGATGGAAAATCGATATTCTATAATTCATCAAACAGCTTATTTGTTGATCTAAATTACTTGCTGAGATACATCTTCACATTCTATGATATAACCTATGAAAAGGTGAATTTCTGACTCATCTAACTTAATCATAGTACTTAAGTTAGATGAGTCAGAAATTGTGAAAGGGCAGAAGATGGAGAGGGTTAGTATAATTCTCATGAATGGTGCGGTGGATCTTGGTAATCTTCATTTCATATTAGGAATAGAAGTTTCAAGAGGCAAAGATTTGAGTTTTATTTGTCAATCCAAATATGCTTCTTCTATTTTAGAAAAGTTTGAAATGGAAGATTGTAAAGGAGTAGAAACTCCTATGGAGCAAAATGTAAAAGTTTCTAATAGTGATGATGAAGCATCCTTTGAGGACATCACACTATATAGGAGACTTGTAGGCTCCTTGATCTATCTTACTATAACTAGCCCGGATCTAAGTTATAGTTGTGGGTAAACTAAGGCAATCTATGCAAAATCCATTGATTTTCCATTGGAAAAATGCAAAAAGGGTGTTGACGTACATCTTAGCCACCAAAAACTTTGGCATTTTATATGATGGATCTAATCTTGCCTTAAGGGCATATTTGGATGTTGATTTTGCAGGTGATAAGGTGGATAGGAGGTCCACAAGTGCTTTTGTTACCTTCCTTTGCAATGGCGTAGTGTCTTGGCTTTCCAAAAAGCAAGATACTATTTCTCTATCTTCAACCGAGTCGGAATACAAGGCCCTAACATCCACAACAAATGAGATCTTATGGTTGAAGAGGCATTTGGTGGAGTTGCAAGTCATGGAGGCTGAGGAGTAGCCAATAATATATTGTGACAACCAATCAAGCCAAGCATTAGCAACCAATCCCACATTCCATGCAATGAGCAAGCACATAGAGATTGCTCACCATTTTGTGAGGGAAAAGGTTCAAGCAAAGGAGATCAAGCTACATCATGTGTCTTCTTCAGATTGCCTTGCTGATCTACTCACTAAAGCCTTGCCAAAGGCTTCATTTATCAAGTTAAGGTCAGCTTTAGGAGTTGTAGATAGATGTACTATTGTTGTGACTACTAGACTGAAAGTTTCATTGTAGTCAATGTTAGAAATTTGAGCGAATCCTCGTGCTACTAGTCTTGCCTTTCTTCGATCAATCACTCCATTGGCATTGTATTTGATCTTGAAGACCCATTTGCAATCGACAAGATTGCAGCCAGTAGGAGCTTCAACTAGTGACCATGTCTGGTTCTTGATCAGAGAGGAATACTCTCTGTCCATTGTTTCTCTCCAAAGATCGGAGTTTGGTTGGCTAAGTGCCTCATCTACTGATTTTGGTTCCTACATTAAAAGACAGACAAACTCAGGAGTATACCTTGTGGGCTGTGTGTGCACTCGGCTTGATCTTCTTGGAGGAAGTGTCGGCTGGTGACTCAATCCTTGAATTTGTAGTTTTTGAGTAACAGCAGCATCTTCGTCTGATTCGCTATCGTGTAGTGGATCAACTATAGGCACACTTGAGCCAGTGGCTCAAATAGTCGCATCGAGGCGTTGAAGGTTCTCCTGGAACTATACCTCTGCCTTTGAGGTTGATGAACTGACAGCGCGAATTGTTTTCCTTCATATTGTTTTGTGCTTTAGGGTTTTTGAGGTATGTTCACCATTTGCTTTGCTTCGCTTCATGACAAAGTTGCAAGAGTTCACAATTTTTGACAGAAACAAATCACAAATGATCCTCAAAATAAAGATTATATGTTCACAAGACGTTTCACATTTCAGGAGGGCCTTAGATAACCCTTAGTAGGTCAACTACGCGAAACGACTAAATATGAATCGACATATTAAACTAGAGTAGTTTAAACTCATAGTTAAATATACCTCTCACGGTATAATTGAACATACATTCAGCCTAATTATTAACTAGACCTTTTCAAGGGAGCGACGCACCTATAGTCTTTAGAGGTGTGTTTGTTTGCTTCGTAGAACATGTATAGACTACACGCTTCAGTCTCAATCATCGAGAGGGAAAGAGTTTATGTATTTGTGAGAGATTGAAGAAGTGAATAGAGTGTTGAGAATTATTCTCTCTTACCTCTGTTCTTCGCATTGTTAAGTGTGAGTGATCTTGAGTCTACTAGCAATCTCTATTGCATTTCATAAATTACTCTCTGGTCAGACAGTCGCCTTAGCACATTACATTCATTTAATGTATGTTCGTAAATATGTTCTAAATAACTGTCTTAAAACTATCTTATTTATCTGCCACGAACACTTTGTATTCGGCACTCGAATAACGTTTACATTTGGTCCAGTCTTTCACGATTATTGATAGAACTATATGTATACACATGAGATGGTAGTCCTTGTCTGAGGAATTGAGTCATTGATCTATGTTCTTGTTTGTAACAAACAAAAGTTTCTAACATACTCTAAAACTATTCGTGTTCTTTAACCATAATTTGGAATTAAGTTGTTGAGGACTTCTGTCTAGATCTGAACAATTCGCAAATAAGATACCTAATTGTTTGTTTGTACTCAAATACATCGAACATCTCTCGAATATCTGCCGACAACTTAATCAGCTGGAGTGTAGTACTTTTGAACTACTCAGATAACATCTCACCTGTAGAACACTTTTCATTCGATTTGATAGAGACAAGATTGTTGTTCAGGAATTATTATCACTACACACTCCCAATATAAGTAATATTAGTTACTTTTTAAATGTCTGTTGACAACCAGAATAGCTCTTGATTTCACTTCATTCGAAATAAGACATAGTTGTACCAAATATTCAACTTTTAAACGCTATCCTCTTGGGGTTTGACATTAATTACTACAAAATCTATAATATCTCTGTTGGTATAGCATGATAGAGACGCTTTTTCTAGTTAGAACTAAAGTAGAATCACTATGCTACTGTACTATGGGTCCTATCAGTGGATAAGGATCAGTTGGCCTCACCACGAGGCAAGTCGACGGGACACGCGTCCCGCCAACGGCAACCTGGGTCATGCATGGGTTGCCTGAGTGAACAACTATATGTACAGTGTAATTTCATTTTGAGAAATATAGTTGCTATGTGAGCTTGTAGTGGAGAGTGCTTTCTGTCTATGTTACTGTGTAGCATGATATGTGTTCCTGTGCAAAGCAAATTCTAAGTTGGTATCAGAGTCGTATAGGGAGTGTACACAGTACAGCAACGTCGTCGAAGAGAGCTTCAGGAGAATAGAAGTCTTCTGAGAGTTTGAGGTTTATGGCGGGCTGAAGACGGAAAGAAAAGTCATTGTATAGATAGTCGTTAGGCGTAAAGGGATTAAGAGCTGCAAAGAGCAGTGATAGTGGCCATAGCAATTGACAGGGCAAGATTTGGTGAAAATTGAGAAAATTGTGAATTTTTCAGCTTCGGTGGGGTTTTGAAGCTTTCTCTGCAAAGTTGAACCGTGTGCGATAAATCCTTACCAAATCGTATGTTGTCAGTCCCATCAAATTGGTAGGACTAGGGCGACCTCAGGGAGGTTGAATTTGTAAGAAAAAAACTCAGAGTAAAGTTGAGAATTGCCTGGAAAAGAGCTGAAGAAGGGTTTCTTGATAAAAATCAAAAAACTGTTGGAAAACCCAGCTGTTCTCAATCGTTCCAAGGCCAAATACAGATCTGAAAAGTTCCTCCAGGGCGCAGAGATAGGGCGCAGCCAGCTACAAATTCAGATTGGATCAAAAATGCTCCAGAATTGCGCAAGAACAAGCTGATTTGGCTTGACAAGAAGCAAGAAATCAGGAAAGAGGAGGAGAGGTTGTGGAGGCCGTGAGGACTAGTCGCGCGCTTCAAAACCAAAGAACACATAGTGTTCCAAAGTGAGACGTGCCTGCAAGCGCGTGGATCCGTGCACAAAAGCACCCAGGACCGTCGGATCTCCAGTCACATAGATCTGTGGTAAAGATCGAGCCTCCAAGAACAGTTGTGGGCCGTTGGATCCAAGGTAGCCATTGGATTGAGGTGAAAGGGGCTTTGAAAGGACCTGAAGGCCATTGAAGGAAGATTGGCCATTCAACTTTATTAAAAATTTTCAAACTGAAATTGGAGTTGGAAAAGGTGAAGTTTCTTTAAGGTGAAGAAACAGTTCAAAAGTTCAAAAAGCCCTTATTTTTTAGTCTTTTAGCCTATTTTGACCAAACGAAAGGCTATAACCTCCAAATGAAGGGCACCCTGACTGTACCTGCAAGTACGCTACCACAAAATAGAGTGATTGCAGCGGAGAAAGTGTTCAGAGCATGTCAAAGTACAGCCAAAAGGACCAAGAATGGATCCAAATCAGATCCACAAGTGTGATTGGGTGTTAGATTAGATTGATCTACCAATCTACAAAAGATTAGATAGCACTAGATCAAATCTACATCAACAAATCTAACAAGAACAATCAAACATGATCAAAACTTGTACTTGCTGGTTTCACACGTGTGAAGACCTGTCAGAGTACGGACTACCAGCAAATAATGAAGTACACTAAGCTTAGAAACCATTAGAAGCATAAAATCACAAGACAAATGGAGAGTCTCAAGAAATGCACCAAAACCAAGATTTAGCTTTCTTGTCAATTATGGCCAAATGAGCCACCATATATACACAAGAGCTGATGCTTACTCAGCTGATTTGGCACGTGTCAGAGTGCCTACTCATCAAAGGATCCACCAATAATCATCAATATGGCACATGGACCAAGTTTCCTAACTTATAGCCACCTCCCTTGATTTTAGGCAATTTTCCTGATTTATAGGGACTTGCACAAATATCTACTACAAGTTGGATCTCACCTACTACTGATGTTTTCACACATGTGAGTAGTCCTTGGCACGTGTGAGATCACTCCTGTCCATGTGAAATAGCTTTTCCTACCAATAAAATGATGCCAAGTGGCATATAGCTAGAAAACTAGATTTTGGCCATTTTAGCCACTAGATCTCAAATGAAATGGTATGTACAACCTATATGACTCATCTAAATGACAAATGCATTTATTTCACACGTGGAAACAGGCTTCACACATGTCTTATGATGATATGTACTACTCATCATGGTATTCACAAGATATGATCAAGTTAGCTTTTGCCAATTTTAACACTCTTCCTCAAAACTAACTTGATAAAAACATGATGATATTGAGATTGACTCCATGGGCTGAATTGGTCTTCAAATATGGATCCTTTCTGGTTCAAAGGTGTGAAGATCAGCCAATGAGCTTGATGTCGATCCGAAATCACCATATCCATGATAATGCCTCTTTGATGTTGACTCTTTTGATGAACTTGAGAGCTTTGCACCATCCTAGCACCTCTTTCATTGATTTGTTCCATCCTTGAAGCACATGGTTGATCCAAAAGCTCCTCCTCCTTGAAAATAGCTGCAACTTCATGAGAAAATAAAGAGTCCTTCTTGACTCATGAGGATCACAAAGATCCAACATCATGTTACCAAGATCTCGAGGATTAGGCTCATCAACATTGGCAAGACTATGCATGCTATAATAACAAAGAGTTTGTATCATATCTTCATGCTTGGTTACCATGCTAATCTCAGATCTAATGAGGCTAGATACTTCAATATGGAGATAAGTTTCCTTAGAGGATGATTCACTTTCTCTCATAAAGAGTTTACAATTTGCCTCAATACATGAAAAAAGACAATTTTTCACACTATGAGTGGACAACTCACTCATGCTCTTGCAAGACTCAAGAGCATACATTTGATGAAATAACCTTTTGCTTTATAATTGATCTAAAATCAATTTTATATCATTAAGAACATCAATTATGTTCTCAAGAGAGACACCATACTCAGCTAGTATTGCTTTATTCCAACTTTGAAATGCAAAAGTCTCACTAAAGCAAATTAATTCACCAAATGACATAAGAGAAGCAACCATGAGATGTATACTACTTGAAATGTGCTCCTCTTTCTCTTGAAATGTGAGCCATATGAGCTCAACCATGTCTCTTGATATTCTTCTTGGAATCATAACTTGAGAAGGACTCTCCTCCTCAATCCTTGGCACACTTGAACCTCGAGATGGCTCCTCAAGATCAACTTCTTGGTGCTCCTCCTTGATCGAAATCCGAGACCTCCATGTCTCAAAATGATCACAACAAACATGATCATATAATGTGTACTTCATGTGATCATCAACATTACTTATGCTAGAAACATAAGTCCAAAAATCACCACAACTTGGCATGATTTTTCTAATATTGAAAGCAAGAAGTATTTCCATCTCAATAAGGCTAACTACTTGCTTATGGATATAAGTGTCCACTTTGGATGCTTCACTTATTCTCATAAGAAGTTTACAACTTGCCTTTAAAATTGAAAATTTACAATCTTCAACATTATGAATGAACACATCATTCATGATCTTATTGAAACCAACAAAAAATACATTATGAAGACATTTCCATTTCCTTGAATTCATATTCAATGTAATTTTACAAGGAAAACATGCTTTGCTATCTATTAAGGCATCACACTCAACTAGTATTGCCTTAATCCACCTTTGAGATACAAAAATCTCTTCAAAGCAAAATAGTTCTTCATAAGATGTCATGAGAGCATAAATGGAACTATTTTCATTTTGTGATTGCTCCTCCTTAATCTTTCTTGGTTTCTCTTGGATCATAACAATAAACTTGAACTTTTCTAAAGTTCTAAGCAAAATGCTTTCCAAGGACATGAAATAAATCCAAGTGACATTAATGAAAGTGACATTCATCTTTGCATCTTGAACCAAAAAAATCACTTCCAAATGCAAAATTTCAAAAGGTTTGAAATGTGTGATGATGGACTTTTGAAGACAAATCTTGTAAGTCCTTGTGAGACTCCAAGCCTCATGCATCTTTCCAAAAAGGAAACACCTTTCCTTGGATTTGTCCTTCTTTCCTTTGCACTTTGAAATTGAAGCTCCATCCTTCACCTCGGCCCCCTTGATTTGGTTCTCCTTGTATGGATTGGTCTTTATTTTGTAGCATCTTGAGACAAAATGATCTCTCTTGCCACAAAGGTTGCATTAAGGATCCTTACTTGCCTCCAATAGGTTGCCACCTATTGATGCCATGATGAGGAAGTAAAACCTAGTGATATGACTTTTCAAAATGTAATTTGTGACTCTCAAGAAACTAGATTTGAACACATTCAACAATCTAGAAGGATCTACACAAGATCTAGACCACAAATTTTGAATCATATCTCTTTCAACCTAGTCAATTGGAAACTAATCTTTGCTTTGATCACTGAAACAAAAGCACTCTATCAAATCACAAAAATCAGATCCAAACACCCCTATTGGACTCAACAAATACCAATGACTCTTCCTCTTGAGAGTTGGAATGGATTTGAAAAGATTTGATACCTAGATTTTCCTCTTCTCTTGACTAGTTCACTCAACTTTTGAGATTCTTGAACAAAGTATGGGTTTTGTTTCAAATACTTGAAAAACAAACTTAGTCACTTCTTTTGGACTCACTCTTGACCCAAATAATCTCAATCTTGAGATTTGGATTGAATTTGATTTGATTTGACAACAAATTAAACCACTAATTTTCACAAAAAAAAAAGGATCTACACTAGATCACAAAAACTTGACATTTATACTTGATTCAAACACACAAAGATCAGATCCAATCACCCCTTTTGGAATCCATCTTGACCCAAAGAATCTCACTCTTGAGATTTGGAATGTACATGAAATGGTTTGATAACAACCTATGTCAATAATTTTTCACCAAGCTTAAAAAAATCTAGAGATTCACAAAGATCCCAATCATGTATGAACACTCAAATATGGACTCCTCCCTATTCTAGACTCCCAATGGGATCACAACTTGACCCTCACACTCTCACAAAGAAAGTTGAATAGAACTTATTTGAGTTTCATACATATAATGTCAAAATTTTGCTCAAAAAATTGAATTCATTCACCCCTATTGGACTCCACCAAGTACCAATGACTCTACCTCTTTAGAGTTGGAATGAAATTCAAATTTCCAGAAATGTGATACTTCTCTCTCACTAAGATATGTGCTTACAAAGAGCTAATGCCACTTAGCAAGATTTGATCACAATGAAGAAGACAAATTTTCCACCAAAGTCAAGAATTGAGTTACTAGTTCTTGCCCTCTACAAAGGAAGGATCTCTTGAAAATTTTGGATCAACCAAAACACACATGCCTCACTCACATTTATGACTTTAATTAAAGTCAAGAACACACTCACACACTTGAGTAGGGGTGAACAATGTGACTTGGATCTCAAATTTTTCTCCTAGTACTTGCCAACAATTCTTATCACCTTGTATTGGTAGATTTTGCCTTTATGAGTGTTTGTGCTTTAGAAATTCACTAAGATTTCACTTGGAGGATTGATCCAAGAGTGTCTTATAGCATTTAGATGCTTCTAGACTCAGCCCTTTCACTCTTGAACAAATCTAGAATGAAGGTATAATGGATTTCAATCTCTCCCCTTGCAAATCACTCCTTAATCTTTGGTTTATAGCACTCTTTCTCTCTCAACTTCAATGTACACTAAAAAAATCAGAGAACCAACTTCAATGTACTGTAAAAAAGCTTTAATCCATCTATTTGATTGATCTAAACCAAGAACAAATCAATGGAATAGAAACAATGCAAGTGAAACCTTGAAAAATGCACTAAATTGACTCAAAATTGGGTGTATGAGGCTCAAAATGCTCCAAACTGAATTTTACTGTCCAAAACAGGTCTTGTACAGCCCCACACGCATGTAAAGTACACCTTCATCCCACAGCAAGATTTGGTTACAAATATGATGGTTCTAGCTATCCATTCAACCTCGCTACCTCAATATTAGCTTGTTTCCAAAAACCTGCCAATTTGGGTATAGTTTAGATCAATGCCTTAAATGCACTTGTACTTGGCTCTGATACCATGTGAAAGTACAGCAAAATGGACCAAGAATAGATCTAAATCAGATCCACAAGTGTGATTGGATGTTAGATTAGATCAACCTATCAATCTACACAAGATTAGATAGCATTTAGATCAAATCTAGATGAATAAATCTAACAAGAACAATCATTATTGATCAAAACTTGTACCTGCTGGTTTCACACGTGTGAAAACCTGTCAGATTACGGACTACTAGCTGAGAATAAAGTAGACTAAGCTTAGAACCCAATCAATGCATAAAAACACAAGACAAATGAAGAGAAAACACTAGAATTGCTCCAAAACCAAGATATAGCTTTCTTGTCAATTATGGCCAAATGAGCCACCATATATACACAAGAGCTGATGCTTACTAGCTGATTTGGCACGTGTGAGAGTTCCTACTCATCAAAGGATCCACCAATAATCATCAATATGGCACATGGACTAAGTTTCCTAACTTATAGCCACCTCCCTTGATTTTAGGCAATTTTCCTAATTTATAGGGACTTGCACAAATATCTACTACAAGTTGGATCTCACCTACTACTGATGTTTTCACACATGTGAGAAGTCCTTGGCACGTGTGATATCACTCCTATCCATGTGAAATAGCTTTTCCTACCAAAAAAATGATGCCAAGTGGCATATAGTTAGAAAACTAGATTTTGGCCATTTTAGCCACTAGATCTCAAATGAAATGGTATGTACAACCTATATGACTCATCTAAATGATAAATGCATTTATTTCACACGTGGAAACAAGCTCCACACATGTCTTATGATGATATGTACTACTCATAATGGTATTCACAAGATATGATCAAGTTAGCTTTTGCCAATTTTAACAGAGCGCACTAGAAGTGATTTCACCATTTCACTGGGCACGAAGTTGGGAGTTGACGACTGAGTGCATTCTGGAAGGCGACGCCGATTTGGCTTTCAAATTGGTGGAAAATCAGTGAGTGGCCTGGTAAGGGAAAAAGTGCAGGTCATTATTTTCAACTTCTGACATCACTGTTGGCCTCAGCATATTGTTTTTAGCCTACGGCAAAAGTTTCAAGCAGTTTTGTGATGGCAAACATGGGAGAGTCCATTTTGAGTTAAAGTAGGAAATTGGACAGGATTTCCAACTATGTAGTGTGGAAATTCAAAATGAAAAGCATACTGATGGAGAAAGACGTGTGGGAAGTCGTCACAGGTGATGAGAGAAGGCCGCCAAATGAAGCGGATATCAAAGTGTTCGACAAAAAGATGAGGAAAGCTTTGACCTTCATTAACTTGTCAGTGAAGGATCACATCATTACCCACATATGTGATGCTTTTACACCCAGACAGGCATGGGATGTGCTAAAGGAGTAGTTCGAGACGTCAAATCCATCAAGAATCATGTTTCTGAAGTCAAAGTTGAATAGTGCCCAAATGGAACAAGGAGAGCACATTCAGACGTACATGACCAGAATCAAGACAATGAGGGATGAACTGCATTCTATTGGTGAGCGCATACGTGACGTGGAGCTGGTGCACAATGCATTGTGTGGCATTGCAGAACCCTATCAGATGTTTGTGAGCAAAATAGCATCAAGAGAAATATTGCCAACCTTTGACGAGCTCACAGGAATCTTGATGCAGGAAGAGCAACGGCGAGAAATGGTGAAAGCTAGACATCAAAATACTGACGATCAGGCACTTGCGACGCGCCAAAAACAAGGCAAGGCAAGAAGAAGTCTAAGCAGCAGTTTGTCAAGTCTCAGGAGGATGAGGGATCTTCCAGTAAGACCAAGAAGAAAGGCAAGTGCTTCCATTGTGGTAAAAAGGGCCATTGGAAGAGTGAATGTTGCAAATTCCTGGCGGAACAAGGCAAGGGGAAACCAAAACAAGTAGGTAACCTTGTCGATGAGGTGAGATTGAAGACTCTAGCATCTTCATATCTACATTGTCATCTAATCAAGATGATCAGATGTGGTATATTGACTTGGGAGCCACAAGACACATGACAGGTAACAAGAATTGGTTCAGTAGCATGAAAGTGTTGGATAATGGAACATTCGTTTCACAAGCAAATGGCGAGGTGGGAAAATCAAGGGGATAGGCACGGTTTCAATCCAACTACCTGATGGCAAAAGCGGGATAATCAGGGAGGTACTTTACGTACCAGGTTTGAAGAAAAATCTACTTTCTGTTGGAGTCATTACTGATCAAAAGTTGAAAGTAGAATTCGCCCATGATCGTTGCTTTGTGAAGGATGTGAACCAAAAGTTCAAAGTTATTGTGGATGGAATACGAGAGCCCAATACAAAATTGTACAGGTTGAATGCTACAATCAAGGGACAACATGGACTTGTATCGTCCATTCCATTCACAAACTGAGTTGTGGCATAAGAGGCTTGGTGACTTGAACTTGGGAAGCCTCGGTTTGATGAAAAAATTGGAGATGGTAACAGGATTGCCTACCATAGAAGATCACTTGAAATTGTTGTGCGAATCTTGTGTATATGGGAAGCAGCATTGAGAGAAGTTCAATAAAGGGGGTGTTGCAAGAGCAAAGAACATCCTGGATTTAATCCACACATATTTATGCGGGCCTATGAGGACCATGTCCTTAGGTAAAGCCTTCTATTTCATGACCTTTATTGATGATATGTCACGTAAGACGTGGATTTACTTCTTGAAAAAGAAATTAGATGCATTTGACAACTTCAAAAGCTTAAAGCATTGGTCGAAAATCAGACAAGTAGGAAGATCATAGTCCTAAGATCAGATAGTGGAGGTGAGTACAAGTCTAATGACTTCAATGATATTTTTGATCAATGTGGGATTAAAAGACAATTTACGCAAGCTCATACTCCTGCATTCAAAGGTGTAGCTGAGTGTAAGAATCGGACGATTGTGGAAAGTGCCAGATCTATGCTAGTTGAGATGAAACTACCAAAAGATTTTTGGTCAGAAGCATACAGCACAGCAGTCTATCTTCAAAAAAGAAGTCCTACCATTGCCATACCAAAGATAACACCTGAGGAAGCATTCACAAAGAAGAAGCCAAAGGTGAACCACTTGTGAATCTTTGGATGTAAGGCCTTTGTACACGTTTCTAAGGAAGAGAGACGTAAACTTGATGTAAAAGCTATCAAGTGTATATTCCTAGGATATGATGATTGTGTGAAGGGCTGATCCATTGGAAAACAAAGTCCATATAAGTCGTGATGTTATCTTTGATGAATCCAAGATGTATGAAGACGAGGATGCTAAGAAGATAGAGACATCCAGTGGGAAAGATGGTATAGTGAGGATACCACCTGATGATGATCCATTCATTGACCTTCCAAGTGATAAAAAAGAGGATACATCTCAAGATACTACTACTCAATCTCAAGAGATAGGTTGGAGAGGTAGGGACAAACCTTTTGGTGCAAGAAGGATTGAAGTTGCAGGTGACAAACGCAAGGAGAAGGATGTACCGTGGGATACATTTTCACCAGGAAGCCGATCACCTGACAGGAAGCTCCCTAAGTGGTTTGAGAGATTGTTGGAGAGCCGCGACATGGATGACTTTCCAGGATCATCTAGCCAGGGAGAGCTACGAAGATCAACAAGAGAGAAGACACAACCTGAAAGGTATGAAGCAAATTATGCTCTCTTATCTAGCATTATTCAAAGCAAAGAACCTTTGACTTATGGTGAAGCGAAGGATGATGACATTTGGGTCAAGGCCATGGGAGAGGAGATGGAGTCATTTGCTAAACATAGCACATGGGACTTAGTAGAACCACCAGTTGGCAAGAAACCCATTGGTTGCAAATGGGTATACAGGACTAAGTACCATGCAGATGGAAGTATAGCAAAGCACAAGACAAGATTGGTGATCAAAGGGTATGCACAAAGTAAAGGCATCGACTATGAGGAGACCTTTGCGTCGGTTTGTAAGTGGAATACTCTACGTCTACTTGTTGCTTTAGCTTCACATTTTGGTTGCCCTTTGCATCAGATGGATGTGAAATCTGCTTTTCTAAATGGTGAGTTAGAAGCAGAAGTGTTCATGGATCAACCTGAAGGCTTTGTAGCGAACGGACAGGAAAATAAAGTATGTCGTTTGAAGAAAGCTCTTTATGGTCTTAAACAGGCAGCACGTGCATGGTATAGTAGGATTGATGCCTACTTTTGCTCAAAGGGAATGGTGAGAACACATTCTGATCCAAATCTATATGTCTTATGCTTTGATGGTATGGTTGCTTTGATTGCTCTTTGTGTTGATGACTTGATTATTATGGGAAATAATCAAGAGATGATAGACATGATCAAGAAAGACCTCATGGAACAATCCGAGATGACAGATCTCAGCCTGATGCATTATTGCCTTGGAGTAGAGGTGTGGCAAAAAGGACACGAAGTGGGTTTAACACAGGTGAAGTACGTCAAAGAGTTGTTGCACAGGTTTAGGTTGCAAGATTGCAAACCAGTAAATACTCCTATTGAACCAGGAAAAAAGCTTTCTAAGCTTGATGAGTCACAGTCATTTGATGTTACGCTGTATAGACAATTAGTAGGGAGCTTGATTTACCTTACCACGACTAGACCAGATATATGCTATGTTGTTGGCATTGTAAGTCAATTTATGGCAGCACCTACAGAAACGCATTGGAAGGCAGCTAAACGCATTTTGCGTTATGTGAAAGGCACTTTAGATTATGGCTTGATTTACAGAAAGCATGATGGTTTACTTGAGTTGTGTGGCTATGTGGATGTAGATTGGGGAGGTGACTATGATGATCGTAGATCCACCACAGGGTATGTATTCCAGGTTTGTGGTAGTTGCTTTTCCTGGTCTAGTAAAAAGCACAGTACAATTGCTCTATCCACCACAGAAGCAGAGTATAAGGCAATGTGTAGTGCAGCACAGGAAGCTATATGGTTGAGACAAATCTTGGAAGAAGTTGGCATGAAGCATAAAAATCCCAAGACATTACATAGCGACAGTCAGAGTGGAATTCAGCTAGCAAAGAATCCAGTGTTCTAAACACATTGAGATTCAGTATCACTTTATATGTGAGAGGCTGCTGAGTCGTGAAATTCATGTTGTTCATTGTAGCACAGAAGAACAACTAGCTGATATTTTCACTAAGCCACTTGTTGGAGAAAAGTTGATAAGTTTAGATCAAAGCTTTATGTACTTAAAGTTTATTGGCTTTAAAGCTATATATATGACTGTATAAAAAGTAGACTCTACTTTAAGGGAGAGAGTTAGAATTAAAGTAGAATCACTGTGCTACTGTACTGTGGGTCCTATCAGTGGATAAGGATCAGTTGGCCTCACCACGAGGCAAGGCGACGGGACACGCATCCCGCCAATGGCAACCTGGGTCATGCATGGGTTTCCTGAGTGAACAACTATATGTACAGTGTAATTTCATTTTGAAAAATACAGTTGCTATGTGAGCTTGCAGTGGAGAGTGTTTTCTGTTTGTGTTACTGTATAGCATGATCTGTGTTCCTGTGCAAAGCAAATTCTAAGTTTTTTGTCCTGACTTTATTAAGTTCGGTTGTCAAGGAATCAAAATGCTTCTGCAATTCTACAGATTTGGCTTGAAGCGCCTTATTATTATCCTCAAAAATTTGGGCTTCCTCATTCAACTTCTGGAGCAGTCAGCCCAGTGAGCGATTTTGCTCATTTAAAAGTTTATTATCTGCTTCCAAAGCTGTATTTTGCTCAGACAACATCAACATGTTGCTGGTCAATTCATCAACTTGCTGGAACAGATGCATCATACTATCTTGTATGTGTAGGTCAAAAGTATGAATTCTCCTGACAATGTCTTTGGCACCTAGGGAGAACTGATACTACCACTTATAAAGGTTGATTTTGCTTTCTTCTTCATCCTCCTCTGCGTCAGTAGCTTCCTCCTCTACATCTTTGCCTTTGTCGGAGACAATTTCTTCGTCATCCGTGGATGCAGAAGCCTTCGGCTTTGGAGAGGTGTTGATAGAGATGGGAATTACAGCTAAAGAGCTTTCAGCATGAGAAGGTTTTGCAACATCATCCTCTTCTGCTCCCTTCGAAACTGGTACTACCTCAACTTCCATAGCAGAAAAAGCTATTGGCTTGTTTTGTGAAATAGGAGCACCCTGCAAGAGACTCGATAGATCAATCTTCGTTGGTGCTAGCATCCTACCTGCCAACACTCCCTACTCTGTCTCTGTAAGAATGCTGAAATGGTTGCACAGTCGAGAGATGTGTGCTCCCACCACAACAAACTTTTTGTGCTTGATCCAGCGCAAGAATGCTTTGTATGTAATGGACTTGAAGCAAACTGTGCTAGGCATAGATCAGATATGAAACTGTACCTCAAGCATTCTCTATGCCCAAGATAGGTCTTTTAGAAAGCCTTTTGTTTAAAACATGAATGTCTCCATTTTATGTGCCCTTTAGTATGGAATTTGCAAAAAAATTGAAATAATCTCACTCCATTTTATTTCTTTATCTTGCAACTACTTGTCATGTGACTCCTCTACTTGAAAATTGATTTCTTCCAAGTTTTTGAAATTATCTCAACTTGGGATTTGACCTCTCATAAATCCTACTTATTTGCAGAGAGTAGACATGTCAAAGCACATGTTTAATTCTACAAAAGGTTGTGAGGGCCAAAACTTACAAATCTTTTCAAGTACAAAGGGACATCTACCTTCAAAGTGCAATGTTATGTTCTTTACAAGGTTACAAGGTAGCAGTGATGATGAAGATGATGACTTCACATATGTTCTAGTGAAATCTCTTGACAAGAAGATTTATCTTGGAGAATGAATTCATGAAAATCCAATTGTGTGAGCATGTTTTTCTGAGAAAATTTCAAACATCACCCTGAATAAGGAGATTCAATGATTTTTATTTTATTTAGATAAATGGAGAGTTCACCTTCATGTTTTTATAAGAGTTAGTGATTTTTGTTTTGAAATAGTCATTTAATTTTCTTTCAAAGTTCAACTCTTTTTCATTTTTTAAGAACCATATTAAGCATAAGTGAGTACTCATCATTTGTAAATTTTACTCAATTATTCATTCTCTCTTCTTCCATAGTTTATGCATTTTCAAATCATGAGTGATTCTAACCATGTTGAGAGCATAAGTGGTTACTAACATTCATGATCTTTTACTTCTCATAGAGTAATGAAGATGGAAAGAGTGGCCACTACTTGAGCCATTTAAAATCCATCTGCAAAAGGCCAATGTAGAGAAGAGTCAAATGGAGCTTCAGCAGCGTGAGGATATCGTTGTTGAAGATGATACCAAGGAGACATAAACCCCCAAATTATATGTTGATAATCATCCTTGCTCTTGCACAGTTCAATAAGGAGATGCAAATGAGACCATCAAGTTTGTAAAAAAAAAAAAAAAAAGACTTTACACCCTTTGCATCACGGACATTTCTTATGAGTTCAAGATGATGCTGGCTTATAGTATATATCGAGATAGTTACATCCCCATCGATAATTTGAGGCATGTTGAGAATGATTATGAAAAAAAGGTTCAATGCACATTTTGAGATTCAATGGGTTGGGCTTAAGCAAACAAACGTTATAAAAGCATTCCTACACAAGGGTTCATATGCACCTCTATACGAGCATTTTGAGATATACTGAGTTTCACTACAAGCATAACATCACAAAGGTGTATGTTGTTGTCTTTTCCTAGCTAGGTTTGTATTGAGTGGATAAATCATGGTTTTGTGTTAATCGTGATAAATGTACGAATAAATACTTGACAATAAAGATGGAATGGCCATATGACATGGCATATCTAGGTTTGAATTAGATCAGACAATACACTTGAAAATCTAATGATGCATTGTCCTACTTTAGTACTACTTTCTTAATGACAATATGACATTCAAAATCAAGCCCAAATTCAAGTTTTGAATTCTTGAATATTTTCAATTTCAAAGGCCTTCGAAGTCTTGTTTTTTAACTTGATTCTAGAAGGGAACTAACTTTGTGTATTATTAAATGTCAAGACGAAACTCGTTAATAAATTTGAGTTAGGGAAACTGTGCATACGTGCAACCTAGGTGGGTCAGTGCAAGGGGTTTTCACAATTCAGACATCATAGTTCCTCATTGAGGTGAGTCCCAATTGCACTTGCCTAGGATGTCACCCTCCCTGCAAGAAGATCCATTCAGGAGTGGGGAACACGGGTGCACACACACACACACACACACACACACACACACACACATTCTTAGTTCTTTTATTAAGTTTTATATAAGTAAACTCATAATATAAAATTTTCTTTCTTTTCTTTTAATCAAGTTATAGAAAAAGCATATTAGAGGCTTTGAATTTTGAGGCTTTTCATGGATTTAGAATTTGAATTTGGGCCTTTTAGAGACATTAAATTTACCTCACCCTTGATTAGTTATAATAATTATACTCTAGGGTTAACTTCTACATATAACTAATCTTTATTATCAAATTTGTTGAGGCAACTTAGAGACTCTTTTGAGTCCAAAAAGGGCCCTAATGAGGAATAAAAATTATGGGTTTGAATGTAGTGAGATTTATTAGGAAAATCCAATTTGCTTTTGGACAAAAAAAATTTATCATCAATGTGGGATTAGCTTTGGAAGGCGAGCAACAACTATTGTTGTTACTATAAGGCTACCCAGTTGTACCATCCCCATGTTGATATTGTTGTCGGGCCCAACATTGGAGGTTGATCAACCAGCTTGAACTTGACAATAAATTAGGTGGTGAGTAATATCATGGTTCATGACATTACAAAAGTGACAATATTTTACCATAACTGTGAGTTTATGTTAAAGCTAGGGGCACTCATTAGTTGTGTGATTATGTGCATAGTGCTATCATGAGACATTCTCTCTTTTCTTATATTGGGTTTGGGCAATTTGTGTCATTCGTAGGTTGTCTTTAACTTTCAAATTCATGGATTGCAATATTTTGATTGTTAGCTTATCTAATGTTGCTTGGTATTGTTTCTACACCTAGTCTGGTTGTTGTAGAAGTAATCATGTGGAGGTCTCAAAGGTATTCGAAGATGAGGCAATTTTCTTGGTGCTCTTGGCTTGGTCAATGCTACAATTGTGAGAGCATAATTTGAAGCCTCATCTGACCCTTATTCTCTTCACCACTAGCATCACCCATTGCTTTGATTAAGATTGTATAGACTTCGTGCCTCTTCCAATCCCTCCCGATACCCTTCAACAGTGATGTCAAGAGCCACATCAACACCATGTTATCTAGTGCCGTCTCAAGAGTGCATTCAGTTTAAAACAATTTGTTGTGTCTTAAATAATACCATTGGGTTCTTTTCTACTAGGCACCCAACAATATATTGAGAATTTTCACTTTTGTGTAGCAAAAGATACAATTCTAAAAATAAAATGTTCTAGTTTATAACAATGTTGTTACTGTCATAATAACATTGAGCTTCTTGTACCCATGGTGTCCTAAGGCACTTTACATATGCTCGTCCTGATATGTAAAGGTCAGGTTTCAAATTTTCAAAAAAAATTCTACAACCTCAAGTTTTTTTTACTTTTTGTTGTCCTCTTAGAAATTTTTGGATAGTTGAAATATGAGTAAGACACTTCACTTTACACTTTGCAAATACAATTCCTAGAGTCAAGAATCATAAATCTACTTTTTGGGTCATATTGCAAGCTTTTGTTCATCTTTGACTTTTTGTGAGCTTTTGTGATGATGTGCATAACATTGCATTTCCTATATTAAGGCACTTATATTGCACTTTGCAAATCCACATTTTGATTATCGGTAATTTGCTTTCACCATTTTTCATTCATTTTGGGTAATTCATCTTCCAATAATGACTCACTTTTGAGAGAAAATAATATTGATAATGACTCACTTCTATGACACTTTTCAACTCATCAATCTTACATTTGAAAGTGAGGGAGATTAAATTTCCACGATTGTAGGGTATTTGATGCTTCAATTTCTAACTAGTGATTTAGTTTGTCTAGTTTTCCTTTGATTAAGTTCTTTTCGTCTTTATTATTTATTATTATTTTAGCTCGTATCTTTATGTTGACTTGTAAGTTTTCTTTCTATTCTTCAAAAGTTTAGTGTCAAAAGACAACTTCGAATTATTCTTGTTAGGTTTGTGATGGAAGCAATGACACTACATCAATAGCTTATTATCGGCTCCCTGCTACACACACATGAGAGAGAGAGAGAGAGAGAGAGAGAGAGAGAGAGAGAGAGAGAGAGAGAGAGAGAGAGAGAGAGAGAGACGACATTTAGGACTCTGTGGCTCTTAGAATTTGCTCTAGTATCACAAATTTCCATTTTAAAATCATGTCGACAGATTGTACTTTTGCTAGAGTTGTAGTGTGACATCCATTCACACCTACGTTGTGCCAGAGGAGAACATGGCAAACTTACATTGCAAAAATGACACAAAATATTCAGTTTTCATCACAACAAGAACCTAATCCTTCTTCTTACGCAACTAACTACTACATATACACCTTGGTATTGTTCTGTTATGTCCACATCTTGTATATAGGATTTGGCATAATCCTAGACTTGGATACATGGTACTCCAGCACTCCATATTATTGGTTACGTCTCGTTATTTTGAACTGGGCTAAAAATGTAATTAATAACCTTCTAAGGACCCAATCACACATATTGTGACATGTGGAGCTATTGCATGGGTTAGGACCAATGTTGGGCGGGTATTAATATTTCTAAAACCAGCTTGGTCATGGAATCGTACCTTTTTTTTTAAATTGATACCACCCGGGTATGAATATCACCATATTTGTAAATTAGTGGTTGGTATCATCCGGCCTGGGTACTGCAGGGGTGATACCATCTGAGTATAAACCCGGATATGAGAATATTTTTTTTTCCTAGATTAGAGTTTTTATAAGGGACTAGTATGCATTTAATGAAAAGCATGACCTTTTTAAATGTAATATGCATATGATTTTAAAGGCCAATAATTTGTTGGTGCCCACCAATGTCTTTGGGCCACCATGAATGATATTTATCACGTATGTAAATTTTGGAAACTAACTAAAAAAGGATACTATATTCATACCATGTTAAAATCAAATTTTTTGCTCCTAATTCAGGTATTGATATGTGCATTAATGGACTAAAACCAGCCCGAGTCGGGTATCAACCCTAGTATCACAAACTAAGATATTGGTCAGGTACGTTCTGTGATACCATTGTTGATACCACTCGGGCACCTATATACCCGCCCAACACTAGTAGAGGATCAATAGCAATGAAAAGCGCTTTTGGAAATATTCTTGGCTTACATGGGCACATGCATAGGAGAGGCTAAGTTGATATATCCTATTGGAAACTCGCCTTACTATCATTCCATAGTGTGGTTTTCATTGCCAGGTTACTCTCTCTACACCTGCATACTATTCCCTAGCATAGAGGAGATGCTATTAGAGATTGATCAGTAGCATCTGCACTGATAGCCGATTTTATGACCAACAAAATCGGATTTTTATGGACGACGTTTTTCACAAAGTTTGTAAAGACCTATATCAATACCGGGCAAAGTGGTATAGAATTTTGCATAAAATGCCACAGCAAGGGGTCCCAGCCCGCCCTTAAAGTGGCTAGAGAGATTTTTATGGCCTTCAAATGGGCCTTAATATAGATTTCAAACACTATCTAAAAATTTGACAAGTGCCGATTTTTGTGAGCTGAGCAAGAAAATGCAGGTTTACTTAGCAAAAGATCCCAGCCCGCCTGAATGTGGCTAGTAGAAGTTCTAAGGCCTTAGAATTGGCCCAAAAGCAAAACTGTCAACATTGTCGAGCACCATTTTGATGTACTGAAAAGAGAAATTACTAATGGAAAAACCTCCTTGCTTTTAAAGGATGGTTAGTCTTTGGTCTAGGATTGCTCTAGTTGTCAAGAAGTACCACCAACTTGGATATGTGAAAGTGCACTAATTGGGCTATCAACGGCAAAAGACCGAGGCAAATCGATGTAATGGATTGACAAAATACTGAGAGATATAATAAGGGAAGGGAAATAGCCACCTGGAATTAAGACTCGAAAAATCAAGAATGTGGAAGTAGAGGTATCATTGATTCAAGCAAACAAGAATTTTGGGCCATTAATCCAAGGCAACCACTGGCCAGGGAACTGACAAACTAAAATTACAATTCAAGGCCAAGGATACCCACCGACCTTAACATCAAAATGGGACCTTAGCAGGCTTTTCAAAAAGAAATTGCAGCCCTGTAGCTAAAACCTCACTCTTCGCTAAGTGTTAGAAGCCTAATGGACATGTGCTTCAAGTACCAACTTGAGAAAAAAAGAAAAACTAGCCATGATGGCCTTCAAAAACCTTCGCATGATTGGCCAAATAGGCCATGTGCCTAAACCAATGAGAACAATTCTTGCACGAGTAGCACCAATTCTCAATAGAAGAAACTTCTTGTTTTTATTAATAAAAGATGGGGAAACTCATCGGAGTACAAAGGAATGCATGTAGAAAGTGTAAAGGCCATAAGGTGAATTGAGATACTGTACAACTATAACAAAGCAACAATCTCACAAAGTATCTACATAAAGCCTACTGCTTGATGTAAGTCGCTAGTTAAGATAGTTGGAAGTTTAGGTAGTGCAGGAAGCTGTGAAACAGCTGTTCGTGCAACTACGGCACGTCAAAGTATTGCAAGTGCCTGAGTGCATTGTAAAGTTATAAAAACTCGTTTACGATAATAAGCCGCAATGATAGATAAAGGTGAGGCACCACGTCCTTGGAGCTTCGCTGCAAAACCCGCACAAGATGATAGAAAATCATCGCATTTCTTATGCAAGCACCCATATGTTTCCAAGGCAAAAGAAATAAAGTCTTCTCCAGGAGTGCGATGTGAATAATCTCACTCTTTATCTTGAGCTGCATGAGAAGCAGCGACACCTTGAATAGTTGAAGCATGTCGAAGGAGGTCTGGTCGCGAAGGATCAGCAACAACATCCCCAAGCGTGCAAATCTCATCGCGCGAAAGAACGAGATCAACTCGACGCCGAGGCGACTGTGAATCAGACACAGGCAAGATGTGGGTTTGCTCCCGGACAACATGAAAGTCGCACTCATGTGCAATAGATGCCAATACGTCACGAATGGAATCATGAGTCGCAGTGAGCTCTCCGCCAGAAGGGCAACACATGAGATGAGTGTCAATAGAATCAAGAGGGTGACCACAGGAACATTTTGTTAGACTTGCCAACACTGGATGAGGGAGACCCAACCTAACACAAAGAGCCTGCTACATAATACTCCTAAAAAGGACCTAGGAGAATACACCCTATGACTTAGATGACAGATTTGACGTTGAAAACTTCAGTATCATGTGTGAACATCAAACTTGACCATGCACTTATGTTTTCTAAGGGCATCCTTTGACAAACCCCAGGTCGTTATCAGGAGAAAAATAAATATGAGCTAATGACTTTGCAAGGACTCTCTTATCAATAACATACAATCATGAATTACAAGGCTCAAGTTCCAAATGGGTTCCAAAGTTGTTCAACCGTTTAGACATTTAGACATCGAGAAGTTGAGATTGTAAACTATCAGTAATGTGTAGTAACTCACCAACTATTACTACTCTGCCCACATTTAAAAAGAAACTAATCCTCTATGCAACAAGCAAGTTAGCATCAGAGATACCTTTTATCCAGAATACTTGCACTTCAAAATGGGAGCCAAGCATCTTGCTTGGCATTCTTACGATACTCTGCAGTTTGTGGACATTAGAGTTCCTAGTACTTGATGATAAGAGATCCAAAGAGTGCTTATACTAATTTAGAAAGTATGATTGTAAATTATTCATAATTCCTCCCTCATGGTTGCTTAACTGAGTATGAACACTGATATACCCCCACAGAAACCTTGTGCTGGCAAAATTCAACATAGAAACTAGACGTAGAATGCCAACCATAATCGTTGGAACAACTGCCAATTAAAGAGATTTTCCTTTACCTAACAATGTCAACAATGTATTGCCAATATGCTTCTCTTGAAAACTTACAAAAGCACTACTAAAAAATATCTCACCGGCACTGCAGTTCACATGTTGGCAAATACCAACCTCACTTCAATTGCAGAAGCTACAGTAACTGAGGTGCCCTTCTCAAATTGTGCCATACAGCCAAGATCGTAAAATTAGAAAAAGAGATTTCTCACAAGACTCAAGACAGAATTATTGTGCTATGCTCCACTAAATGTCGCCTGTACAAGTCCAGAGTGAAAAAGTCACTGCATCTCAAAATCTCCTAGCATTGGTATGTTATCTTTAATGAAAGGAGAAAATAGAGTTGTTATGGTTTAACATGTCCCAAGTCCTTATGTTCATTGGTAAATGCAACCATTTTCATAGGAACAAACACTTCATATATTTGTTCAAGATATAGTCCTCCAGTCTCTTTGCATAAATGGGTTGTATGATCAAAATGGCCTTGCAAGCCGACATCTTGAAGATCATCCTCTAGCACTCAGCACCGTTTTTTTGGCTGGTACTAAACAGTCAAAGAAACTCTTTTTTATAAGTTCCTTGTCCAAATTCTTTCCTATGAAGACAATCTTGTTGGTGCGCTTCTCATCTTTTCTCCAAGGTCTACCATTTATTCCATCGAGCAGAGCATGCACACCCTACATGATAAAAAGTAGGAATTGTATCATAAAACAAGCAATCATGATTTCTTGAGTATTGTTCAAGGTTGCCCTATACACAGCGGCTAGCATTTCAGACTTTGTGATATCAAATTTTCTTTTTCTGACCTGCACACTTTTATAAGCTACCAAAAAATGTGTGGCGTCCAATTTACAGTTTCAACAACAGTACAAAATTATGATCCTTGGAGTGACATTGTGAAAAATCGTACCTGAAAGATAAACTGAGTCTCAACACCCTCAATCGACAAGACACCCTTCATGCGATAAAGGTCATCTGCGTTCTCTTGGACCAAGTTTCCTAGCCAGTCATCTACCTGCAAAAGTTCACTTGAAGGATTACATCTCTTCGAAAAGAGTCTGTCCTAAGTAACAGACATTTTCCAGAAAATGTTAACATATGAGCAACAACAATAATGGAAATATCTATCTTCAGATAGTCAAAGTCGTACATTCCATGCAAAATAATGAGATAGCTGAAGATAGCAAACTAAAAGCTACCAACAGCTAACATAGAAGATGTTGAATGAATAATACACGAGATAATATCTTAAATTACCACTAGCAAAAAGCTCACCTTCTCAAGGTCAAGACTGCCCTCACACTGGATGCTCAAAGAAGAAACACCAGGATCATGATGATGTGTATGTTCATGCCCGGCATGACCATTACCATGTGAGTGTTCGTGATCGTGGTCATGGTGATGCTCTGCATAACCAAGCATAGAAACATTTATTGGTGGGTCTTTCAAAAATTGACTAATCAATATGCAGATAACTATAGAATGAAAAATAAAAGCTAACCAATGCTTGCAGTGAATAGCCACAGTGCCAAAGACTTGATTTGGCAAAAGAATTGGTCGTCATTCTCGAAAAAGAACAATAGTAGCAGAAGAAGAAACAGCTTTCCTACAATTGCTCTTGCACCTGATCCTTATACTTGGTCTTCTGACTTTTCAGATACCAGATTGCTATTTGATATTTAATGGGAAAAGTAATCACTTGTGCATAGCACAAAATATTGTTGAATCACGATCTACTTTTCAGAGTTTTGTGGGAATTTCTATCAAGATGAAGATTTCAAGTCCAAAATGCAAAAGCTTAAGGCAATTTAGCCTTTGATCCTTGGACCCACAATCAATGTAATGTTTCCATTGTCATTCCCCTTTCCACACCTTTCTCTCAAAACGTAAACAAGACACAAATTTGATAATATTGTCTTGATAAATCAAAAAATAAATTTAAACATGCTGAACTGGAGCTCACCATGCTCATGACTCTGCTCATCATGATCATGAGAATGTTCATCCTTTGAGCTTTCAACTGCAGCTGGCTGAGTGATATCACTTACAACCCTGAAAACCCAGATAAATCAAGGTCTAATCCCACACAATCCTTTTCAAAAGCAATTGTGTGATTGGAATGCCAAACAGTTCAATTTGAGAGTCGTTAGGTAAAGCTCAGAACAATGATCTTGTGAGCATAGTTGAAAAATCCATGACAAACGATTTCTTCATCTGCACGCATTACTCATAATCCATCACTACAAAAGCATAAGTAATTTTGGTTTCAAGAGAAGTCAAATTCTCTTGGATATACCTGTCTTGATCAAGTGGTAAATGGCAATTCACAAGAACAAAGCCAAACAAAACAAAACAAGAAATTAAAACCAGCACCGTGAACCTTAAGCTGTAAGTAAGCTACAGTTGATAAGAATGGACAATATACATAAAATGGTGAGCTCCTTGGCTCAATTTTTTGTATTACATGATTAGTGATCTTGAACATAATAGAAGCCAATACTAATGGCAAATCTGTTAGCTTGTAAAACAATCAAAACTTTTTTTATGATTCCCTTAAAAAGTAAACCTTACATAGTTATGAAACAGCTTACTTAACTAATTAACAGAAGTATCCCTACTGGTAAAAATATGAGAGAACCTGTATAATTCAGATGTATGGCTCCATAACTAACAAAATCAAAAATAAAATTTAAAGAAAGTGAGGCATATAATTATGTTCACATGAAAATATATTGTGATTACAAACAATTACAAACATACCAACAAATACCCCTGACATAGTCTAGCTTATAGAAAGATCCAACAACTTGCAGTCATCATCAATACATGTACAATTGAGTTCATGTCAGCCTTTAAAATATATTTTTCCACTAAAACAGACAGGATCTTTGTACAAAAAGCAACTAAAATCAGGAAAATCAAGAACAAGTAACTCACCAACCATCTTCTTGCATGGCGTACTACCAAGCACAACCAGTCTTTCACAAATTCAAACTCCTAGGAGAAAAGCTAAGCATTTACTACATGACCTAGTACGCATGGAAATTCCAGACTTCACTATCCACCCCACTGTAGGATCCAATCCAGATCCACCCTCCGTGCCTCGAGCCCGTGACTAGATAATCAAGCGGGATCCAGCTTCTAGCCCTAGCGACGTCCCATACTTCGGCCTTTTCCTGCCCCTAGATAGCACCACCCTGGCTATGCAGATGCACACTACCATCCACCAAGACCTAGGTAGATAGAATAAATGGTAACTAAGATCTCCTCCCCTTGTATACTTCAAGGTAGGAGTCACCATGCCAAGCACATATCCTTGATTACGACAACTGGCATGAATGTCGTCCACGAGTCACTTTTCAAGTCAACAGGCCCAATCCAATATCTAGTTTCCAGTTAAATGTGGGGCCCAAGGGGTTGGGTCCCTAACATTCCCTCCCCCTTAAAAAGACTTTTTTTCTAAGAAAGCAAATTTGGGAATCTCTATCTAAGGTCTTGCTCCTTTTCCCAAGTATTCTGGTCATCAAAACTACCTTTCCAACCCTCCAACTGAACTAGCTCATCCGCTTGAATGAAACCATCCTTTGCACCAAGTAGTTCCTTTGAATAACTAACGTGGAATATTGGGGTGGACTTTGATTTCCTATGGAAGATCTAGCTAATAGGCATACGAATTGAGTTTGAATACAATACGGAAAGGCCCACAAAAACAAGGGGACGACTTACGACATTTCCATGTCCTCAATACCTTGAAATCTTTTCGAATTCTAAGATAGACCCAATCTCCTTTCGAAAAAATTTGAGGTTGTCACTTTTGATAAGAGTAAAACTAGGCTCTATCCTGAGCCATTTTTATGTTATCTCGAGCAACACGCAACATTTCTTGCATATCTTGCAAGAAATCTATTGCTACATTTACCTTGCGACCTTTCAGGCCTCCATAAATAGGGGCTCGAGGCTGGAAACCATACATCAACATGAATGGACTATAAATCATCGTGCTTCATGCCGTTATACGCAAACTCAGCCATTTGGAGGTACCTTTTCCAATCCAACTATCGCCTAAAAACATATGCACAAAGAAGACCTTCCATACACCGGTTCGATTTTGGATGAATTGATGAGCCTAGACTGAATGTCATCTCAAACTTCTCAAAGACCGCTTGCCAAAACTTGCTAGTGAACTTTGATCATTAACGTCGTCATTTGGCAAACCATACAACCTGAACAACTTTCCACGAAAAGTTGAGCAAGTTCTGAAGCTTTGGCAATAATCTTAGTTGGAACGAATTGCGCCATTTTGGCTAGTCTGCCAACTGCTAACCATATGGCATCATTTTGATTCCCCATCATACGAAGTCCAACTACAGAATTCATAAAAATACTTTCTCACTTTCTTTCAGGAATTTCCAAAGGAAGTAACAAGCCAGCTGCCTGAAGTCTTTTAGCTTTTTAGCATTGCCCGCACTTGCAAACATATGCCTCCACTTTATCCTTAAGTTTTGGCCAGTAAAAGTTACTCTTTACAAGATCAGGTGTTCTTGTGCGTCTGGGTGTCCTGCACAGGAGCTGTCGTGACATTCATGTAGGATTTGCACCCTAATCTCATCATTTTCCGGGGCACATACTTTCCCATTCCTAATGGAACAATCTCGTAGTAACTTATCCCGAGGAAAAATCTTGGAATCCTGCTTCTCAAGTTCAATACTAGATCTAGAATTTCCTGCCATGACATCTTGATCGCAGTGCCTATCAATCTTACACAAATCTCTAAAGGATAGATACAATCCGCAACAATTCTATCATCGAACAAATTGTTACGGTTTCACCACCTATGGAATTCATCCACATTAGGTCGTGGGGACCAAGAACCGCCATATTTAAACAGCAATGCCCACAAACATCAACAAAGGATAAATCAATGCAAGAAGTGTTAGGATTACCTAGCGTCTTAAACAAAGCCCCTTCAACATTCTTCCTTTTCTTCAAGCATTCCTTTGCGACATGTCTGGGCTCCACGCAATTAAAGCATAGATTGTCACTCTTGGCCTTGGCAAACGTCTCTCTGTCCATCGAGGATAGTTTCTTTGATCCATTGGATCCAGCAAAGGTACCCTTTGCCTTTTCTTTTCCTTTCTTCAAAAAAAAAGACGACTTCTTACCCTTTATTTCGGGTTGTCCAATAGGCTCAATCCGGCCACAATACATGTATCATCGTATACCTTAACATTACAAATTGCATCCTCGAATGTAAGAGGCTGGTTCCTCCTAACCTGGAACTAGAAATCCTTGGGTTTACCCAAGGAAAAGTGCAACTTGACTAAAGCAGAATCTATTCTAGTAGCAAAACCAGAATATACCTCCTGAAAGTCCTACAAGTATGCATCAAGGGCAATAAACCAAAAGCCAAGGCCATTTACTCTTTAAGCCAAAAAAAGCTACTTATATGATTCAACATCAAGCTCGCTGGTGTGAGTTTCTCCCCCAAGTGCCACCTCCTTTTAACGGCCTCCAAACTTGGACACTATATCCTACCACAACATTGACCATACCAACTTCCACTCTTATCAAACGACAAAAAGTAACCATGCTCATGAAAATTATATTTCTTGGCTTTGATCTTTACATTCATGCTATAGATATGATCTCACTTGTCTTGCCCACTCTCCTTAATATCGTTGTCATCATAGACATCCCATCCACCTAGAGTACTACTATAAACCCCATCATTGAAGCCAACCAAAGTAAGAACACAATCAAGTGCTCCATAACCACCCATCCATAGAGACATTGCCATCTCAACCCCGTGCATTGGAGCTATAGACCACCATCAAGCATGTCAAGTGTCCACCAAGCTACGACGTCCCATACCATCGCATCCTAGTCTTGTCTCGTATATCGAGACTGTTACCTCAAATAATTTGTTGTGTGCCCTTATGGGTATGTAGCATTACCTCCCCTCAAGAGCCTCCTCCTAAAGGGAGCAACCCAAGGACATTCAGTCGTAAGTTATCTTTCCCTCTCCCAAGTGTCCTCACCATCTAATTTCCCTTTCCAATGGACCAGGTATTCAAGAACCAACCGGTTTCTCAACTAGTGTCAACAAACAGTGACGCTCTTCTATAGCACCACAGATACAAAGGTAGTTCAGATCCTCTAACTCAACTAGATCACCTTCCAGATTCAAATTATCCTTCCTACTAAGTTGTTCCTTCAAACGACTTACGTGGAATACAAGATGAAGTCTGACTCCAACTAGAAAATCTAGTTGATAAGCGAGCTAGTTAATTTTCTCTACAACCTTGTAAGGACCACTATATCCAAGAGATAGCTTATGACATTTCCCAATTCAAAGTACCTAAACCCGAGACCAGTCATGGGCATGACATTCTTCCCCCCTTTTTCAAGTTCTATCCTCAGAACTTAAAACTGGGAAAGTTCCTCCTTAAGCTTCCTTCCTGTTCCCAGAAATCGACATCGTCCGTACATCCCCTCCATCGAACCAGATGCTCGGTAACTATATGATTTCTCAATCGTTTAGTTCTTGTATCCAAGATCTTTGCGGGTTCAAGACGAGATACACCCGATGATTCAACCAACAGGTCCAACTGATGTCCAGATCCAAGATGCTCTCCTTCACGAAGACTCTTTTTGAGACGACTTACGTGAAATACGGGATGAACTTCCGATCCTTCCGGGAGTTCCAATTGGTAAGCTAAGGATCCGATCTTTTTCAAGATCTTAAACGGTCCTCTATATCTAGGGTACAACTTATAATGCTTGCCCACACGCATTACACTCGAATCCTTCGAGATTCTCAAATATACCCAATCTCCCACTTGGAAGTCTCTCGGTGATCTTTTCATATTTGCATAATGTCTGTCCCTAGCCTGGGCACTCTGGACATTTTCACGTGCAATTCGTAGCATTTCCTGCATATCGTGTAGGAAATCCGCTACTTTCTGAAACTTGATCGTCCAAGTCTCAACCGCGATGGGTGACCTAGGCTCAAAACCGTACATAAGCATAAACGGGCTATATCCGGTAGCCGAATGCTTACTACTATTATAGGCAAACTCGATCAATGGAAGGTACTTTTCCCAATCAAATCGTCGTCTGGAAACATATGCCCGAAGAATTTGTTCCATCGTCTGATTTGTTATCTCCGTCTGTCCATCCGTCTCAGGATCATCAGAAGAACCCAAGCTCAGTGTCGTCTCTAGTTTACCAAACACGGCCGACCAAAAGTGACCAGTGAACTTTGGATTGCGATCGCTCACAATATCACTTGGTAATCCGTAAAGCCTAAACAGACACTCTACAAATATCTGAGCTAAATCACAAGCCTTCGCGGTGGTCTTTACCGAAATAAACGTAGCCAATTTGGTAAGACGGTTGACCACATCCCAAATTGCATCATGTTGTTTATTCGTCCGCGGTAACCCAACCACGAAATCCATGAAAATACTATCCCATCTCTTATCAGGGATATCCAATCGATGCAACAAACCGCCAACCTTATGGTGTTCAGCTTTATTCAACTGGCATTGGTCACACTTGACCACATAAGATTTTACAAAGGGCTTGAGTTTTGGCCAATAAAAATCCCTTCGTACCAAATCCAATGTACGATGTATGTCGGGATGTCCTGCGCATGGTGAGTCATGACATTCATATAGAATTTTATTCTTAACAACATCCACATCAGGCACACAAACCTTCCCTTTCCTGAACAATAGTCAATTACGGATAGAGAAGTCATCAGTACCCTTTATATCCTCCCCCCCAGACTGATCACCATGATCATCAGTCCCGCTTGATGAAACTGCTAGAACCCTATTCCAGATTGGTCCAAAAAGTGGGTCTTTCTCATAAAGACCTCTCAGGGAGAGATAAAAGTCTATATTGATCTCAGTGAAAGAAAGTTCGTTCACTTCACCAATTCGACTAAGAGCATCAACCACCTGATTAGATGAGCCTTTGATATACCGCACTTCAAAGTCAAATTCTTGCATGAGTTCCGGCCATCTGGCCTTACGACCTCACAAATCATTCTGATTACAAAAATACTTTAAAGGTTGATGATCCATATTAACCACGAATTTATCACCATACAAATAATACCTCCATGATTTCAATGCATGGATCACCACAAAAAGCTCTTTTTCCTGAGTGGTGTACTTGACCTGCGCATCGGTTAATTTCTTACTCTCAAAGGCAATGGGCTGGCCCTCTTGTAAGAGAACAGCTCCAATAGTCGTATCACTCGCGTCGGTGTTAATGACGAACGGCAAATCTGGATCCGCTATCCTCAAAATTGGAGCTGAGGCAATTAGAAGCTTGAGTTTCTAAAAACTCTCATCTAATTTTTCATTCCATTTGATAGGAGGACTTGGCCTACCTTTGCGACTTTTCACTCCTTTCAACATATTGTTGAGAGGTGCAGCAATCTTCGAGTAATCCTCTGCAAATCTACGAAAAAACACAGTGAAATCTAAGAACTTAAGTTCACGCACTGTTTTAGGGATTGGCCATTCCACTACCGTCGTCACCTTTTCTTCGTCAATCTTGATCCCAAAGGAGGTGATCTTATGACCTAGGTAAAGAAGTTCTTTCTTAAAGAATTCGCACTTTGATTCTTTTGCATAAAGCTTCTCTTGTCTTAAGATACGTAAGACAGTGCGGAGATGCTTAGCATGCTCTATGAGTGTTCTGCTATAGATTAGAATATCATCCAAAAACACTACTACGAACTTCCCCAAATATGGACGAAATAAATCGTTCATCATTTGCTGGAAAGTAGGGGAGCATTTGTCAAACCAAAGGGCAAAACAAGAAACTCGTAGTGACCAAACCTGGTCCTAAAACCGGTTTTAGATATATCTTTCGGATGTATCCTAATCTGATGGTATCCCGTGCGTAGATCAATTTTCATGAAGTATTTAGCTCCATTCAATCGATCTATGAGATCGTCCATCCTGGGCAACGGGTATTTATTTTTAACTGTAAGTTTGTTCAGACCCTTGTAATCTACACAAAGCCAAAAACTCCCATCTTTCTTACTCTTAAGAAGGACAGGTGCTCCCCATGGAGATTTACTTGGTCTTATGTGTCCCATCCTAATATACTCCTCGATCTGCCAAGCCACTTTCTCCTCTTCCTTCTGACTAAACCGATATGGTTGTCTGAAGATAGGACGGCTATCGGGCAAAAGATCTATCTTATGATCCACCGACCGAGCGGGTGGTAGTCCATAAGGTAGCTGCTTCGGAAAAACTGCAAAAGTTGTTGTTCCTTATGCGAATTTTCGGTGTTAAAGCATGAAAACACAGTCACATCCCCAACATCACAATGCATACGAGATTTCAAAAGCAAGTGAAAGAGTGCATACTCAGAAGCATGAAGTTTCTCAATTAATTCAGCCGAGGAAATCATCCGATGAAAGTACATCGGTCTCTCCAGAAATAGAGACAATCTGATCAGACTTATCTTTAAATACCATAGAATGATTTTTAAAATCTATCTCTAAAGAGTATGATTTGCCAAAAAACCATTCATAGCCCAAAATCACATCAGTCCGGTCCAGATTCATGACATGGAAATTCAACGGCTCAACATAGTCCTGCATCCGAAGCTCTAAGTTTGAGACTTTGACATCCCAAATCTCAATGTCCGACCTCGAGGCAAGACGGACCACGTGACAGTGATCACTGGCCATGGTGGGCACTTGGAGCTTCTAGCATTCAAAAAAGTCTGAGTACTATCTGAATCAAATAGCACATTCACGTCTTTCCCTAAAATATTGCCTCTCACACGAAACAATTCATTCGGCTTGAAAGAGAGTGCACTAAAGTTATAAGTACAGTCACAATTATTCAATAAATTGCCTTCCAATTTACTTGCCGGTAAATCCACAGTCATAAAACTCGACAACTTAGTTTTTCGTTCGGGGCATTGTTTGGCACGGTGCCCGGGTTTATTGCAGAAGAAACACATATTTTGTTTATGCGCCGCCAACCGTGCTTTGTCTTTGACCACCAGTTTTTTCTTATTCTTCTTCTTCTTTGGGTGTTGGTACGCTTCTGCCTCCAACTCGTCAAAAAACTGCTTCTTATGCTTGTAAGATTTTTCTTGTTTAGGTTTCGGGGCCGTTTGGCCGTGCACGCTTTTCCGTGATGCAACAACTGTACTATCATAGGCTTTCGCCACACGGATAGCATCCTCTAGTGAGTTGAGGATATTTCGTTTGCATTCATTTTGATAGTCGGCAGGCAGTCCGGCAATAAATTGCCACCTTGCTAACTTACGATCAAATAGCGACACCTTGGCCAAAGAGTCCAAGATCTCTTGGACATAACCGTCCAATTCTCGCTGCCCATTTTGCAGTTGATAAACCGAATATACAACTCGGAATCGTCTATCATGACAAAAGCTTTCCGAAATTCCGTCAGGAATCTAGCCCAAGTCACCGGTTTTGTGGAAAGTTCCCTCCACCAAGAAGAGGCTTTACCTTCAAGAAACAATAGAACCGATCATATTTGTTTATCCTCTGGGACGTTATGCAAGCTAAAATAGCTTGTCCAACGGTTTATCCAATCTTCAACAACTTCCAGGAGTTTAAACTTTTTATCGCCAGAAAATGTTTTCGGTTGATAGCCCAAGTTGTTAGAGTTAATAGCTTGTAGTTGATTAAATAGATTTTGCATTTGTTTATCCCGTTGTTTATTGCTCTGATGAAGTTCTAAAACTGCCTTACCTAAAGTTTGCAACAGTTTTTCTGAGTCTAGGGTGTTATCACTGCCGGGTGAGGCCGGCTGAATTTCGGTATCTCCCCCATCACTTCCTGGTGATGTTGGGTGAATCTCGGTACCACCCCCCTCCAAAATTTCAATAATATCCATTTGCTTGCCAACTGAAAATTAAAAAATAATTTCGTTCAGTTAACACATTCATTACGGGTATAAAAGTTGCTAAACCAAGCAATGTCTACAGAAAAGCAATTTACAGACCAGACGTGATCTCATTTACAATTTATACCAATGAATCGGCAGATGGGTTCCAAGCAATAAAAAACCGGAATTAACCGTCAATGCAACGTAAATCACTTAACAACTGTTAGCTCATATAACAACTACAAAATTAAACTAGTATAAAGTCCTCACAACAGGATTCTAGTCTAAGCATACCATACACAGCAACAACACATGGGAACTGGTGGAGGTTAAACCAACCCAACCAAATCTAGATCGAACGGATCTAGCCTCCAAGCTATGGATCAATCAGAGTCATGGAAAGAGGAGTCACACCAGCAGGATGTAGCTACCAATCACAAAATCAAGCATTCACTAGTGAGAGCCCAGCAGGTATACTTATACCCTCCAAGGCCCATGCACCACTAGTAGTGCACTATGACACCTCACTGGACACCTCTGCAGCCTATCTGGGCCACGTCATCCAGTTCCCTAATGACTCACTGATAGACGCATACCAACTCCACTACCATGGGTTTAGGCCTACAACCATTAATTATGACCATGTACTCATAAGGGTGTCAATTCCCTTATAGTCACAATTAACTTACGGGTTGTTGGTCTACCGGTCCCTAGCGTGGACACGCTACCCGAGACCAGTCATGGGCATGACAAGAGGGGTGTGGCCTCCTCCCATCTATACCTACAAAGTACAAAGGGGGAGGAGCATGCTCACCTCTCCTCCTCCTTGAGGCTTAACCTCCTTGATTCAAATTTTACTTACATACGTTTATGTATGTTCAATGTTTAGAAAGTAAAGTTTTTTTTTTTTAAACATAAGCCTCGAATGCTTATGACTCAAAATTTGCTTCAAAAGGTTATAGGTCAAAGTTTTGTTTACAAAAAACTTTTTTGTTATAAGTACTTTTTTGTTATGGAAGGCAGGGGAGGGCACTTCCCCTTCCACCCGTCCCATGGTGGATCTTATAAGTCTAAAGGTTAGAAGATTCATGATTTTTTTTTTTTTTTGGGGGGGGGGTTATGGTATGGCCCACCTCCCTCCCTTCTTTTCTATCTCACTACTTGCGGCCGCCTGCGCAAGCTGGCAGGGTGCTGCATAGCCACATGCAAGCCTGACAGAAAAAAAAATTTCTTCTAAAACAAAACCCATTAAGATGTTTTTTCCAAAATTGTCCAAACAAACATTTCTTAGGATGCTCAAAACCGATGGACAGAAAATAATAAGGTTTATGCAAGCTCTACAACAACAAAGTGACTACCAAAAAATATAAAGCCATAAGAATTTCGACCTTCTAGCATGCCTAATAGGCTCATTCTTGATCCAAACAATGTCGGAATTCAATGAGACTAAACCAAACTTTTTCATAACAAAACCACCAAAAAAAATAAACTTTTCAACCGCTAATCCATGAAGTTTTAACCAACCAACACATAGTTAAAACGATTGCACCTTACAAACGATGATCGGTGGCTTTGATACCAAATATGCTAGAAACCCCATGGTCAAAGCCGACCAAAATAAGGACACAATCAGACGACGACACTTCGTAACCACCTATCCATAGAGATACTACCATCTCACCTCGGTGCACTAGAGTTATAGACCATCATCAAGAATGCTCAAGCGTCCACCAAGCTACGGCATCCCATACCACCGCATCCTAGCTTTGACCTACATCTTCAGGCAAGATATTGGCTTGGCCAAACCACGTGAAAGAGCTCTATGGAGATCCACCCCTATATACATAGTACAGGTGGGTCACCTCCACCAACATGGTCATGTCATAACCATTGGCACGCATCATTTTTGCGCATCACCGCAGGTCAATAACTTTGGGATACCCCGCACCAATAGAAAATTTGGCATGTGGCCCACAAACGACCTTTAGCTCCAAACCTGTCTCACATAACAAGACTGTCACCTCAAATAATCTATGCGTGCCCTTATGGGTACGTAACATGTACCAATATCATCTATCCCGTCCAAAAATTGATGACCCCATGAAGCTAAAAATCTACTACACTATTGTGATCACACCTCAAAATCCATGGGACTATTTTAGAAATTGCTAAAGTAGAGAAGCATACGCTAGGCATTTACATGCTATGGGATAGGTTCGTTATAGGACACAGCACTCCACCACAAACCACATCTTGAGACACTTTATGAGGCGTCTAACATAGCAAAGGAATGTGTGTATTGTTGTTTTGTTGACTATATTATGATATCCATTCTACTTTATGCAACCAATATTGTTTTTGGCCTCTTCTTCTCACGAGAGACTGCGGCAACACACTACACTCATTTTCCTTTGCGAGAGGACCGAATTTGGGCTACAATACATCGGGATCATTAATGCAAACACATGCTTTTGAGTTGGATGGCAAGCAATTGGAGATCGTTTCATCTTACACCTGTTTGGGAGTAATTTGATTGGTCCTATTTTTGGTGTGAGACGCACAACCACTAACCAACTAGGGAAGGATCAATCATCCCAGCTTAACATGGAGCGATCAAGTTTTAGGAGACGTATTTAGGACGAAATGAGTAAGTGCACCTCTTTGACACTTAGGTTAGCCCACTACTATGCATGTACTAGAGGCGCGGTGCATGTCTCACAAAATCTAACTAGGCCAACTAATCTACAGGTTTCTATGATGTCACGTATGATATGTGGCAAGCCCTTGATTGCACATTTGATTATCTTGGCCAAGTTCGCCATGCCTCCCATTTCAATGGAGGCTATCTTCCAATTAATCAATTATGTATAGATTGTTATGAATATTGGGGAGACTGATACACCATGTGTATAAAATAATATCCTTGGTTGGCTTTACCATAATTTAGAGAGCTTTATGAGTAGGACACCATATGTATCTTAGTATTCTCAAGTCAAACATCTATCATGCAAAGATGCCATTTCCATTTCATAACTCTCAAAGAACATTCATATAACAGACGATTTATCTACGAATCCTATGCTCAAAGAGTTTGGTCGAACCCTTCAAGGTTCAAACTGGACTTCTACCAGACACATTTCCTAGATAAAGTAGAGGGTGGGGACCAGATCTTCCCACTATAATTATATTCAAGGCTGTCACATAGACTTTGCTTCATTATGGTAAAGCTTCGCATATCTTCTCGTCAAGAGACCCAGTAGGTTTCAAGAGATTCCCAAACAGAAAAATAGGATTTGTCAACTATGTTCATTGGGTGAGGTGGAGATGAAGGAGAATTAATTTTTTGTTGTCCAACATAGTACAAGATCAAAGGAAGATATCATTCTTGACAACCTCTCATGTATATGTTAACAAAGTTGTTCTAAAGTGGTGAGTTACCTGAATAGACCTAGCTTTTGCACTCATAAAATCATTAACAGTAGCATGTGATCAGGCGCCCCCAATTTCTTAAAAAACAGACAGTCCCTCTCACAACAAAAGTCGTTCATGGAACTAGCCAACAAACTCGACCTTAGGAGGACCTAAAGACTTGAAACTTCATGCAAGTATGTTTTAGACACTAACACAGTAATACAAAGTGAATTGGACCACGAGAGTCAATCACAAGAAAGTTTCATCTCATAATCTTGCTTCATGTTAAGAATTTTGTATGATTGCTTTCTAATCATTCTTGTAATCTCATAACTTGTAGAGGTGTGTGCAGACTCAAAACACACAACTGGCCACTTCTTGGACAAAAATCCATGAAATTTACATGTCTAATTAAGTGACAAAAATGTATCTCTTCATGGCATTGGAATATGTTCACAAATTCAAATTGAGAGATCGTTAATGTCATTAGGTAGACTCAAATGAAATATGTCACCAAAAAAGTGAAAATCTGATCCAATAACATGCAAGCACTACCTATGGAAGCACGAGTTGCTATATGGATTTCAAGAGAATCGAGATTTTCTTCGGTAGAACCAGTAGTAACAAGTAAATGCCACTCAACAAGAACAAATTAAGAGAAAATCTAAAAGAAAAAAGTAAATAAAACAAACATTGAGGAACTTAAGCTATGAACAAGAGTTAAGAAGAACAGAGAGTACACAAAAAGCCATGGAAATCTCTGGGAAAAAGCACAAATTTTTTTCTACATCTCAAGTTTCCAAGAATAAAGCTGTCAGTTCTAGATTCATTTCCAAATTTTTACGAAATGGTCAGTTCTATCAATTGCAACAGAGTAATTAACCATAGGTAAAGAATATCTAAAAACACATTTAATATATTGGGATGTAATGTATATGCTGTATTAGTTCTAATGCACACAACCAACCTCTCCACATCAAAGCCACCAACTCCAAGAACAAAGTCCATATCCACAACACCAAATTTTGTCCGTTTGATACGTGCCATCTCATTTATTCGCTGTAAGAAGACATTATATGCAATCAAATATTGGCAGGCAAGAAATAAATTAAAATAAGAGTGGAGCTAAAAAGTTAAGAAAATGATGTGGCTGATCCTGACAGCCATCAAATGAACTAAAGAAAGAGTCCATAATTTAAATAGACGGTGATGCTGATCTCGAAAGCCCTAATAAGGTCAACAACTTGACATCATGACACAGTGTCCTGCCAAATACCTTGATGCGATGTGAGAGTGCATCCAGTTCTGGTTCTCCAACTAAGTCAATCTGAGAAGATCATGATCACATTAAAACACTATCAGAAATAAGAAAACCAAAACCCTCTCTGATGAAAGAATCAACCAATATGTTGAGAATTCACCTCAGCTATCAAGATCTAACATGGAATAAGTAAATCACAAAACAGGTTCTAACGCAGCAAAAAGAAAAAGAAACTCTTCAATATACAGAATCAAAAGTGCTAAGCAAAGACAAAACAGAACCACCAGATTAGCACTAGTACATTGACAGCAAAAGTTTCTGAACTACAATTGGCTTTGCTTTTCAAGGCTCTGTAAGTCTTACAACTCGAGTCATCACTTCCAAGAAAATCTGAATTGAGGTAAGAACTGATAGCTATAACCGAAGATGAAACTCAAGGGACACGGTAAAAGCCAAATGGCTCTGCAAAGTGTATACAAAGGAATTCTACTACTCTTACCCAAGTTCCACAAAACAATAGCAGTAGAGTTTCACTGTATTAAAGAACCCGGACAGATGTACACCATACATGGCATGGACAGTGACTTCCAAAAGTAGTACACATGTGAACCTCTACACGTGTGAAACTCAAATGCATACAGAATTGAAGTATGAGTCACCTTGCAAAGGCCTGTACCTGAACATCTTAGATTCGAAAAGTAACAGAAAGCACAGAACCATTATTTGTCACGATTCTACAAAAGGTCACGTCACTGAACGTCAAAACTATTACAGCTTAATTATGTTGCCCCATAAACTAGTGGCTAGTTAAGCGTTTCACTGCCACAAAAAAAGAACTGTAAGGTACAAAATTCCTGTGTTGTAACTTGTATAGCCATTACCTTGTTCAGGAGAATACGGTCAGCGTATGCAATTTGTTCAACCGCTTCGTTAACGATACCAGCAGGCTTAACCTCATCCAGGTGCTGTGGTGCATGCTTTGCATCAACCAGAGTAACCACTCCATCAAGTTTAACATGATGCACAAGGCTCTCTTCCATGTAGAAGGTCTGAATGATAGGGGAAGGATTTGCCAGTCCTGTGATCATGATATTATTAGCAATACTCTATGCCAGCTTAGAGCTGAACCAAAATAAATCTACAAGGCCAGTATATGTGACAAAAATGCGTACTGTAAATATAGATCCTTCAATATCTTACTGAAAATTTCAGAAAAACTGGACCCGAATCCCTCGCCAAGGGACTTCATGAATAGGAACAAAACCAGGTAACATCAACTGTTAGACAAAACATGAAGTCACAAAAAGTCAAAGATTTATTCACAATAGTAAACTCTAATGTGTAGATTCACATCATGTAATTAGGGGCTAATAATAGTTCCTCACTACTACTACTTGAAGCACTCAAGTATGTTCATTGGGTTTATTAAATAGGGGACTTGTTAGTTCCATTGGGACCTCAAAACTGCATTGAATAGTGAGAGCCCAGCAAGTATACTTATACCATCCAAGGCCCATGCACCACTAGTAGTGCACTGTGACACCTCACTAGACACCTTTGCAGCCTATCTGGGCCACGTCATCCAATTCCCTAATGACTCACTGATAGACCCATACCAACTCCACCACCATGTGTTTAGGCCTACAACCATTAATTATGACCATGTACACATAAGGGCCTCAATTCCCTTATAGTCACAATTAACTTACGGGTTGTTGGTCTGCCGGACACGCTACCCAAGACCAGTCATGGGCATGACATTCTTCCCCCCTTATTCAAGTTCTGTCCTCATAACTTAAAACTGGGAAAGTTCCTCCTTAAGCTTCCTTCGTGTTCCCAGGAATCGACATCGTCCGTACATCCCCTCCATCGAACCAGATGCTCGGTAACTATACGATTTCTCAATCGTTAAATTCTTGTATCCAAGATCTTTTCAGGTTCAAGACGAGATACACCCGATGATTCATCCAACAGGTCCAACTGATCTCCAGATCCAAGATGCTCTCCTTCACGAAGACTCTTTTTGGGACAACTTACGTGAAATACGAGATGCACTTGCGATCCTTCCGGGAGTTCCAATTGGTAAGCTAAGGATCCGATCTTTTTCAAGATCTTAAACGGTCCTCTATATCTAGGGGACAACTTATTATGCTTGCCGGCACGCATTACACTCGAATCCTTTGAGATTCTCAAATATACCCAATCTCCCACTTGGAAGTCTCTCGGTGATCTTTTCAGATTTGCATAATGTTTGTCCCTATCCTGGGCACTCTGGACGTTTTCGCGTGCCATTCGTAGCATTTCCTGCATATCGTGTAGGAAATCCGCTACTTTCTGAAACTTGATCGTCAGAGTCTCGACCGCGATGGGTGACCTAGGCTCAAAACCGTACATAAGCATAAACGGGCTATATCCAATAGCCGAATGCTCACTACTATTATAGGCAAACTCGATCAATGGAAGGTACTTTTCCCAATCAGATTGCCGTCTGGAAACATATGCCCGAAGAATTTGTACCATCGTCTGATTTGTTCTCTCCGTCTGTCCATGCGTCTCAAGATGATCAGAAGAACCCAAGCTCAATGTCGTCTCTAGTTTAGCAAACACGGCCAACCAAAAGTGACCGATGAACTTCGGATCGCGATCGCTCGCAATATCACTTGGTAATCCGTAAAGCCTAAACAGACGCTCTACAAATATCTGAGCTAAATCAGAAGCCTTTGCGGTGGTCTTTACCGGAATAAACGTAGCCAATTTGGTAAGACAGTCGACCACAACCAAACATGCATCATGCTGTTTATTCGTCCGCGGTAACCCAACCACGAAATCCATGGAAATACTATCCCATCTCTTATCAGGGAAAAAACCGCCAGCCTTATGGCGTTCAGCTTTATTCAACTGGCATTGGTCACACTTGACCACATAAGATTCTACAAAGGGCTTGAGTTTTGGCCAATAAAAATGGATCACCGCAAAAAGCTCTTTTTCCTTAGTGGTGTACCTAAACTGTGCATCGGTTAGTTTCTTACTTTCAAAGGCAACGGGCTGGCCCTCCTATAAGAGAACAGCTCCAATAGCCATATCACTCGCATCAGTGTTAATGACAAATAGCAAATCTGGATCCGCTATTCTCAAAACTGGAGCTGAGGCAATTAGAAGCTTGAGTTTGCGAAAACTCTCATCTAATTTCTCATTCCATCTGATGGGAGGACTTGGCCTACCTTTGCGGCTTTTCACTCCTTTCAACATATTGTTGAGAAGCGCAGCAATCTTCGAGTACTCTGCAAATCTACGGAAAAACGCAGTGAAACCTAAGAACGACTTAAGTTCACGCACCGTTTTAGGGATTGGCCAATCCACTACCGTCTTCACCTTTTCTTCGTCAATCTTGATTCCAAAGGAGGTAATCTGATTACCTAGGTAAAGAAGTTCCTTCTTAAAGAATTCGCACTTTGATTCTTTTGCATAAAGCTTCTCTTGTCTTAAGATACGTAAGTCAGTACGGAGATGCTTAGCATGCTCTTTGAGTGTTCTGCTATAGATCAAAATATCGTCCAGAAACACTACTACAAACTTCCCCAAATATGGACGAATTAAATCTTCCATCATTTGCTGGAAAGTAGCCGGAGCATTCGTCAAACCAAAAGGTAAAACAAGAAACTCGTAGTGGCCAAACCTGGTCCTAAAACTGGTTTTAGATACATCTTCCGGATGTATCCTAATCTGATGGTATCCCGTACGTAGATCAATTTTCGTGAAGTATTTAGCTCCATTCAATCGATCTATGAGATCGTCCATCCTGGGCAACGGGTATTTATTTTTAACTGTAAATTTGTTCAGACCCTTGTAATCTACACATAGCCGAAAACTCCCATCTTTCTTACTCTTAAGAAGGACAGGTGCTCCGCAAGGAGATTTACTTGGACTTATGTGCCTCATCCTGCGATACTCCTCAATCTGCCTAGCCACTTCTTCTTCCTTCTGACTGAACCGATATGGTTGTCTGAAGATAGGACGGCTATCGGGCAAAAGATCTATCTTATGATCAACCGACCGAGCGGGTGGTAGTCCATAAGGTAGCTGCTTCGGAAAAACTTCACTAAACTCTTGCTTTAAATCTTGCAAAAGTTGTTCCTGATGCGAATTCTCGGTGTTAAAGCATGAAAACACATTCACATCCCCAACATCACAATGCATACGAGATTTCAAACGCAAGTGAAAGAGTTCATACTCAGAATCATGAAGTTTCTCAATTAATTCAGCCGAGGAAATCATCGGCGATGGAAGTACATCGGTCTCTCCATAAATAGAGACAATCTGATCAAACTTATCTTTAAATACCATAGAATGATTTTTAAAATCCATCTCTAAAGAGTTTGATTTGCCAAGAAAACCATTCATTGCCCAAAATCACATCAGTCCGGTCCAAATTCATGACATGGAAATTCAACGGCTCAACATAGTCTTGCATCCGAAGCTCTAAATTGGAGACTTTGACATCCCAAATCTCAGTGTCCGACCCTGAGGCAAGACGGACCACGTAACGGTGATCACTGGCCATGGTGGGCACTCGGAGCTTCTGCACAAGTCGAGCATTCAAAAAATTGTGAGTACTACCTGAATCAAATAGCACATTCACATCTTTCCCTAGAATATTGCCTCTCACACGAAACAATTCATTAGGCTTGAAAGAGAGTGCACTAAAGTTACAAGTACAATCACAATTATTCAATAAATTGACTTCCAATTTACCTGCCAGTAAATCCACAGTCATGAAACTTGACGACTTAGTTTTTCGTTCGGGGCACTGTTTGGCACAGTGCCTGGGTTTATTGCAGAGCAAACACAGATTTTGTTTAAGCGTCGCCAACCGTGCTTTGTCTTTAACCACCAATTTTCCTTATTCTTCTTCTTCTTTGGGTGTCGGTACGCTTCTGCCTCCAGCTCGTCAAAAAACTGCTTCTTACGCTTATACGATTTTTCTTGTTTCGGTTTTTGGGGCCGTTTGGCCGTGCACGCTTTTTCGTGATGCAACAACTGTACTATCATAGGCTTTCGCCACACGGATAGCATCCTCTAGTGAGTTAAGGATATTTCGTTTGCATTCATTTTGATAGTCAGTTGGCAGTCCGGCAACAAATTGCCACTGTGCTAACTTGCGGTCAAACAACGGCATCCAATTCTCGGCTGCCCATTTTGTAGTTGATAAACCGAATATACAGCTCGGAATCGTCTATCGTGACAAAAGCTTTCCGAAATTTTGTCAGGAATTCAGCCCAAGTCACCGGTTTCGTGGAAAGTTCCCTCCACCAAGAAGAGGCTTTGCCTTCCAGAAACAATAGAACCAATGATATTCGTTTATCCTCTGGGACGTTGTGCAAGCTAAAATAGCTTGTCCAACGGTTTATCCAGTCTTCAACAACTTTCGGGCATATAAATTTTTTATCGCCAGAAATTATTTCCGATTGGTAGCCTAAGTTGTTAGAGTTAATAGCTTGCAGTTGATTAAATAGATATTGCATTTGTTTATCCCGTTGTTTATTGCTCTGATGAAGTTCTAAAACTGCCTTGCCTAAAGTTTGCAACAGTTTTTCTAAGTCTAGTGTGTCATCACTGTCGGGTGAGGCCGGCTGAATTTCTGTATTTCCCCCATCACTTCCTGGTGATGCCGGGTGAATCTCGATAGCACCCCCCCCCCCAAAATTTCATCAGTATCCATTTGCTTGCCAACTGAAAATTTAAAAAAATTTCGTTCAGTTAACGCGTTCATTACGGGTATAATAGTTACTGAACCAAGCAATGTGTACAAAAAACCAATTTACAGACCATACGTGCTTTCATTTACAAATTATACCAATGAATCGGCAAATGGGTGCTAAGAAATAAAAAATTGGAATTAACCGTCAATGCAACATAAATCTCTTAACAACTGTTAGCTCATATAACGACTACAAAATAAATCAAGAGTTTCATAAAATCTGGAAAACTCCCAAACCTTGAAAAAATCTACAAGTTTGCAAAAAACTAATAAAGTAACCAATTATCAAGCCCCCCCCCCTCCTCACCAACTTCCATGCATGGCCCACTTAAGTTTAAATCTCTCTTTCCTTTTCCAAACGTCTCCTTCTCACGGTTACTTCACGACGGGCCCTCCATTCGGGCACACATCGTGCCCCTCTCGGGCCTCTTCACCCGTTCCAGAGGAGCAGCCCATGAGGGAGAGGGAGAGAGAGCACAGTCGTGGCCGCAACCAAGTGGGAAGAGGTCAGAGGAGAGTCGCCCTTCTTCACCACCTCTAACAGCAAAATTTCTTGCAGGTAATAGGGCGCACAGGAGGGGTGCTTCCAACGGATTTGACAGCACGTTCTTTGAGTTATTCCTCAAGTTTTTCAACTTTTACATGCGACAAGCAAGAAGGCAAAAGAGTCTACTGTTTTTTGCTGAGTCAAGTGCTATAAGAGTGTTTTACAGTTCCTTTTGCTTTACTCTGATCACTTTTAAGTTTCAAAACCAGTTTTGCAGGGTTTGCCCTGACTATACTTGAAAAACAGATGTTATGCTGCCAAAATTTTCCAGAAAACTAGTTTTGCAAGCTAATTGTCATCAGTTCTAAACCCAACCATCCTTCAGAATGGCTTTACAGGCTCCTAACTCTGTAAACAAACCGTTAGTTTGCTGGAAAATGAAACATAAGCCTGTGATTCACAATAAGCAGCCTTGCAATCCTGTCAAACATCACCAACACTCAACAAACAACCGGTTAAAGTATTTTTGCTTCTATTCCAACCGCACACTATCAAGAGATGCATCAACGATGGCGTCATCAAAGCTGTCCCTCGAAGAGGCATGGGATGACATAGAAGATTTTTCAAATAATGAAAATTTCTCTCCAAACAAATGCTCACTCTTAACACTTTGAACAAAAGTACTAATTGACACATGTTGACTTTCTCCTCGATCAGTACAAAAAGGTTCCAAAGAGTGCTCGAATTTTTCAGCCTTTGCTAAAACATCAAATTGAAAAGGTTTCGCATGAAACTTTTCACTAATGCATCCATCGCATACATCAACTTGCGGTGACTTGAAAAAAGAAGATTGTTTCAACATCTGCTCAATGTATCATTGTTGAGAGATGAAGATTCCAGCCCCATGTGGAAGATCAACAAGAACCCAAATGTGGTTTTTCATGAGAGAGTTGCACTCCTCTTGCATCGCATCCTCCCAACATTTTACTCCTCTGGCCTGCTCATAAAAAACAGGTTCTACTGCACCATCCTCAATAGAAATAAGAGCAAAATCAAAAAAATCAGCAAATTCTACTGATTTAGTAGAGGCACGAGTCTTCCCTTCATAGAAATGATCCACTTTGTTGTCCTGCAAAGTCTGCAACAACCATTTAGGGACTGGTTTGGGCTGTCCAACAGCCTTACCTTTGTCAACACTTTGCTGTCCAAATTGTTCCAAACTTGGACCTTGTTGACCTTGCTGTCCAATGTCTTCAACAGGATGCTCTTCACCATAAATAGGTTCTTCTTGATGAACTATGGGCTGCAAAATTGAAGGAGTAGTGGGCTGTCCACTAGAAGTAGATGGCAGTCCTTTCTCTTCATGATTAGATGGCAAAACCAAATCTGGAAATATTTCAACATATGCATTATGGGGGAAGTCCCCTTTCATGACATGAGTGGGCGCAACATCATAGGAGGTCTTTTCATCAAAATGAACATCACGACTTACTATGATTTTATTAGTATCCATATTGAACAACTTATAGCCCTTGCTTTCACTACTATAGCCAACAAATATGCATTTAACTCCTTTATCATCAAACTTGGTTCTTCGCTTATCGGGAATGAAAGCATAAGCCGTGCAACCAAAGATGCGTAAGTGAGAAACAGTAGGCTTCTTACCATACCAAACTTCATAAGGAGTTAATACCTTCAAGGCTTTAGTAGGACACCGATTACTAATGTAAGCCGCCATTATAACCGCTTCAGCCCAAAACTTGTGATGTAGGCCCTTTGCCTTGAGCATGCATCGAGCCATCTCCATAATAGTGCGATTCTTTCTTTCGGCAACACCATTTTGTTGAGGTGTGTAAGGGGTTGTCATTTAACGATGGATACCTTTGCTTTGAAGATAAGTACCGAACGTATTCTTTATATATTCCCCTCCTCGGTCGGTACGTAAGATCTTCAAAGAGTGCCCAAACTGGTTTTCTATCATTGCTAGAAAATCCTTAAAGTGTTGAAAAACTTCAGACTTTGCCTTCATAGGATAAATCCATGTAAATCTTGAAAGGTCATCAATAAAAGTAACAAAGTACTTACACCTTCCAATGGATTCGGTCCTCATTGGACCACATACATCACTATGAACCAAATCAAATTTGCCATCAACTCTAATAGTTCCATCAATTGGAAAAGCTTGCCTTTGAAATTTTCCAAGTATGCATCCTTCGCATACATGTCCTTCGGGATGCTCAATATTAGGAATGTCTTCAACCATATTGAATCTCTTCAACATCTTCAAGCTAGCAAAGTTGAGATGTCCAAACCTAGCATGCCATAATTCAGCCAACTCCAAAGAATGTGAACTAGATGCAACAAGACAAAAAGATGATGAAGCTCTTCGCTCATAGGTATCCATAAGGAACAATCCACCGCGTAATGTTCCCGAAGCAATGATTATAAGAGATCTCATTGGGTCTTTGATAAGACATTTGTCTTCTTTGAATTCCACAACCAATCCTTGGTTCATAATTGTAGACACCGAAATGAGATTCTTTTTTATTTTTGGAACATAAAGTACATTACGAATGTACTTCTCCTCACCATTGGGTAAGATAATGGGGATCACTCCAATACCTTTGATAGGATAAGAGGTGTTATCAACACCTTGAACTTTGCTTCCATCATGCACTTTCACAAGCTTTGTGAAGACTTATTTGTGATAAGTCACATGGCGTGTGGCACCGCTATCAATCACCCAATCAATAGATGAAAAAACAGCAACTTGTAAAGCTGAAGATGAGCTGTTTTCTGTTGAAAAACCAGAGAGATGAGATTATTAGTGACAAAAGCATAATCATTATTGAAAAGATTATCCTCCTTTCCAAATTGTTGTTCCAATAATGATTGCGATACTTGTATCGTTACCTTTCTCTTTTTCCTTTGCAAGCCTCTTCCTACATTCTTTGATGTGATGCCCAAGCTTTTTGCAATAGTGGCACTTACCCTTCTTCTTGGAGAAAGAAGGCTTCCCTTTCCATTTGCCTTTGCCTTTGCCTTTTGCAATCTTCTTGTTCACCAAAGTTGATCCTTGTTTGCTCTTCTTGAAGAAGTAAGCCAACAAGTTCGTGGAAGGAGATTTGTTGTCCCCTAAGAGAAATGCTCAATGATGACACAAATGGAAGGTAAGAATTAGGAAGAGAGTTGAGAGTAATAGATACAAATTGTGAGTTCTCAATCACCTCATCAATACTACGAAGCTCCTCTCAAAGATCCTTGATCTTCGTCAAGTGGTTTGTAAGCAAATCACCTTCCTACATCTTCAAGATAGAAAGTTGATTTCGAAGATATACCACTTTTGCCACATTCTTTACTTGAAACATCTTTGCAAGAGTCTCCCAAGCACTTTTGGAAGTCTTGCATGATCTAATATGTGGAAGGCTAGATCTCTTCACTGATAATGCAATGACGGAATGTGCTTGTGCATCTCGTCGATCCCACTTCTTTTGCTCATCGAAAGACACCTCCGTAGATGATGAAGTAGTTGTTCTAGATGGTGTAATAGGTGCCAAGGTAGGCGGCCTTTCTTCGTCACCATTAACTACTTCCCACAAACCCTTAGCAATTAAAAGGTTCTTTATCATGTAGCACCACAAGGAATAGTTTGTGCCATCCAGCCTATCTTCATTAAATAAAGAACCAATGGACTCCGAATCTTTAGCCATAACAGAAAAATCAGCTTGTAGTAGATAGGAAATAGACTTTCCAAGACAAAATCTACTCAAAGGGCAGCAACCTCAAAGCTGAAATTATGAGCAAATTGATAGCAATACTCCACATGCAATTTGCTCAACAAGTAATGAAATAGGTGGCTGATTTTTGCACAAAAAACAGAATGCTCACAAATAGGTAGACCAAAACCAAAACCAGCAATTTGTGGCTAAAAAGAGTGCACACTATGTGCATATAGAGCTAATGATAGCGCCCTACTCCAAGCTCACCAAAAAATGTGTCCAAAACACATGTATCTTCATTTAAGAAGTAAATCTGAAATTTTCATAATGTAATTGAGTCGAGATCACATGCAATTGGTTTGAGCATGGGCACCCGACTGCTAGCTCTCAAATAGGTGAAGGTGCCCTGCAATTTCCTGCAAAGAAGCTATAAGAAGATGAACAGATTCTTCTCCTGCAAAAATCAGCAGCTTGATGATTTTCTGCAACCAAAAGGGGAAGAAGATAGCTTCCTATTGGGTGCCCTCCTGCAAGCAATATGATCACCTAAAGGCTCTGATACCATGTAGGAAATAGAAGCCTAAGGATCCAGGATCTTAACTATTCATTCACACAAAGCATTCTCAAAAGAAAGAGAGAGATGGCTAGAAACCCTCTTGTAGAAACTCATGGACAGCCAAGGAGAATAGTCAGTATTGCTTACAAAAGTGTCTCATACAAATGGGATGTACACATATATGTAGTCCAAGATGACTATCTAACTTCATGACTATTGGCTATCCAACTACTTGATTATTGGCTTTCCAGCTACTTGACTATTGACTATCCAACTTTCTATAAGTTACATAGAAAAAATAAGGTACCTCCAATACGTCAAATTGGGGTACTTAATGTCACAATTAGGCCTAGTGGACCCATGAGTCTCTACCAACTTAATTTCATACTAACTTAGCTAACTTTAAGTTTAGTAGGCCTAATATAATAAATGACCATGGTTACACAACTCTCGACCTTTTGGGTCAAAGTAACCTATGGTAATGTAAGCAATTCCATTTACATTCCAACAATTCCTTCCAAGAAACCAATTCGAAAAGCATAAAAACGAACCAATTGTGAACCTGGAAGTGCACTTACGACACAATCGATTGCAAATCGAAAAATATTTCCAACGGGAAGAAAATCCCACAATTCCACCGTTTTGTTGCTTACTCCGTCAGATTCTCGAGAAAACGTCGAGATTTCCACTCAACACTTTCGATGGTAAATCCTGCTTAGACTGGCTCTGTACCAATATAAAGTCCTACCAACAGGATTCTAGTCTCTAAGCATACCATACAAAGCAACAACACATGGGAACTGGTGGAGGTTAAACCAACCCAACCAAACCTAGATCGTACGGATCTAGCCCCCAAGCTATGGATCAATTAGAGTCATGGAAAGAGGAGTCACACCAGCAGCATGTAACTACCAATCACAAAATCAAGCATACACTAGTGAGAGCCCAGCAAATATACTTATACCCTCCAAGGCCCATGCACCGCTAGTAGTGCACTGTGACACCTCTGCAGCCTATCTGGGCCACGTCATCCAGATCCGTAATGACTCACTGATAGACCCATACCAACTCCACCACCATGTGTTTAGGCCTACAACCATTAATTATGACCATGTACAAATAAGGGCCCCAATTCCCTTATAGTCACAATTAACTTACGGGTTGTTGGCCTACCAGTCCCTAGCGTGGACACGCTATCAGTCATGGGCATGACACCCCCCCTACTTACCCAAAAAAAAACTTGCAAACTCAAGATATAGTCACTTGGTGGGTGCACTTTTAGAAATTAATGTTTATTTGCACCCCTAATGTTGGCTTGGCCATGACTGCGAGCTACTTTAGGGGTCACTTCTATTTTTAGTATATCAAAGTGAAAGTCCTAAAGTCAAGTTAATTAGTCTTGCGCGTAGGAGGGCGCACTAGTTCTAGAATAGAACATGATTTTTCACTTAGAAATTAATGAGGGTCTTTACCCAAAATAGAGAACAACTATAGCAATCAGCTTTTTGTTTTTTGCTTTATGCTTTTTAACTTTTGCTAAGAACTGGAGAAATTATATGAGGGGTGGCGCCCCACCTCCATTTATTCCATTGTAGAGAGCTATGCTCATTCTTCAATTGATCTAAGTTCTCTTTAATCTCTTATGTTGATCTTGATGGGTTTGTGTGAGTGCTAATATGGTTCGTCCACTCCTATATTGAATTTGAGCATCAAATTCCAACAGCATTAGTGTCTCATTATATTTATAGCAGCCATTCCTTCCCTCTCCCATCATAAAGATCTTCAAGCTATTTCTTCTCCTGTCACTCTTGGTGTATAGAAGGAGCATGATGGAGCTTGAATATAAACATCAACACTCTCTTTTGTCATTTTCTCTTATGCATGAAGCCAAATTATTGCATTGTTGTTCATTACATGAAAGTAGAAGTTAATGCCGACAATCTTGGCTAAGGTATCGAAAAGCACAACGTGACCAATCTAGATTGAGGATTGGCGGTACTCAATTAAGATTCGCTAACAATAGGGCCATATTGGCTTTTCATGTTGAGTGATGTGTTTTGGTATTAATATCAATGATCTTACATTGCAACATCCATGGACCATTAGCATCAAATCTATTATCTAAGGATGATGTCCAATGTTTCATGCACCGGTTCGAATCATTGCTTTCATGCGCCATTGCTTTCAAACTCCTACCAATGCCTTTGTTTGGCATCCCTTTGACATACCCTGATCTAGTAGCTTCCTAAAAGGTTTCCTTAAGGAGTCCAGCCTCCAGAACTCTACAAATAGAATAACCTTGCAGGCAATCTACAATCTATTAATCTCATGTCACTGAGTTTGTTGCAAGGAGCCCAATCAATGGTTCTTTTGTAGGGGGCAATGCGCTTTACATCATGTTTTGCTTCATGTTAAGGCAATCTTAGTTGGAAAATACTATGTGAAAACGATTTGTTGTTCATTAATGTTTATGTGATGCTCTATGTGAGATTGTGTTCATAATTGTCCCCAATCAATCATGTTGTGCCCATTGGCATATTTATAGAGTCCGAGGCCCAAATTTGAGTATAATATAAGGGCTGAATTCGAGTCATTTGTCACCTTTCTTGGCGAAGCTCTGCTCAATTTTCGATTGAATTTTCCAAGTTCTCTGAATGCGAGCCATCATCTGCATACTCTGAACCTAGATCTACACTCTGAACTGCTGTTCTTACCACCCAACACTTGTTATTCACAAATTTTCTCGTTTCCACCACCTTTTATTTTTTCCACCGTTTTTCCTACTTTTTCGCACACTAACTATCACTGCTAACATGGCCTCCTCATCTTCTGAAGACTCTGGCACCAAACAGGTGATCCAGCGAGAAATACCATCAGCCACCCAGATTTGGCCCTTGCCTTCTGAAGTCCTGATTAAACCATGACTCCAGATTGCAGCTCACTTCTTGAAGCAATGGGTACGTTTTCAACCAAGGTGCTCAATGGTAAAAAACTAGTATGTCTCAAATAAATAACAAGTAACAAATGAAGGATCCAAGAGCCCAAACCCTAGGTTTTGATATGATAAATGGAAGGTCACCATAAAGACTCAAGGTCCAAGTGAGTGCCAATAATACATCAGTAAGTGTGATATGGTCGAAAATTGTCGCTTCTTGCAATCTAGACATAAGGAGTTACACATTATAGAAAGACACCTTACCAGTCGTCTCTATCAAAATATGATCAAATTTGTCTCTCTTTTTCTTCAAAAGCTCCTTAATCATTCGAACTAGATCTCCTCTGACAGTGCAACAAAGGCATCCATTGTTCAGCATCATAATATCCTCTGTTCCAGTCTTTTGTACAGCAACCAAGGAACCATCAATATCCACCTCCCCATACTGCATAAAAATGGAGTAGAACAGGCAGAATTAGTCGTGCATTGTCTCACAGCTTCATTGAGCGATCATTATATGCTAGTACCAGTCTTGATAGAATAAATTCACTCTATTTTGTAAAAGTGCCAAAAGTAAAGAACTGCTTAGAGGCAACCACCAGCACTTCAAAGGTCAACTAGACATTGATTTACTCACTCAAGATTGTTCTTCTCTAGGCCATACTTTTACAACAGAAAAGCAGCTAAAGACGACTCAAGGCAAATTGCATTGTACTAAAGTTAATTTCACATAATATAGAGTATATAGGTTAAATGAGGAGAGATAATTAGCCTCTAAAACTTTAAATCTACTTCTTCCACTCATGAAAATGACTTCATACAAACAAAACAACGACACTTCTATGTTCACCATAATAGAAATAAATATAGTGGACACGTACAGCAAAACCAAATGTTATTTGCAAGTACAACCAAGAATTAACTTGCTACGAATGTTGCCAATACTAATTATGCAAAAAAGTTGGAATTTTAGGGCACATTGACCAATCATTTATCATGTAGTTAAATAATGACTTGTTCGAGAAAAAATATGCAAATCGAGAGTAAGGCAGGACATCTGCAGTGCGCAGCAATGAACACAGAAAGGAATTCTGACATTTAACACTGAAAGGTCAGAATAACACATTCAAAGGGTAACTAGGTGGTGTATGGAGGTCGTTATCACTTTGCAAAAGCTATTAAAGTCAGGGTTTTGAAAATAGCTCAAAACTCATTACCTCGTTTTCTATAACAGCGATCCGCTTCCCGTGTTCCGCAGTCAGCACATGATTCAGGAGAGTTGTCTGCAGAAAATTAGCTTTTTGTTATATTCGAAAGGCCCTTCGACTTTCAAAATGTAGAGTCGTCAATGGAGCAATAGATAAAAGAGGGTTACAAAAACGTTGTCGACCATTACAAGCATTAAGCAAGTGTCAATGCTCAAATCTCAAGAACAACAGACACTGGGCATTGAAACCAACCAACCACACTTCTGTTGCTTATAAACTTGCTAGTAAGCAGAAAGCGTTAGCCAAGTAAAACATCAAAATCGATCTTGACCGACAATGCATTGCACAGAATAATTCTTCACTAGACATTTGCACAGGTGCTACATGGCAAAATAAAGACTGATTCATCGGAGCTCTACAGTCTTTGATGTAAGCAGCAAAGACATGCTCTTCGAAAAACACCAACTAGATAGGAAGCATTGCAGCTTTAAATGGAAATAATATGGACCTTGCCAGAGCCAAGAAAGCCTGTGATGACAGTGATAGGTACACGCGGATCATTGAGCGGTGGCTCGTGTGTAACGGCGTCATGTTGCTGTGATGTAGCAGAGCTAGTAACAAGTTGTCTGTAACTGCTGCTACCATTGCGAAATCTTTGAATTCTCGAATTTGTGTATGAAAATAGATTCCTAGTCTGTGTGCCATTATTATACAAGCGCAAACCCTCAACAGATTTAATACACGAATTCAAAGCCTTTGGAGACAGCCTAGCTCTAGTAACAGTCGTGGCGAGTGAAGCCGTGACAAGTAAGCACTGTCTGCACAACGCAGAGGCCATGAAGACTGAAACTATGCAGTGCAAAGCAACTAGGAAGTACCAAATCTGAAGAAACAAATGAAACAAATGAATAAAAACAATGAATCCCAGATGGGCAAAATCAATTTTGTCGGTTTTTCAGAAGCGCTAGGTAATACTGGAACAGAATCAAGTGAAAACGATTGTCCGATCCAGCGAGCTGAGATCTTAAACCCTCCGGTGATCGAAAATGCAATGAGAATGCGATAATTTGAGACAAATGGGTGATAAAACCCTAAATCTTCATTCCTTACAATGAATGTCCTTTCTTTAATTATATATCCCTTGTTTGTGAGAAGGGATATATAATGGATGTTCTAGAGGTTTCCTTCTTGAAGGAGACAAAAGTAGTTTGAATTTTTACTATTCATTATTTTTGTTTTGAACTGCTTGGTTGGTTGAAGTGCTGCGGCTTACTGGCACGGGTCAGCTTTGGCCCCATACCAATCTGCGATTGACATGTGGAGTTCAGCCAGGGGACAAGAAATCCTATCGTGTGAAAGGGCACTAGCAGTCAGGAGGAGGGCACCATGTGGAGGTCTCACCGAGACCATGGCGTCGTGGCGGTGCCGGTGCACCAAGACCGGGGCGCCAAGACCAGGACACCGGGAGCCACGGGGAGGGGCGCTGGGACCAGGAGCGTCGGGGCGCCCCCGAGACCATTGGCACCGGCGTCGAGAATAGCATGCGCAGATGCGTATGGGAAATGATGGGCTTTTTCAGTATGTATGCAAGCAAAACCAGTTCTGAGTAAATATTATGGGATAAACTATGCAGGTCACATGGCAAGCAAGAGATGAGTAGCACTCGGGCAGGGTGGGCAGGACATCAGAGGACCACCTGGGGACATGTGTCGCGCGTTGAACGTGGCCGCGACCAAATTGGTCGTGCTAGTAAGATACAAGGATAGTTGAAGTGCTTGCCAAAATAAAAGTTATAATTCATTGTAACAAAAACAAGGGTTTTTTGTATTTGGAATAAGTCTTAGATGGCATAATAGGGGATAGTGTATTCCGCCAGTGATGGTGCAGACACCATCCAATGGGTGGTGGAGGGTGCTTCACCACCACCCCCATCTCTGCTTGCCCTTCCAAGGTTGGATGGAAGGGCCCCAGCACTGCCACAACAGTGGCAATGTGGAATACATTGCTCCACGTAATAGTACCTTGAAATTATTATTTTAAAAAACATATGAGTAATAAATACGTAATGGATACTTCGGGTAGCTTAAAAAGCAGAATATCCATGTGTTTTTTTACAATTGCGTCTGACTGTGTTTTCCTCTGTTGCAGGCTACGTTTCACGTCACGCATGTTTCCTCTCCTCGCGTCAGTACATGTGGCTTTTTCAGAGTGGTTACGTTTCAGATCAATTAAGATCCAAGTCCATAAAATGATCTTGGGTTAAAAAGACAACAAATCATCAATCTTGCCAATGTAGAAAAACCAACATCTACACTATGAATGAGATGCAAACTCTAATAGATCTTGATCAAACAATCAAAACATGAAATGAAGTTGTTGTCCATACAAAAACAATAAGCTACTATATTTCACACGTGAGGATCTGAAAATAGCATTTAATGAGCATTCTACACACAAAAATATTGCAAGATATTACAAGTATAGTGCACCAATGGATAGTAGAACCCAAAGAGAACCATGTATAAGCATGAATGAGATGAGAGAGAGAGAGAGAGAGAGAGAGAGAGAGAGAGAGAGAGAGAGAGAGAGAGAGAGAGAGAGAAGTTTCTCTTCCCACGAGTTACATCCTTTTATAGTAGGTTCAAACCTAAGTTCAAACTTTGGTTTCCCTCCATAATGAAAAACCCTACTATTATTGTGACTAGATTCAATGTCTCTAATTCTCAAATTGAATCTACCAAAAACTCATGTTCTATAGTTTCCCACACTTTCCAAAAGTGTTTATTCAAATGTTTTTAGACTAATATATCTCTGAAAAGTCAAACTCTTAGTCTAATATGAAATTGGCCTCAAGTGCCATATAAACAAATGTAGCAAATTTGACTAAACTAGTTCAAATCTCTCACATTACCGAAGGTCAAAGTGCTCATTAGGTCTCATAGTATTTATGTGAAAAAAAGTCAAAGGTATCCATTACGCAATGGAAGGTCTCGGTGAGAGGGGTTCTGCTCCATAAGGATTTCAAGATATTTTAGGCTCAGGCCTCGCCTAAAAATTCTAGAAATTCTCACAGAGCAGAAGGCCCTCTCCTTGGCACCTTCCATAATACTTTCTAATGTGTAGTATACAATTATTATTTTCGAAAATTTACATAAACACCTTACAATGCCTAGGGCATAGTACTAATATATAAGGTAAGTCATGTAACGAGTTGCTAAAAAGATGTCATTAGTTTTGTGTTTGTTGTAGAACATGTTTCTAGAAAGCATTAAAACTTCAACTTCAATTTTGATTTGGTTGATCATGTTCTAAGTCATTGCTCAAATATGTTAACTGTCTAAGGAGCCCTTTTTTTTTTTGATCTTGTCATTAGTTTTTAGCTTTGTCACGACAGTAGTAAGTTATTTGTGACAATTTGCTAAATGTTGAGGTGTCCCTCCTAGGTGATTTTGAGAGGTTTTACAATCTTCTTTTTAAGTATAGGGGAATGTCCCCATCCGAGGCCGAAGGCCTTAAATAGGAGAAGGACCGAGGACAGGGGCCTTCTCTGACGTAAAATAGTTAAAAAAAAAAATTAGACCTTTTCGAACTTTCGATAATCATTTTTTTCTTTCAATGTTTTTACCATGCAACCAGTGAAGCTACAAATGTTGCACAGAAGACTGAAGCCATGAATATGCCAAAGGTTGCTCCTGATGTAAAGGCAGGAGCTGGTTTAATGGCTACATCAGTAGCGGCATTTATAACCACAACTTGGATCATCGCCAGAGCTATTGCTGCCAAAGCTGTGATCTTTATTCTATAAGCTGCCATTTTTGAGAAAAAAAACTTCAAATATCCACCTTGATCTTCCTACGAGTTGCTTGATCCACAAAAATGAATCAGAAAGAGGATGAACACACCTCTGAAGAACAAGCTAACTTATAGTTGCTTGAGTCTCAAGACTTTAGCAAAACCGAGTACTAGAATCAAAATCCACGATGAAAGAGCAAGCAAATCAGAGGGATGAAAAACAAGCTGATCAATCTAAATAACATTGAATTACAGCTTATTCCTATATTGCTTCCGTAGCCATAAGCATTCATAGAGAAAGACTTAAGAGACATAGTGTCATGGCCCTAATGGGAGTTTGGACCATTAGGAGGGACCTTGGACATAGGGACCGGACCTAATCTAGATAGTAGTCGAGTAGGACCATGGGGTCAGGTGACCACCAACATATTAGCATGTGTATTGCATTCTAGTATGGGATAGAGTGTAAATGCACTATGTTATTGAATTAGTCTCAGCTACTATGTGTTAGGGGTACCTACAGTAGTGGACATTCATGGGAGTTGGCATGATCTGTTAGAGTGCAATCATGCAGATTCGGTGCATGGGCAGGTGGGTGTGAGAGCAGGCACTAATATCACTCTATGGGCGGAATTATATATCAGCTCTGATACCACTTCTATTGGAAAAAAACAAGAAAATTGCTATCACCAAGATCGTGGATTACATAGCGAATGGAGTTACGAGCAGTTCTTTGTGTGTGGAATCAGATTATTAGTGTAGGAGTCATAGACTGCCATGAAAGAGAGATTGCAAAAGGAATTAGGTGTCTGAGACAGCCATGCAATCCTCTAATACTTATAACCTGATATGAAGAGAATGTAGAATTAATTCAGGCGTCAGAGACAGCCAAACAATTCTCTTCTTAATAGCGTTTGTGTGAGAGGAGCGAGAGTTATCATTCAACAAGAATGCAAAGGTGTAGAACAATAGCGAGTTTGTATATTGAAGTTGTAAATACAACGATCAGACCACAATACAATTGCGCTGATAAGTGTGTGATCCTACTAACAATAACTAAGATTCTAAAGTAGTCATCTCTCTCTATATATAATCACTAACTCTGAGGAGTCAGCTACTGATCAGAGGTGTTCTCCGTTATCTGACCTTACGTATCATAATCCACTATATTACTCACTCAATTACATGTATATATACATATCAGCTGAAAAATCTTATACTAACTTAACTTTACAATTACAAGATTGATAACAGTTGTTAAACTAATCAGTGGATCAGTTCGTTGATGGAGCGTGAAGGCTATCTGGTTCGATAACAAAAATCCGTATATTTTTGCAGACTGAAAATGTGACACTCCTTGGCCTTTTGGTCGTTGTCTTTATCTGAGAGCAGTTTTTGGGATTTGTAGGACACCTTTACCGTTTGGAAGAAACCTTCGGTGTTTGTAGGACATCACCTTTGTCTGTAGGACAGCTTCGACCTATTGTAGGGCAAGTGTCACCTTTTTCGCCTGTTGAAAACTGCATGCAAACATGTAGTGTCAGGTTTTTCGCAATTTTCGCCTGTGTAGAAACCCGTGTAAAACTTGTAGTGTCGCTTGTCAGAAAACTCCGTGTTAAAAAATAGTGTCGGGTTTTTCGCATTTTTTGGCTGTGTAGAAAAATGCGAATAAAAACCAGTTTACAGCGATAAAAATACAGACTGTTTCAAAACACAAAATGTTTATCTCTAGATAATGGCTTTGTCAAAATATCAGCCAACATATTGTCTGTATGACAGTAACTTAGTACAACATCTTGACTCTGAACTTTCTCTCTAAGAAAATGGAATTGAACTTCTATATGCTTAGTTTTATTATGAGTTCGTGGGTTTAGAGAAAGAGCTATGCAGCTCTGATTGTCGCACTGGAGTATTGTTGGACTGATCTGTGGGAATTGCAGATCCTACAGCAGCCTCCTTAGCCAGATTATTTCCTTCACTGCTGATGTAGTTGCAACATATTCTGATTCTTCGCCGTTTGGAAGACACCTTCGGTGTTTGTAGGACATCGCCTTTGTCTATAGGACAGCTTCGGCCTATTGTAGGACAAGTATTGTCTTTTTCGTGTGTTGAAAACTGCATGCAAATATGCAGTATCGGGTTTTTCGCAATTTTTGTCTGTGTAGAAACCCATGTAAAACTTGCAGTGTCGCCTGTCAAAAAACTCCGTGTAAAAACACAGTGTCAGATTTTTTGCATTTTTTGACTGTGTAAAAAAATACGAGTAAAAACAAGACTGCAGCACTCAAAATGTAGACTATTTGAAACAGTTCATTTTCTTCAAGTTACATTTGAGAGAGTAAAATTTAGAGAAGGAAGGAGGGCTGTTGAGTTGAGTAGGAGTTAGATTAAACTCCAATAGTGGGGTAGGCTGGTATATTTTTTTCTTTCTACCCATGTCCATGAGGATCATGAAGAGTTTTGCGGCCATTATGTTGTGAGACTGTGAAGCTCTTCTCTTGTGAGTTGCCTATCTCCTGGAATACTCGGGGGCTAGATCAGTATTTGGTCTAGGATCTGGGATGGTTTTGTCTACTGCATTCTCCCTTTGTGTTCTTGGAGCTCTATCTCGATTTGGAGTCCTAGGAGACATTTTATTGGTATCAGAACAGCCAATCGAGATGTTGGAGTGCAAGGTGTGCGCCGATTTGCTATGGAATCAAAGGGTCGACAATCAGCTGGTTTTCGAAAAATTGGTCGTCATTCAAGTAAGTGTTTCACCTTCGGTTTGAATGGATCAATTTATTAAATTCTTTTGTGGTTGTTTGATGATTCGATTCTGTTTTTCCGGTTCTAGGCATGGAATAGAAAATTTCAGCCTATTCTAGTTTTTGGTTTTTGGTTTCTGGATTACAAATGGCAAAAAGAAGGATAGATCAAAGCTCAAGTGCTTCTATTGTGGCATCAAATGACACTTTGCAAGTGAGTGCTACAAGAAGAAGAGAGATCAAGGAGACAAGCAATTTAATCTTACTCTTGATGAGAATGGTTTGGATGTTCAAGATGCAAATGATGATGCTTTTGTGATATCTTCATGTATGCTTGCTAATGATGGAGATCTAGATCCTTGGTGGATTGATAGTGGAGCAAGTTCACACATGACTTGTCACAAAGAGTACTTCACTTCTTTGTTGGCATATGGAGATGACAAGAGCACCAATGATCTACATGACCAATGATGGTGAGTGTGCAATCAAAGGGATTGGCACCATTCCTATTTCTCTCTCCACAAATAGGAATGTTCATTAGGAGGATGTCTTGTTTATTCCATCTATTACCAAGAATTTGCTTTGTGTGAGTCAAATCCTAAGTAAAGGCCTCAAGGTTGAGTTTGATGGAGATGCTTGTATGATCAAAAGGAAGGATGTCTTAATTGGAAAAGATAAAAGGCAAGGAAAGCTATTCAAACTAGATGCTTGTGTTAATGCTAACCAAGGTGGATGTGTTGCGAGAGAGCAAATACTTATTCAAGAGGTTTGGCATAGAAGGATGGGACACCTCAACTTCAAGTCATTGGAGGAAATGGCTAGAAAGAAGGTTGTGATAGGTCTTCCAAGTTCTTTAAGTGGCATCAATCATGTTTGCTTTGTCTAAGTCACATAGACTACCTTATACTAGATCTACATCTATATCCACAAAGCCTTTTCAACTTGTACATTCGGATATTCGTGGATTTACTACAATTAGGAATAGTGGAGCTAAGATGTATGTAACTTTCATTGATGATTTTACTAGATTTTGTTGGATCTATCTACTAAACATCAAGGATGAAGTGTATGATGTCTTTATCAAGTTCAAGAATGCAAAGGAGAACCAATTTTCCACAAAGATCAAGTGCTTAAAAAGTGACAATGGTGGTGAGTACATATCTACCAAGTTCAAGGCCTTTTGTGATAAGCATGGGATCAAGAGAGAGTATACAACAAAATGGAGTGGTTGAAAGAAAGAATAGGACTTGATGTGAAAGTGCTAAAGCCATGAGATTAAGTGTTAATCTTGATAAACCATTTTGGGATCAAGCTTTGTTGTGTGCCAATTTCTTTTGCAATAACAGGCCGAGTGCTATTTTGGATGGAAGGACACCTTTTGAGATGCTATTCAAGAAGAGGCCGAGTGTCAACTTTCTAAGAACTTTTGGATTCACATGCTGTGTGTTATGTCCATAACCAATACATAGGATACAATATACTCCTATTCTTGGATACATAGTATTCTAGTGAAACATGTTGTTAGTTATGCCACGTCATACTCGACGTGACCCAAAAGTAGCTAATATCCTTGTGAGGCCCAGAACACACTAAATGGAGTTTAGACAAGGTATGGCATGTGTAGAGTTATCGATAGCAATTCTATGAATAGTTGGTCCATGCTTAGGACTCTATTTTAGGTGAATCTATGTATAGGAAATTTAGGGCTATGCATGGCCATGTGCCCGGGTTGCTTTTGGCTCTATATATTGGGTCCAAACTCGTCCTACTCCTTATTATGGTTTTGGATTCATTGTCAGGCTCTCACTCTATATTCATGCTTCTTGTCAGCCTCTCACTCTATATTCATGATTCTTGTTCCTTGGCTTGGGGGTGAGGCTTCTAAAGTTTGATTGGATGCTTCTACTTGGTTGGGTGGTTTTTCCATAGTGTGTTATCATGTGTTTGTGATTTGTACACTGGATCTAAGGAGCTTCTCTTATAGTATTTGGATGTCCAACTACAAAATCCATAGATATGCTTTCTCATTTCTTATCAGGATATCTAACATATGCAACAAACCACCAGCCTTATGGCATTCAGCCTTGCTAGTTGACAGGGTTTGCACTTAACAACATATGACTCGACGTATGGCTTGAGCTTTGGCCAATAAAATTTTCTTTTAACCAAGTTCATAGTCCTGTGTATACCGGAATGTCATGCACAGGGTATGTCATGACATTCAAACAAAATCTTACGTTTAAATGTCATAAGGTTGAACACCATAAGGCTGGTGGTTTGTTGCATTCGTTAGATATCCCTGATAAGAAGTGGGAAAGCATATCTATGGATTTTGTAGTTGGACTTCCAAAGACCCAACGACAAAATGATTCTATTTGGATTGTAGTGGATCGGTTAACTAAGTTAGCTGCATTCATACCAGTCAAGTCAACTATAAAGTCTTCTGAATTAGCCTAGATCTTTGTTGAAAGATTATTTCGGTTGTATGGTCTATCCAATGACATTGTTAGTGATAGAAATCCTAAATTCACAGGTCACTTTTGGTCAGCAGTATTCCATAAACTTGAAACTTCTTTGAGGTTAAGTTCTTTTGATCATCCTGAATCAGATGGCCAGATAGAAAGGACTAATCAAACTATGGAAGATATTTTGAAGACGTATGTTTCTCACGGGCAATCTCATTGGGAAGATTATCTCCCACTAGATGAGTTTGCATATATTAGTAGGAAACAGCCTGCTACAGGTTACAATCCTTTTATGCTTATGTACGGTTTTCAACCTAGATCTCCAATAAATGTTGAGACGAAGTCTGTTAAGATCCAGAAGGTTGCTGATATGCAAGAGATGTTGCAAGTGGCTAAGGATAGTATCCATAGTGCTCAGGATAGGGCTAAACACTATACCGATCTTAAGAGATCTCCAAGAGATTTTAAAGTTGATGACTGGGTATATCCTAGGATTCCAAGAGATTCTAAGACGTTACGTATAGGGAAGTATTATAAGCTGTCTACTCGCTATTGTGGACCTTTCAGGATTATATGTAGAATTGGTTTTTTGGTAAATGAGCTTGGTCTTCAAGGAAAATCAACTGCACACCTAGTGTTTCATGTAAGTCATTTGAAACCAAGTTTACATGATCGTGACACAGTTGGATCGGATGAGGATTTATCCCATTTAGAAGATTTGTTGCTTAGTGTACCTTTGGAACCTGAGAAAGTGCTCAGCAGAGATAAACAATTGAGAAATCATTCTATCTCTGAGTGCTTAATTTGGTGGAAAAGTCGTACTGAGGATGATGATTCGTGGGAGAGAATTGATGGCATAAAGAAGAATTTTCCAAAGTTTAGCTTCTAAGAATAGAAGCAGTTTAAAGAGGGAAGAATGTTATGTCCATGACTGATACATAGGATACAATATAGTCCTAGTCTTGGATACACGGTACTCCAGTGAAACAAGCTGTTAGTTAAGCCACGTCATACTGGATGTGACCTGAAAGTAACTAATATCCTTGTGAGGTCCAGAACACACTAAATGGAGTTTACAAGGTATGAGAGAGTGTGTGCATGTGTAGAGTTATCAATAGCAATTCTATGAATAGTTGGTCCATTCTTAGGACCCTATTCTAGGTGAATCTATGTATAAGGGATAAAGGGCTATGCATGACTATGTGCCCATGTTGCTTTTGGCTCTATATATTGGGTCCAAACTTGCCCTACTCCTAATCATAGTTTTGGATCAGGCTCTCACTCTATATTCATACTTCTTGTTCCTTGGCTTGGGGGTGAGGCATCTAGAGTTTGATTGGATGCTTCTACTTGGTTGGGTGGTTTCTTCATAGTGTGTTATCATTGTGTTTGTGATTTGTAAGCAAGATCTAAGGATCTTCCCTTATACTATGTCTACATTACTCTCGATGATAGGACCAAGGCGATCCATCTTTAAGAACAGGTATTTTTGTTAGATATAGTGAGGTGAGTAAAGCCTACAAGGTTTACATTCCTTATACTAACAAAGTGATTGTTGGTAGAGATGTCATTTTTTATGAGGGGAACATTTCAAAAGTGTCGTCAAGCATGATTGATAAAGGTGTGGATGAATCTAACATTCTTGATGTTGATGTAAAGGATCCTGACATATTGTATGAGGGATCATCATCTAATCTTTTTGGATTTTCAGATTCGGACTATGCTGGAGATGTAATGGATAGGAAATCCATTAGTGCTCATTGTATTTTCATAGGTGATGGAGCTATATCATGGATGTCGAAGAAACAAGCCACTATCTAATTGTCATCTAGTGAGGCCGAGTACATAGCTCTTATACATTGCACAAAGGAGATGGTATGGATCAAGAGGATGATCAAGGATCTTCACTTGCTGGATTTTTCAGAGAGCCCAATCATCTTTTGTGACAATCAATCAGCCCAAAGATTGGCAACCAATCCTATCTTTCATGCAAGGAGCAAGCATATTGGGTGCAATATCATTTTGTGAGGCAACGAGTCATTGCAAAAGGAGATGGAGCTTCAAGATGTGTCCTCAAGGGAATGTGTAACTGATATCTTCACCAAAGCATTGGGAAATACTTGTTCATGAAGCATAGGACCTCACTTGGAGTGTTATCAAAGTCTATGCTAAAACTAGTTGAAGAGGGAGTGTGAAAGATTCAACTAGTTTGATCATATTTGCTACATTTCCATATTTGACAAATTGAGGCCAACTTTGTTTTAGACTTAGAGTTTGAATTTTCAAAGTTCATTAGTCTAAATTTCATTTGAATAAACACTTTTTGAAAGTGTGGGAAAGTTAGAAGTCGAGTTTAAGTAGATATAAATTTAAATGTTGAGTACTTTGAATCTAGACCCAAAAATAGTAGGGTTTACATTCTGGTGGGAAAGCCAAGTGGCGAAATAGGGTTTGGATTTGTTATAAAAGGATGTAACTCATGAAGAGACATATCTTCTCTCTTCTCTATTCATTTCATGCTTATACATGGTTCTCTTGGGTTCCACTATCCATTGGTGCACTATACTTGTAATTGCATGCAATTCTATGTATAGAATGCTCTATATTTGTTATTTTTGGATCCACATGTGTGAAATACAATAGCTTGTTGGATTTGTACGGACATCAATAGTACTTTATCTTTTGATTCATGTTTGATCAAGTTTTATTAGAGTTTGCATCTCATTTTGTGTGTAGATGCTGATTTTTTCTACATGGGTGAGATTGGTAGAGTAGCTTCTTTTGTAACCCAAGGTCTTATTATGGATTGGATCATCATTGATCTAAAATCCTTCACAGAACACACCAATTGCATGTCCCGGACAGGGGTTCTAAAATTGGTCTACCACCTACAAAACTAAGGTCGGATCTAATATGGCCAAATTTGACCAACAAACTTGAGACATGCCCTCGATTATATCAAGTACTGTAAATAACATTGTACATCTAATTTTCTATCTCTGTGTGGCTACTCGGCTAATCCAAGTAGCCGGCTATGGAGCACTACTAAAATACAACAAATCTGATTAACTGTACGATTATTACATTCTCACATTTGAAGCTTACAAAATATTAATCAGATCAACAATTACTCTGATTTCTAACACTCTCACTTAAGCTCAAATGTGATAGAAGTAAAGAGATACAAATTGTAGCAATGTTTGTAGTGTCCAAAAGATGATATGCATATCCAGGCTACTCTATACATGACTCACACTTAAGCATACTAACAAACCACCAGGTTTGACCCACAAAGTATCATGCTGATACAATGCTCACACAAAGAGTCTACCACACACTCAGCCAACTGACTTGTCCCCATCTAACTTGAACATAAGTAGACCACATGAGTGACATGTCTCAAACTGAAAAAATGCCACTACCACCATGAGACTTACATCCTCAATCTAGGTAGACTGACATCCGATCAAAAACTTACAAGCACATACAAGTAAAGTTGATATAAATGAGCAACTGAGGCTCAATATGAGAAAATCTTACTACTACCATAAGATTGCACCCTCACAAGATAGACAACGAGTAGACATAATGACAAGTCAATAAGCATATCAACTGACTACTTTATTTCTGACATATCAAATGCATAAACACATACAAGTCCAACTCTGATCTAGACTACGTGACATGATAACATGCAAGCACACTCACACTCATGCAAACCAACACAAATGATAAAATGTCAAATACAAGACCAAGACATGCTCAAAAGTGGTATCTTGTTGTACCAACACCCGTGCCACTTGTAGATCCAAATCAGATCCTCGATCATGTCCTACACTTGTAACCAAGGTGCCTTCTCATCCAAGCATACCAAATAGATGTCCATATATATCATCCAAAGATCTCCCATGATTTGCTGAGCGCTCCAAGCCGTATCCCTGATATATCTCTCGAACAAAGTACTTCTCTAAGCCGCTTTGCCCTGGCATCATGTCTAGCCAACCCTGAAAGCTAATCCACATCCATTCTTCATGCTCCAATCACAAGAGTCTACCAAGAACTCAATGAATGAATGTATACAAACCTCACCATAGGCCATATCTGGATAGCTCACTTATCTCCTTGAGATATTGTTGTCGATTTGCCACTGTTGCATCTAAGCAGATTTAGCCTTCCTATGTATGATGTTGCCAATGATGATTTGACCAGTACATAGGTTTCACACCAAGAAACTTGTCTCACTACCACATTTATCATGTCATCTAAACCAAAGCCAATGTAAACTAGATCCAACCATCATGATGATCAACTTGCCCATGACTTGTAGCATATCAAGTAGGATAGCTCCATCAAAAATCTATGCCCTATATCATATGATCACCATAAGTATCCATTATCCGCTAATAGCTCTCCAAGAATCGGTCCACTTGAGGTGCAAATAGACTCTAATTGGATCTAACCAAACAAGCTGCATCTTGCTTACCAAAAAATGATGGATAAAAACACAACCACATGTGACATCAACTTAGAGACCATTGTGCATATGGCCATGTAGCTCACTTGAATACTCACAAAAGTATCAGTTGTCACTCCTTGAGTAACCATATCCATCCTTGCTGAATCACATCCATAGGCATTCTAGATCCACACCACCTCATGATACACTCCATGCCCTCATGATCTGTACCACCTCTCCCATGATACAGTCCATGCCACCTACCTCCAAGAAGGACTATCTGTCCCTAGGTCATCACATAATAAATGATGCACCGATTGAAGAACATCGTTTATACATCCAATGATGTATTGTATATGAGAATCCATAGCATCTTCGAGTGACACCCCAATTAAATCTTCATGCACTCACTGAGCTCATCTGATGTCTCCAAACCTGGTCACCATCCTGCTATCTAAGCCAATTGTCAAAGCATCACCTACCTCTCCTAGCTTCCAGCATCCTCTCACTATCACTGGTTATCTGCCACCCAACATCATGCCAACGCAAAGCCTATCTCTGAGTCACTACTCAAGGGATCCTGAGATCATAGTCTCCCAATCTGATCATACTAAGGTACATGGCTCCAAGTGCCTTCTGCTAGGCTTCTCCGTGATCTCTCCCATTGAGAATCTAAACCAAACATGTTTCAGCATCTATGCCAAGCCTAGACTCCTTAGAATACAACCAAATACATGAAAGCTAATGTGAAGGATTTCAGATCATTCAAGATCCAATCCATGTCCCTAATCTTTGGTTACAATAAGGAGCAAACCAACAATCCTGCCAATGTAGAAAAATCAGCATCTACATACAAAATGAGATGCAAACTCTAAGAGATATTGATCAAACATGAACCAGAACATAAAATATGTTTGTTGTCCATACAATTACAGTACCCTATTGTATTTCACACATGTGGAACCAAAAATAGCAATAAATGAGCATTCTACACACAAGATTGCAAGATAACACCAAGATAGTGCACCAATGAGTAGTAGAACCCAAAGAGAACCATATATAATGATGAAATGAGAGAGAGAAGAGAGAAGATGTGTCTCTCCACGAGTTACATCCTTTTATAAGTTTCCAAACCCTATTTGGCCACTTGGCTTTCCCTCCAAAGTAAACCCTACTATTTTTGGGTCTAGATTCAATGTACCCAAAGTTCAAATCTGAATCTCTCTCAAACTCGACTACCAACTTTTCCACACTTTCCAAAAGTGTTTATTGAATGTATTTTAAACTAATATAACTTCAAAAAGTTTATCTCTAAGTCTAAAATGAGTTTTGGCCTCTTATTGACAATTTACCAAAATGTGACTAAACTAGACTAACTAGTTGAAATCTCTCACACTCCCTCTTCAACTAGTTTTGGCATAGTTTTGACAATAGAACTTTGATCCAACTTTAGAATGATCTCCATCCTAAGTATAGATCTTCTTTCTAAGGTTCTAAAGTATCTTTCATAATTGATATAGAGAATAGTGTCCAAATTGGATGCTTCACTATTTCTTACATCAATTTTGCACATCAAGATATAACTAGAACATGAAGAACCAAATAGAATGTGAATGAAATGATTCCTCCATGTTTCAAAATTTGTACTCTCTAGAAAATTACAGCAACCAAACAATAAACGTGAGTGATGACCATTTGCTTGCTTGTGTCCTCCAACTTTGTCCTTTCTTGATATGTCTCCACCATAAAACTCCATGAATGAGCCTCCATCTCCATCTTGCCACAAGAAACCATCAAACCTTGGAAATCCATGAGTAGGTGAGTACATTAATGATGCAAATCCAGCACCACATGACTCCATAAACCAATTAGGTTGCACTAGTCCATCTTCAAGGTCTACTTGACACAAGAAAATGACCATGAATTCACCAAAAATTGACAATCTCCAAGTATTGGCACCAAGTAGCTCAACACTTGAGAACTTGACCACTCAATTACCTCTCCTTTGATGCTCTTGACTAGCTCCAAATTGCCACCTTTCCTTTTGTGTTGTTGAAGCCCTTTGAGACCAACCTCTTGATCTTCCTCTTGACCATCAAAGTCATTGAACAAACTTTGTTTTCTAGATCCATTACTTGCTTTTGCAGTATGAAAACCATGAGAACCAATATCCACTTGCATAGCATCATCTACACAAGAAAATTCTCCAAAACATGTGAGTAAAGCAAAGTGTGTCGCTTCCACTTGCTTACCTTTCTCTTGATCATCAAAGATATCAAAGATATGAATATCTTCAGACTTGAACCTCTGGAAATATTCTCTCTCGAACATATGATCAATATCCAACAAGAACTCATCAATGCTTGATCTCGAATTTCCACAAAGGTTAGTGAAAACAATGTCACCAATGTCACCATCATAAATCAAAAGATAAATTCCAAACTTTCCATCCAACATGAAGTAGAGTAGGTGAAGATGAGTATCAAAACTAAGAAATTCAGCCCTCTTGAGTCCATAACAAACCTCAATAAGCTCACCAATGAGATCTCCCTTGCCTTGAAGAAATTGCATCTCGATTTGCTCCATGTAGTCTTCTCCAACCAACCTTTTGCAATCTCGATCATGAGTGATCAATTCACAATCATAGGATCCTTTGAGTTGATGAAGAGATGTGAGATCCATGCCTTGGATCTTCCCAAGAACCAGTCTTTCATTGCTCTTTCCTTCATAAGACTCCCTCTTAATGATTGCATTATAAGAAGTAGAAACCTCAAAAACATTAGAAGCCATAAAAAATATGATTAGTACCTTCAACATAAGGATGATTGAAATACTCTCTTTTTTCAAACAAGAACTTCTACTCAATGTTTTAGGTAATGACTCACATGATAATGATTCCTCCTCACTATCATTCACAATGACATCATTCAAAGTACATCATACTTTGAACTCTTCGCATACTTCTCTTCTTCTTGACTTGTGACTATCTCCCTCACTAAGTCTCTTGATAGAACCATTTGATCTACTCTCTTTATGAAGACATGTGACTCCACTTGCTGGAAAAATGAATTTCTTGGACTCATCACAAAAGAATTTAGAAGAACCACCTCCTTCATGCATGCACCTAGCAACATCTTTTGACATATGATCAAAGAAATCATTAACAACAATCTTTTCCAAGGAAGAACCTTCACCTCCATTGATGAAGTTAGCTCTTTCCTTACCTTTTGCATGCTTGCACTTGCCATGAAGAACCATTGAAACACCATCATTATCCTCAAGACTAGCCAAGTTAGCACAAAGATGAACATCTCCAAGAAGCATATTAGATCTTGACCTAGATCTAGCATAAGGAAGCTTGTTAGACTTTGCATAAGATCCACCAATCTTATTGATGCTAAAAGGTAACTTTGGAAAGTTGAGACCAATCTCCTTTTCCATTCCATATTTTTTGTTAGCCATAACAAAAGCATCAAGCTTGAAGAGTCTACCTTGTTTATTGCCCCTAGCAACCAAGATTTCTTCCTTTGTAATGAAGCGAGCATCACCCCCAAACTTTACCATCTATCCTTTCTTTATCATTTGACCAACACTTAGCAAATTCTTTGAAAGTGAAGGAATATAAAGAACACCATCAAGTCTTGCTTTCCTATTAGTAGAGAGACAAATAGGAATTGAACCAATACCTTCAATCACACACTCACCACCATTGGCCATGTGAATTGCTTTCTTGGCTCCATCATAAGTGACCAAAGAAGTAAAGAACTCCTTGTGACTAGTCATGTGTGAACTAGCTCCACTATCAATCCACCATGAATCTTTGTCACCTTCACTTGATATTGGACTTGAAGAACACATCAAAAGAGAATCACCACCACCTAGATCCTCATCATTAGTAGTAAAGTTGATTTGCTTGCTACCTTCATCTCTTTGCTTCTTCAAACATTCATTAGCAAAATGCCCTTTGATTCCACCATAAAAGCATTTCAACTTAGACTTATCTTTCTTTTTGCCAAAAGAAGAAGTCTCACCTTGATCTTGCCCTTTAGACCACTTGCCTTTGCCTTTGCCTTTGCCCTTGAACTTGCCTTTGATGAACATAGCATCCTCTTCATAATGAGATGTCGATGTATATCCACCTCCTCTGATTGAAGCCTATACTCCTCATTCACCAAGATCTCTTGCAAATCCACAATACTTGGCAAAGTCTTTTGAATAGAAAAACTTTGAGCAAGATTAGCATGATCATCCAACAAGCCATTAAGTATAACTTGAACAAGCTCTACCTCCTTAATGCTTTCATCAATACATGCTAACTAATTATTGAATGCCTTAACCCTCAAAACAAAAGCATGAGTACTCTCTTCCTTCTTTTGAAAACTTTGAAAGATTTTCCTCCTAAGAGTAAGCACTCTTGATGTAGACTTGGATTCATAAAGCTTCTTCAAAGCTTCCCAAGCCTCCAAAGATGATGTGCACTTAGCAACTTCCTTAAGAAGTTCATTGGTAACATTCATCTTGATCATGTGTAGAGCTTTCTTTGCTCTCTTGTCATACCTCATTTGATCTTGTTGAGTTGTTGGTCTCTTCTCCAAACCTACAACAATCTCCATCAACTCATTCATCTCCAATAAGGACTCCATCCTCACCTTCCAAGTAGAATAGTTGATTGAGATAAGCCTATCATTGCTCTCCAACATAAATCCATCACTTGTAGCCATATTGAAGTGACCTGATCTTCTCTTTCAACCTGTTCCAATGCACAAAGCACTCTCTTGAATGTCAAAAAATGAACTCAAGAAGAAATCACAAAGATATGGAACCTCTCAAATCTCTTCTAGCACTTCTAATTAGAAAATCAACACATAGAATAGTGAAATCTTGATCAACCTATTATCTATCCTCAATCTAATGATTCTTGCCACTTCCTAAGATTGAAACACACTCAAATGAAGTTTAGTAACCTCACAAACTAGAGATCCAATCAAAATTAGGGTTTTGACAAAATCACAAAAAATTGAATATCTCAAATTCTACATGCAATTTCTAGAAACTTGTTATATCTTCTTGTAGACTCCAATGAGACCTTCCTAATGCACCAAAAATCATCTAATTCCGGTAAGCCAAGTGTGAAATCGGAATTGATCAAGTATATAACCCTATATTGAGTTTTCACCTACAAAAGATCAATTCTACACATGCAAAAATGCTGATTTTTTAGTAGAGATCAATCTAGCATGCTCTAGCATTGGTAACTCCTCCAAATCCTTGCTAAAGATGGATGATCCTTTCATAACCTGCAGCACAAGAGCTCTGATACCATGTGAAGGATTTCAGATCATTCAAGATCCAATCCATGTCCCTAATCTTTGGTTACAATAAGGAGCAAACCAACAATCCTGCCAATGTAGAAAAACCAGCATCTACATACAAAATGAGATGCAAACTCTAGGAGATATTGATCAAACATGAACCAGAACATAAAATATGTTTGCTGTCCGTACAATTACTGTAACCTACTGTATTTCACACGTGTGGAACCAAAAATAGCAATAAATGAGCATTCTACACACAAGATTGCAAGATAAAACTAAGATAGTGCACCAATGAGTAGTAGAACCCAAAGAGAACCATATATAATGATGAAATGAGAGAGAGAGAAGAGAGAAGATGTGTCTCTCCACGAGTTACATCCTTTTATAGAGTTTCCAAACCCTATTTGGCCACTTGGCTTTCTCTCCAAAATGTAAACCCTACTATTTTTGGGTCTAGATTCAATGTACCCAAAGTTCAAATTTGAATCTCTCTCAAACTCGACTACCAACTTTCCCACATTTTCCAAAAGTGTTTACTGAATGTATTTTAAACTAATATAACTTCAAAAAGTTTATCTCTAAGTCTAAAATGAGTTTTGGCCTCTTATTGACAATTTACCAAAATGTGACTAAACTAGACTAAACTAGTTGAAATCTCTCACAACTAATAGATAGCTCATCCATGCCTCTAATGGTAGCCACCACTCCATCAACGCCAATGCCAAAATTGGCCCTATTGTATTGCCATCCATGCACTCTCCAAGAACATATCATGAAGTCCTCGCCATTATTGTCCCTCTAGTAGATCTCAAGCAAACCACTCACTATAATGTTCGTCCCCATCACACCCAACTGTGCGATATCTATCAACTCTTTAACCTAGAGCTGGCACACAAAGCTTCATGCCTTGCCCATTTGCATTTGTAGTGTCATGATCTATCATAAATCACTCTTGTAAGTTATGTCCCATCCAATGACTCAAGTCCAATTTGAAATAGTTGCCCCTTGATGACCACCCTATAATCATGTAGTCCAATCCTTATCAACTATCCCAATGCCATTACTAATCTTGAAAGTGACACGCAGTTTCTGACAGGAGACAATTAGGGCATTAGGGCAAAAAAGCGACACTGCATTTTTACATGCAGTTTATGATAGGCAAAAGATACGACACTGCATTTTTACATGTAGTTTCTAACAGGTGACAAAAAGACAAAAAACTCGGCACTACAGTTTTATATGGGATATTACACATGCGACACTCTATAGAAATACACAGTATTTCAAGTGGCCAAAAAACTCGACACTGCAATTTTACACGGGATATTACACAGACGACACTCTGCAGAAATACATAGTATTTCAAGTACAAACTGCCTATGTCTTCATGCTCCAATAACAATTGTTCTCTAGTAGGGTAAACCTTAGAGGAGGAGATTTAGATTAGGGTTTTATCAGTTAAATTAAGCCGTCATTGAACTTATTCAGTCTAGTTTAAGTTCCAATCTTCTAGACTTAGGCTTAGAACTAAACAGCTTTAAGTTGTTACAACATGGCGCAAAGGCCTAAACTTGACTGATCCAGTTCTAGGCTTAAGTTTGTATCCTTTTCAAGATGGCTCAAATATTCCTTAGAATATCAGCCTACATTATCCCCTCCGTCAAAAGTTTGGTGGTCCCACGCTGATTGCCACTGCATGATGTCTTGTTTGGTCTTCCCGTAGCTCTGCATTGATGGCAACCCGGATTTGTTGCGGCCGATAGTAATCAAGCATGTTTTGTAGAAATCCATACACGTACCAAGATTCAACCATGTCAATGTGAAGTTCGTTGGTGATCGTCGTCCGATAATTAAGCCTTGCCACATTGATGTGATCCATGGGTATGCTTAGGGGCTTATTTAGATCCAAAACTATTGGCAGCAGATCTCTATCCCAGAAATAGTTTAAGGTAAAAATGAATGATATTAGGCCACAATGATCTGCAAAGTACTTAGCATGGCAGTCCAGATTTGTATGATGTCTCCGGAAGAAATAGTTGCAATTGGCTACAAAATCGGCCGTTGGATCATCGGTCTCAACTTTTTTAGATAGAATTGGCCAATATATTTTATTAGGAACCCTTTCTGGTGCGAATAGGTATTAGGCCTAATGGTTTTACCACACTTTGATTAGCCATTCGAAGTTGACAGTTCGGTCGTTTCATGGAAGCTTGAAGACCCCACTCCTTCATCAGGGATGTTGATATAATGTTGACTCCCGATCTGCCATCTAATACTGCCAAGACAACGCGAGAATGTCCGTAAGTTGTAGGAATGCATATATTTCCCTTGTCGCTTGCAGGGTTAGTTAGATGCAGGGGCACCTCATGGAGGTTTGGTGATGGGATGTTGTCTTCAATGGAGCACAACTCTTTCCGCCATTTTTCGGTGTACTTCCAGAGTATTCCAAATGGGAGGGTAACATTTGCTTGAAGCAAATCTCCCCATATCTCATTTCCTTCTATAGTTGGGTTATCTGGGGTTTGATCTCTAGATGTGACTATAGCCTCCTCCTTATTATCAGCTTCATGGATGAGCTTTTGATATTTTTCTCTCAAATGGATTTTCTCGTTGGGGTTAGGATAGATGATTGGTGTGGTTCTGTCACTGGACGGAGCAGGTGAGATCTTATTGGTTCGTTTTGTTGCAGCTTCGCTAGCCTGTAGGTGTTGGGCTAGAGTCATGACTCTGATTGGAATTGTCTCTACTTGGATAGAGTTAACAGGATCTGCAGGACTGGGTCGCTTTGGATAGTCTTTGATATGGTGCTCTATCCCACAATTTTCACAAAGAGGTGGATATTGTAAAATGCTAGGATGTCGTCCCGCACACACAAAACAACCACGCAAAACTAGCATCGGTTGCGCAGCATATGCTATAGGTTATGTATGATACTGAGGTTGATTGTGGTCGTATCCAGACTGTGCTATTTCATAAGAATAACTTGCCTCTGCTTAATAAACATTGGCATTGGGATCCTCGACATAATAGGTAGCAGGATCGACATAGGCAATATCAACCATGTAAGATTGTATATGTGGCGCAGGCTAATTGACTACAAATGGTTGTCTGGGTTGATAATGAACTGGGCCTGTTGGCCTGGGTTGGTATTGTCCTGGCCTCGGTGTGGATGGATTTGGATTGTAATTTGGTGCATACTGTTGAGGTCCAGATGGCCTATAAGGGTGATACATAGGTCGTGCCGCCTATGGGAATAGGTTCTTATGTGCGGGCACTCATTGGCGATGTGGTTTTGAGAACAAATAGGACACCACACATTCTCACAGACTGGAAAAGTTCTTTCAGTGACAGCCTTCAATACTTTTTGGAATTCTAAGGTTAGTTTTTCCATCTGAGCTTGTTGTGCTTTTTGCCAACCCTCAATGTGTTGAAGGATATCAACCTCACTAGATGAGGATGATCCTTCCACGTGGGAAGTCTCCTGCTTAACTAGCCCCTTTCCCCTCTTGTCGCGAAAGTCATAGTCCTCGTCAGACCCTTCATCTTCTTCACAAATGCCGTCATCCATCGCGTCTTTCAATCGCTCGTACGAGTCTACGAGTTTCAATTCTCTCCTAATGGCCTTGGGTAAACCAACTAAAAAAAGTTTGATGGCCATTTTCTCAGTTACATGATCATCGACACACTCTACTTTAAGACGCTTGAAACGCTCGATGTAGGTGCGCACGGATTTTTTACTTCGCATCTTGATATGCGTCAATTGGATGAAGGGACTCTGCGTCATTTTGGAGGATTTGAACCGTTTGATCAGTGTTGCGGTGATGGTCTCCCAAGACGTGTTGTCTGGGCCTTCAAGGTTTAAAAACCACTCCTCTGTGTCGCCTTCTAAAATCATGGGAAATAAACGTACCTTTTCGGTGTCAAATTTATCCCCATAGAGTTTACAAGCATTGTTGAAATCTTGGAGAAATCTTGTTGGCTGATTCTCCATCGTACTTTGGTGCGTCAATCCTTGGAAATCTTTTCTCCAACTTGGGTAGGGGATTGGATGGTCCTGCCATGCTGATCTGAACGGGTGATCACAAGCCCAGAAAAAGATGAATGGATGAGGCAAAAGTCTCCCCCTAGCCTATGGCTTCCATCTAGGTCATGTCTAAGCCAATACCCTACTAGGTATGCCGATGGCTTATTCCAACTAGATGGGGCGGTATGATTTTGCTGATGGTTGATTATTATTATTATTATTATTTTGAAATTACTCACCTCCTCTAGAATTCTTGTAGCTGACAAAAGTCGTTGCAAAAATCAAGGAATGACTCGTATAGTTGTGCGAGTTGGGACTCATACAAAAAATGACTAATGGACGAAAATGGACGACTCGCACAAGACTCGCACAAAAGATGACTCGCACAAAAATATGACTTGTACACGACTCGGGGTTAAAATGACTCGTACGCGGAAACGTACTTACTCGCACAGACAAGGTGATAGATGACTCGCATGTGAAGCTCAGAACCCGCACAGGCTAAAATGACTTGTATAGGTCAGAAGGAGGTGAAAAACATCTCGTAATGACTCGCACCGGTCAAAAGAAGTGAAAAACATCTCAAAATGACTCGCGTCGGAATATGACTTGGACAAACTTGTACTCATGGAGCTAGAACCCATGGAAATGACTCATACATTCTTAGTAATTTCTCGAATATAAACATCAGACTGATTTATATAATTCTTTCTAGCATGAAGTTATTCTTTTGAAAGACTGTTATGTCATATAAATTACTACTTGTGTAAATAGACTTGGAAGCCAGATAAATTCTAAAGTCAAAGTGGTTCAATGTCTAAAACCTTGGATATCTCTGTTGCATAAATGGATTTAAGATAAATGATAGTTCTGTCACTCAGGTTGAAAATATTTGAAGGAAAAGTTCTGTTTGTAACAGAGTGAATCCTTTTGTGGAATGCACTTATTACTGACTTTTCATGGATTTGGATATTTTCATATGTCATCTTTCAAGTTAACTTATATAGAAATTGATAATTTCCTTAAAAGGAGGGGTGAAGTGATGGGATAATATTCTATCTAGGGATCTATTGGTTGCATAGCTTTCGGAAGAGAACCAGTTGTGGTATAGAAATGAGAATTGATTTAAAAGTAATTTCGGATAAATTCAGAGTAAAATACCTAATTAGAACTTTTTGAATAAGAGGAATTCTCTGATATTGTGTGGACAATCTGGAACTAGAACAAGTTTGATATTTGAATCATTATCTATAAGTAGTGTAGCAAAAGGTCAAAGGTTACTAATTCCATTTTGATTGGAATAGAAGTAAGTTTGATCAAAATTTTAAGTCTGAGAGTTCTATATTGGGTCAACCTAATCTTAATTTAAGTACTAGGATCAGAGAGGGGTTGATTTAGTGGGAGAAATTATGTAATTAGAGGTAAGTCAACTTCGTGTATTTCTGTAGACTATGTAAAAACTCTTGTAAATTTGCAAACTGTGTAAAAACACGGGAAAATTTGCAGAACTGGATAAACAATGGATGAAGATTAAAACCAATTAGTCGAATGGTAAGAAGGAGAATAATCCAACACTCCCCTTAATCTGAATCCTTGAATTCTTGACCTTCAAACTTAGTTCTACACAGAATCTTTTGTGTGACTCCAAACTTAATGCTTTAATAAAAACATTTGCTGTCATATCTTGTGTTCTACAATATACATTCTGAGATGACATTGAACGCAATAAAGGATAGTATTGATTCAAAACAAAACAGAATGAAATGATACACTAAATTGTGGATCGAATTCCGCGTACTCTATGCTATCTCTGAATGACAAGAATGAAAGTTTGAATGCAAAAATTGGAAGTTGTATGAACTCAACTCACAAATCAAGTGCATTCAACTCTTAATAGCTTTGATCTCATCCCGAAACCCTAAGCCCAAACATAGTTAGAGATATTAGGAGACATCCATACGGTCAATATTAGAATAAGTTGGCCTCATACCAGCTTGAGCAAAGGTTCTGATGTTATTTTTTTCAATCCAATTAATCACATGTTTTTTAATAATTGTGACATACAATTTAGCCAGACAGATAGTATTCATTCCAGCTTGATAGTTGGATTTAAAAAAATTATTCTCACTTGAAAGTGATGATTGTTATGATCACCTTTCTTAGTCAAATAAACTCACTAAACTCGTATTTTCTTACTCAAAAAATATCCACACTCTCAATTGATTCAGTGGAATTTAGACTTCCTAGACCCAAATGATTATCTCTATAGATTTGATAGTTGATTATTGAGATGTAATATTTCTATCACTTGGGATAAGATTTTTTATGGTTTGGAGAAAGTCCAATTTGTAATAGTATTGGATACTCATTGGTCACTTTCTCTAATCTTTGATATCTTATATATTGTCTCCTGAGAATCTTTTTAATGGAAATTATGGAATTTCTTTTAAAAGAGGGAGATGAAGAAATAGGAATAAGACTTTCATGGGATCAGCCAGTTGCATAGATTTTTGTGAAAAATTTAGTATGTGTGCAAAGGTTGAAATATGTTGGAATGGCAAAGTGGAGTCACAGCCCACGCTCAAAGAAATTCTATAAGTAGAAGTGGGACTTTGTTCAAAGTGAATATAAGTGGTAAATGTCTAAGTGTTTAATGTCCCCTGGTACCAGCCCCTTTGCGAGAAAGGAGGAGCACTTGGATTTGTGGGCGGCTAGGCATCCGAGGACGGGATCCTGGAACACAACTCATGGAAGGGGCAAAAGGCTCCATGATTTTGGTGCAACCTCTGAACCAGAAAGGTTAACTTGCATCACGGTGCAACCTCTGAACCAGAAAGGTTAAGCTGTATCCGTTGAAGGCCCACCGAATTCCTACATGATATCAGAGCAGACAACGTGACCTATGCCCCACTTTGAGGGGGAGTGTTGGAATGGCAAAGTGGAGCCACAACCCACACTCAAAGAAATCCCATAAGTAGAAGTGGGACTTTTTTCAAAGTGGATATAAGTGGTAAATGTCTAAGTGTTTACCTGGTACCAGTCCCTTTGTAGGCAAGGGGGAGCACTTGGATTCGTGGGCAGCTAGGCATCTGGGGTACAACTTAACCCTTCAATGGATATAACTTAACATTTCTGGTTCAGAGGTTGCACTGTGATGCAACTTAAGCTTTCTGGTTCAGAGGTTGCACCAAAATCATAGAGTCTTTTTTTTCTTTCGTGAGCCGCGTTCCGGGATCCCATCCCCAGATGCCTAGCCACCCACGAATCCAAGTGCTCCTCCTTGCCTGCAAAGAGGCTGATGCCAGGGGACATTAAACACTTAGACATTTATCACTTATATCCACTTTGAACAAAGTCTCACTTCTACTTATGGGATTTCTTTTAGCGTGGGCTGTGACTCCACTTTGCCATTCCAACACTCCCCCTCAAAGTGGGGCACAAGTCATGTTGCATGCTCTGATACCATGTTGGAGAAGATAGAACGGAACTTGGTTTGTAATTGAGAGACAAACTATTATGATCGCCTTATGAAGATCTGACTAGATCGTGTTGCAGAACAACCAAAAGGATACATGTGGAACAAAACCACCCATCCAGACCTAGATCCCTCCTGGAGTTTCCTCTTGGACCTAGCCCCCAAGCCATAGTGAAGAACACAAGAGAGAGGAGGAGAAACTGGCTCAAGAATTTGAATTCACAATAGGTAGATGGGTGTGTTTCCAATGGACATATTCTTCTCAAGAGAGAGAATATTCTCACTAGGATCTCCATGCAACCTATTTGAGCTATTGACCTCCTATTCTTGCATTAAAACAGTCTTCACCATGCATTTGTTCCTATGTCCGATTATAGGTCTGGGCCCTCATATGATTATTAATTACTTGATACGACCACATCCGGAATGACGTAGCATAACTAATAATCACATACATCTGGAGTGACCGGCTATCCACGTCAGGAATTATTCCGATTCCCTTATACTGGACATGGACATAATACAGACATTGTAGATGCCTTTGCACATTGATTCTTTCTTTTAGATAGATTGTCAATAATAGGTTCATAATCTTTACAAATTGTGATTAGCTTTGTGAATCACGCGGTTACGTCCGCTATTGTTTTGTGCTCACCTGCATTATTGACTTGTATATTTCGTTATACTTAATCTGATTGCAGCTCTATTTGGTTCTGCGTTCAGATTTGTGTCAATATTGCAATGCTTTTCTACGTTCTGTCTGGCTATCTAATTGCTTTGTCTGGCTGTCTGCTCTTCACTTCTGCCACCATTGCGTATTAAAGGCTTTATAATTTTAAAATTTTTTGTGTTCGCTTGCTAAGTCACTAGTAATGCACGCACCGAGAGAATTGAAGAGCTCACTCTAATATTCTCCAGCAAAATATCCATCAGTACCCAACCCTCACTAACCCTGAGAAGCTCACTGAAGCAGCCAAACGCTCAATGATCAACCTATCCAAAACGACCTACCATATGCATTGATTGGTTAGCCAATATCAAATGTGCGAGAGCAGGGTCCAACATCAAGACCAAGAAATTGTGCAATATCTGAGGCTGGCCAAAGAGAAAGAAAAAGAGACAGTAGAAACCAGATGTACACTCACATGTGTGAAGAGTTTGGCATGACTTTGGAGCTAATTCATGGAGTTCAAGCCAAGATAAGCTAGAATCAATGCATTGATTAGTAATCTAGCTTCTAGATCTTGTTTGGATCATAAGTAGGTACTTTCTCCATCATTTCTAGGATCAAATTGTTTTATTTTTGACATTTCACACATGTGGATCCAATAATCAACATACAATTGTATTGTACACACAAAATTGCAAGATATCAACACTATAGTGCACCAATGGATATATGAACCACAAGAGGACTCTTGTATAAGTATGAGAGAGAGAGAGAGAGAGAGAGAGAGAGAGAGAGAGAGAGAGAGAGAGAGAGAGAGAGAGAGAGAGAGAGAGAGAGAGAGAGAGAGAGAGAGAATGAATGTATCTCTTCCCATGCTTGTACACTATTTATAAGAGGTCCTTGACCTATTTGGATGTCCTTCTCCAATCTTATCAACAATAGGAAACTTCTAGATTACCCTACACAAAAATAGACTAGATTCAATGTTCCAAATATTCAAATTTGAGTCTTCTCCAAATTCGACTTACTACATTTCTCACACTTTCTAAAAGTGGTAATTCAAAAGAACTTAGACTAAAAATAGCTTCATAAAGTTTATCTCTAAGTATTGAATGCATATTGGCCTAAATTGCCAAATGAACTAGATCAAACTAGTTGACAATTTCTCACATGTATGTTTATGTGTATGTATGTGTATATGCGTGCATGTATATGTGTGTGTATTTATATGTATGCATATATATATATATATATATATATATATATATATATATATATATATATATATACACACACTAGTAAAGAGTGCCCATCGTTGACGAGCAATGGAGGCCGATCTAGGTGGCGGCCAATGATTTGGATGATGGCCGATCTCGCATATCTCACATCTCGAATATCAAACATTTGAGTCTTTGAAAAAATTCGAGTCTTTGAAAAAATTAACGTCCTTGGAAAAATTCGAGCCTTCGAAAAAATTCTTTGAAAAAATAAAATCGAGTCATCGAAAAAATTCGAGTCTTTTGAAAAATTTGACTTGACAGTACAAAGGTTCTTCAATCCTTTGAAAAAATTCGATCCTTTGGAGTTAAAGATATTGAGTTTGGGCTTGTGGTTGAACATTCATGAAAATTATGGGCCAAGATAGAGATTTGAAGAATTGAAAATAAAAAAGTTGTTTTAGGTGGTCAAATTTTTTTTATGTTCATGATTTATGGGTAAAACTTTGGTTATTCAAAATAAATAAGAAAGCCATGTAATAAAGATTATTGGCTAAAGTTTAAAGCACATTGAAGTGTGTGAAGAAAATAAAACCTTAACTTCAAACTTCAAATATTTGAATTTAGAGAAAGATATTTGAATTTAGTGATTGGGAGGGAGGGGTGGGGAATCTTTTTGGGGCCCACCCCCAATGCACACAATGTGCAAATGTATGGGGATCTGCACTTTTCCCATACGTGCATCCTCCTCCCCAAGTTTTTTAGTTAGAAAAAGCTCATGCATGGGTGAGGGGAGGAGGATGCATGGGTGCACCCATACACATGCGCAAAAGTGTCCATAAGTTTTTATATATATATATATATATATATATATATATATATATATATATATATACTAGTAAAGAGTGCCCGCCGTTGATGGGCAATGGACGACCGATGGTCATTGACGGGTGCCCGATGGTTGTTGATGTGTGGCCGATGGTCGTTGATGGGTGGCCGATGGTCGTTGACGGGTGGCCGATGTATGTGTGTGTATGTACGTGAGTGCATGTGTTAATTTGTGTATGTGGATTTGTGTGTATGATTTGTGCTTGATGGTGTGTGTGATTTATGTGGTCAATGGTGTGTGTGTGTGTGTGTGTGTGTGTGTGTGTGTGTGTGTGTGTGTGTATGCATGTGTGATTTATGTGGTCGATGGTGTGTGCATGTTTGTATGAGTATACATGTGCATTTCTCTGTGTATACCGAACTGCTTGGAGCCTGATTTGTTGATGCGGGCTCGTCTCAACGTGCAGCGTTGGATGGAACACATGACATGCATGACAGAGCTCGTTGCAATACTGGACCACTTCTTGAAAATGCCAAAAAGTAAACGACCGACTTTATCAGCACACCAAGTAGGTTGTTGCAAGTATGGATACAGTTAGATACCAATGATGAAAAAAGAGATTGAAGTCTCTCGGAGACACTAATCTCAATGATTCAAGATGCCCAGTTCTTGGTGAGCCCTAAAATAGTGTGCAATTGAAAAATGAACACCATTCATTCCACCTTCCATCATATGAATGCATTTTATAGCTCTCAAAGTTGACAGTACTTGAGGTGATGCAACAGTTCGACCAAGGTTACCAAAAGCAAAAAAAACTTGTCTTTCAAATGAGAAATGGGGTTGGATCAAAACCAAAAGATTGCATGTGTTAGGATTTCAAAGGTAGATTGTCACTTCCATTCCTGGCCAAGTACTACAGGAGCAAGAGGAAAGGATGAGACATATTGATCAAGCAAACTTGTACATCAAGAGAATAGTAATAAAGATTATTGGCTAAAGTTTAAAGCACATTGAAGTGTGTGAAGAAAATAAAACCTTAACTTCAAACTTTAAGTATTTGAATTTAGTACGTGGGAGGGAGGGGGTGAGGAATTTTTTTGGAGTCCATCCCTCAATGCTCACAATGTGCAAATGTATGGGAATATGCACATTCCCCATACATGCATCCTCCTCCCCAAGTTTTTTAGTTAGAAAAAGCTCATGCATGGGTGAGGGGAGAAGGATGCATGGGTGCACCCATACACATGCGCACCACATGCGCACAAATAGTTATATATATATATATATATATATATATATATAAAACTTATGTACAGTTTTGCGCATGTGTATGGGTGCACCCATGCATCCTCCTCTCCTCACCCATGCACACACACTTTATTAACTAAAATTGATGGGGAGAGGGATGCATGTATGGGGAAAGTGCATATCCCCACACACGTTTGCACATTGTGTGTATTGAGGATTGGGCCCCAAAAAGATTACCCACCCCCTCCCTCTCACTCACTAGATTCAAATATCTTTCTCTAAATTCAAATATTTGAAGTTAAAAGTTAAGGTTTTTTTTTTTTCACACTCTTCAATGTGCTTTAAACTTTAGCCAATCATTCTCTATTACATGACTTTCTTATTTATTTTGAATTATTAAAGTTTTACCCATAAATCATGAACATAAAAATTTTCTTGACTACCTTTTTACATATTACTTTGAATAGTAGGTCGCCCGTCAACGACGGGCTTAACATATTACTTTGAATAGTGGGCCACCCATAAACGACCATCGGCTTTCCTCCTAAACCATCAGCCGCCATCCAAATCATCGGCCGTCATCCAGATCCCATCAATGACGAGCATACCCACTTTCAACCCAAACTATTGACCTTCAACCCAATGCATCGGCCGTAACCCAAATTGTCAGCCGCCCGTCATTAGCGGCTTTACCCACCATATAAGACCGCATTAGGACCGCCCATTACCCAGATGTCGACTCAGTTAGCCATGGAAGGAAGTAAAGAAGAAGGGATGGCAGGATTCTCACAAGGATACTCCAATCATTACCCTTGAAGACTATCATGGAGAGATGGGACCGAGAATTGAGGAGGAGTCACCTCGAATCTTTTCACCAGGGAGATATTAAAGAGAAAGATCCGAGCCTAGGAGGCTTACCTATGAAGATAGAGACAAGCAAGTGGAAATCAACTCCACTAATTGTGCTTATTTTATTTCTCATGAGAAGCCAAAGAATGTATATGATGCACTCAACTCAAAGGAATGGTACCTTGCCATGAAGGAGGAATATGATGCTTTGATGGCCAATAAGACATGGAAGCTTGTGGATTTTAGGATAAGTAATAAATATGGTTGTAGAAGTGGTTTGTGCTCAATGTAATGCTAGGTGCTCTGATTTCCTTTGTATTCCAGAGGCACCTCCAGAGGCAAAATATGCACCTAGATTTCTCTCTCCATTATTTCAAAACATTCCTATGCTCTCTTTTCAAATACTGGCATTCTCTCTCCAAAATTGAGATTCTCTCTCGTCGTCCCTACCCTCGCACCTGCTCATTGTGCAAGGGAAGGCCGTCTTCCCCTTGGCATTTCGCCTTCTTGGGCACAAGCCCTCGAGCAGTGTGCCCTCCCACAAAAAAATAGAGTGATTAGCTTGTGGTTGAGCGTGTCAACTCTAGTTTATTGTTGTTGTTGAGCGTGTCAACTCTAGTTTATTGTTGTTGGTTCTTGTCTCATATGTGAATGTTATAGCGTTCTTCTATATTGTTGCTAGACTCTATTCAACAATTGCTATCAAAACTGGGCTTTCTAAGAAAGACACTTTGATTGAGCATGTGAGTATAGAGCTGGTTTTTCATTTCTTGTTGCTAGAGGGAAATGCGACAACCTACATTGCTGAAGATGAAACAATTAGTTCAGAATTTTGATGGAGAAGACTTCCATGAACGGAAGGTGAAAATGCTCCTAATTGACACAAATTTGTAGGACATTGTGACAACGAGGTCATACTATTTCAATGGCAAAAGAGATCAAACAATTTGAAAAGTGTGAAATGCTTTCTAGTATTATCAACCCATGGGGTCAAACATGAAATGGGACGAGTCCAACTCAAGTAAGTAAGATACACCAACTCACCACGAGTGACAGATCAAAAACAAGAATTGGAGAGCTTTGGCAGCAATTATTTGGAACTTGAAAGATTCTCGACTTGCACATGTGAGCTAGTGCAAGTTGACCAAAAACACATGGGCTCACCTAGCACTTATGTATGAGGCAAAGAATATGACATATCACGCATTTCTAAGGCATAAATTCTTCTCTTGCAAAATGAATGAAGAAGAAGAAGAAGAGACACACTATGATGCACTTATTGATAGAGAATTTAGGAAGACATTAGGGACAAAGAAGTATCACATTGAAGGAATCTCAATCTGTGATGTTGCATGCACATTGTGGGATGAGCTTATTTCTCAACCAAATTGAGGGTGTGTGTAGGCAGGGGCCCACCCTCATCCACAATGTAAGAGCACCAAAAAGTGACATGATTATCTATGCACTTTCATGGTGTATTCTACATCGTTGAATGAGGGTGGGCTCCTACTTGCACCCTCAGCTCATGATGAGAAATACCCTCCTCCCACATTGTGGTTGATCAACTTGCAACAATGGGGGGCCCACTTTCAGAGCATGACATGATTATGATTTACCACCTTGCTCACCACTGACCTTCCCTCATCTTAGAAGATTTTGTACATAGTAGCAAACTTCATAAATTATTATTTTTATCTTCCCACATGTTGTGAGTTGGTGTATTATGCTTAAGTTGCGCTCGCCCACCCAGGTAAGGTTCTCCGTTATCCCACTAGTTGATAATACCAATAAGCATAAATTGATGTTTGAAAGTATGGTGGGCAATTGCTCCAAGAAAAGATGCGACATAAGGCACAAGGCAATGCATTGATTTCTAGGGTGAATCATGAGACTACAAAAGAGAATATAAATAAGACAGTCAATGTCTGGCCCACTAGACCAAGATTAGGGGGTGTTTGTAGGGGTGTGCCTTTGTTTTGGTGAATTGGGGCATATGCAAAAGGGTTGTAGAAAGAAGACATGAGAAGGGAGCAAGTAAAGACCATTTATCACATGGGACAAGACCATTGCTCATATGGGACAAGAGCAGTTGATGACGTTAAGTGTCATGTGTCAATCATGGCATCCTAACATTTCATCAATACAAAGCATCACATTTACATGGTAAAACAGGAAATCAATAAATCACAAAGTGTAGAAGTATTCACCAAATGTGGCAAAGAAGGATAGATTCATCCATTGAATGATCATTCACATGGGGGCCTAAACTAGAGCATGATAAATATCTCATGTGAAGGAATTAGCACATGAACCACCAATAGGCAAAAGCTATAGTTCTCAAGAAGATAAGCTCTCAAAACTCATTAAAAGGAATTCAAATTTAATAGCTTCCAAGTTTAGCACGACCTCAACTATTTATAATGGGCCTTTGTGACTCTAATAAGAGTTTGGGACCTTATTGGGCTTAATTGGGCCTTTCTTTCATTCTCACAAAGCCCACAACTGACAAAGATAGCATAGGTGCTTATGCCCCTTATTAACTACATTATAAAACCAATCTATCTCTAATTTATCACCAAGACTTAGGACATGACATTAAGCACAAGCTCAAGACAATGGCAGGAACACTACAATTGCTCTAGAGCAACACAATACATGACATTTATACAAGTGTGGTTTTTAAGATTTAACAATGCACCAAGATTAATTTTGTATGTAGTAGATAATAGTGGCCATGCTATCATTGAAAAAGGATTATCCAGATCTTCATGTCAAATGGACGAATCAACATCCTCTAAAATATACTATATGCACCAAACTCATCAAAAGATTACTATTAAGACTATGCTTTTGAATTCAACTCTAAGTTCTTCAAACTGAAGACACCTAAGGGAGATGAAATTGCTCATGGCTCAAGACAAGGATCCTCATATAGATTGGAAGGGTCCCAAATCACAAGATACCATTCTTGTATGTTTGTTGATGAGAAGCATGATCATTGCTCGTTGTGGAATAGGGGATCAAGCCACATTGGAACAAACAATCTTTTGAGACTGGAAAATGGGAACTATGTTCTGAACACGGAACTAGGAAGAACCCACATTGATGTTTTGCCCACATTGTGCATATGGCAAGCAACATTGTTTGCCCTTTCCTCAATTTGCATCATGCACAAATAATATTCACACTTCAATTCACTTAGATTTGTGTTGCTCCAAAAAGATGTCTTCACATAATAGAGTTGTGTATTTTTTTGACTTTATAAATATTGCTCAAGCAAAAGCTTCACATATTTCCTCTCACACAAATTAGAGGTCTTCCAAAATGTTGTTCACTTTAAGGCATTTGTCAAAAAACTGAACAGAGAAGTGCATCATGATCTTGAGATCAGACAACGACGAAGAGCATGAGTACCATGAAACCAAGAAGTTTTACAATGGCATCATCCATCAGGTCACTACTCCATACTCTCCCCTCTACAAAACAAAGTCACTAAAAGAAAGAATGAAACTCTTCTAGGGACGGCAAGGATTATGCTAAGTATTTCTATCATTCTTTACACCCAAGGCATTATACCTCTCCTCTCCAATTTTTCTCTAGCCACCACCACCCCCTCTATAACATGGGCATTTATCCATATAGATGAAAAGGAAAAGCTAGATCAAGAAGAAAAATGCAACAATCGCTAGTATGACACGTCTTTGACCAGCTTTTAGCAAGCATGACCAAATCATGACTGGTGATCACCAGCTCACCATGCCAACGTGATTGCTTGCCATGGTACTTGATAGCTTAAGGCTAGGTTCTAGATGTTGGAGTATTCTCCTTCTTACTAACCGACTAATCGGTTTTAATCTTCATCCATTGTTTATCCAGTTCTGTGGATTTTCCCGTGTCTTTACACAGTCTGCAGATTTATAAGTGTTTTTACACAATCTGCAGAAATACACGGAGTTTGACAACAATGTCGCATTTTTTTTCTCTACAATCCAGACATTGTCGCTTGTCATGAATCTCGTGTAAAAATGTAGTGTCGCCTTTTTTGCATTTTTTGCCTGTCAGGAATTACGAGTAAATATGCAGAGTCGCATTTTTTGCATTTTTCAAAGTGCCTCAAATGTACAAAAATGACTCTGGCAAAGTGTGGGGCTATCCCAATATTAAGGAAATGAGATTTTATGACATTATCACTTTTTTCGCAAAAAGCCGACATTGTCACCTTTTTGCGACACTGTCGCCTGTGGCAGTTTTAGTTCATTTTTGCAGAGTGACAGTTTTAGTTCATTTATGCAGACAGACTGTTTACGGCCAATTTTCACCGCTTATCAGCAATCAATTTCTGAGAAGGAACTGGATGAGTGCCAACGACACCAGCTTCTGTCGCTTAGAGCCTTTGTTGACATATAGAGCCTGAGAGGAAGAAGTAGACAAAGTGTCTTGACTTCTTCTATTGTTTTCTTGCAACAACATAGTGATAACTCTAGTAAGAGTTATATCTGAGTGTGTCGATATGATCATCACCTAGTTCTCATATGTAGAGGGCAAGCTTGAAAGCAATGTCATAATTGTGTCTTGATCGTTTATGACTGATCTGACAGCAGCCATCTGTTGCAAGAGATTCTTAAACTGAAGAACATGATATCACAAAAGATATCAAGTATTAGAGCTTTCGTTCTGATATCGAAATAGTATTAGGCCCTGAAGAAGAATCAACACTCTAATATTATGTCGGAAAGAGTATGTTAAAGATAGGTCAAATAAGATTCCAATAAAAAGAATTCGTAGGTTGAATAAGATTTGAATAAAAAAAAATTGAACGACAAGTAAGAAAACTTATCATGCGCAACGGAATAGACTATCTTCATCTTTCTTCATGCATGACTATGCTTGTCAATTTCGAACAAAACAATAGTGATAGAAATCATGTTTGATCTTATAGTAACTAACTTTGAAATCATCAGTACTACAATGGTCACGTAGCCAAACAATAATGCATTGAATTATCAGACAAATAATTAGTCGCGAAGAACTACAGAAATGCATACATTTTGAGACAAACCTGAATGCAATAAAAGATAGTATTGATTCAGTATGAAAACGAAACAGAAGTAAATGAGTACAATAAGTTGTGGATCGAAGCCACGTACTCTAAGCTATCTCTGAGCGGCTAAAATGAAAGTCTGAATTAAGCACAATGCTGATAAGCAGTAAGCGCAATAGCAATCTCTAAACAACTCTAAGAAGTGAGCTAGAATGCTCAAGAGTGTTCAAGCTCACAGGCTTGGAGAGAGAGAGAGAGAGGGCTCACTATTCACTACTTGTTGATCTATTGATAAAAAACTTTAGAACTTTTTAAAAGAGATGTATGAATAGCTGATTTATACCAAGTAATTAGGTCGTCAAATGCGATTAGAAGGCAGCAACGGATTAGAAGCTAACTCAAAGTCAAGGACAATCATCAAAAAACAGTCAAAGAAGAAGACATTTTGCAGGTATTGCAAGTGCAATAACCACGAGATCAAGGATTGCCGAATTCTCCAAGCGAAGAATGAAGCCAAACAACTTGATCAAGAAGCAAACACAGTTTCATCATCTCTCCTGGTCGAAGTGGACGAAGGCGCATTCATGGTCAAAGACCAAAGCACATTTTTGGATGATTCATGGATTCTTGATTCTGGAGCAACTCAACACATGACCAATCAACGTGAGATTTTCAACTCCTACACGCCTTACAACACGAAGAAATTTGTTCATCTTGGTAACAATAGTACTCACACTATTGAAGGTGAAGGTACTGTAAGATTGTGATTCCAACATGATCAATTCAAACTACTATCAAAAGCCTTATATGTTCCTAAACTCTCTACAAATTTGTTATCAGTAAGTAGAATTACAGATTTAGGTCATAAGGTAGAATTCGAATCTGATCAATGCAAAATTATTGATAGGAGTAATAAGATCCTTGCACTCGACAAGAGACAGGGTTACTTATATAGATTGGCACATTGTTATTCTGAGTCTAGTCAAGCCTTGAAAACCTCTGTTCTACTCAATAAAGCATTACTATGGCATCATCGCTTAGGACACTTGAATTATGTATCTATTTTGAACATGTCCAGACAATCCATGGTTCTTGATCTCGACTATCCTTCTGGTAAGGTCGATCTCCCTGTCTGTCATAGCTGCATCTTTGGAAAGCAGGCTAGGATTCCTTTTAGATCAAACCATAGGCATGTAGCAAAAGGTCTGTTAGATGTTGTTCATACATATATATGTGGACCTATGCAAACTCCTTCATTGCTAAATGCAAAGTATTTCATTACTTTTACTGACAAATTCTCCAGAAGAATAGCTGTTTATTTCATTAAACAGAAATTAGAGGCTTGATTTGGAAATACATGAAATGGATGTACATACAACATATCTCAATGGAGTTATCGAAGAAGACATTTACATGGTGCAACCCGAAGGTTATATTATCGAGGGTAAATACAATCATGTGTGTAAACTCCATAAGGCACTTTATGGAGTGAAGCAATCTACTCGAGCATGGTTTCAAAGGATCAATACTTTCCTTATTGATCACGGCTACACACCTAGCTCTTCATATTCAAATGTTTACTTCAAGGCAGTGCAGCAGTCTTTTATCATTATCACTTTATAAGTGGATAATACATTGCTTTTTAGCAATAGTACCGATCTGATAAAAGAGGCCAAGACAATGCTATCTTCCGAATTTGACATGACTCGGATCTGGGCAAAACTCATTTTTGCCTTGGTATACAAATCCACAGAGACAGAAAACAGAAGTTAGTCTAGATTACACAACAAAGGTACATCTACAGCATATTAGTCAGATATAATCTGATTACTTGCAAGTTAGCTCTCTCACCAATGGAACCAGGTCTCAAATTGTCAAAGGACCAATGTCTCCAAACAACTCATGAGAAGCAGCAGATGCGTGCGTATCCTCACCATTCTATTATAGGATCTCTTATGTACGCCATGATCTGTACCAGGCCAGACATAGCTTTTGCAGTCAACTCTCTCAGTCAGTTTATGACTAATCTTGGTGTAACACATTGGAAGGCTCTTATCAGAGTCATGAGATATCTTCGAGCTACTATGAACTTTTGCATTTGTTATGGAGCAGTCGGCAACGACAAACTCAATTTACTCAGTGGTTACACAGATGCAAGTTGGGCAGGAGATGTAGACACTCGTAAATCAATCGCTGCCTCTCAAGCTACAAAGGAAGCAATTTGGTTGAAGAACTTACTCTCAGATATCGGTTTGAATCAATATGCTCCGACGACATTATTTTGTGATAATCAAAGTGCCATTGCTTTATCAGCCAACCCTAGATTTCATTCTAGGAGCAAGCACATTGAACTAAAGTATCATTTCGTCAGAAGCAAAGTTCTCAATGAAGAGGTCAGATTGTAACTCTGTAGAACGCAAGATATGACGGCAGATATTTTTACCAAAGCATTAAGTCTGGAAGCACACAACAGATTCTATGTAGAACTAGGTTTGAAGGTCAAGGCATTCAAGGATTCAGATTAAGGGGGAGTGTTGGATTATTCTCCTTCTTACTAATTTGTCATGTATTCAAAAAGCATTCAAATTGTTGGAATACAAAAAGAATTGATTTCAATTTCATGCTCACACTCACTAAGAGGCCACATCTCATATTTTCAAAAATAGTCACAACTAATGTAGTAAAGCTAAAAATGAACATGCTGTAAAGACTTCTTTGTAAAATTTTATATGTCTGAAGGTTATCTTTTCATTAGGTGATATCAAGTTTAGGACCGTAGATCAAAAGTAATACAAACTCACAACTGACACGAGGAAAGGTGTATACACAAGAGAAAACTAAGAGAGGCTTCACAAGCACAATGATTTATTATCATAATGAAATACAAAGTACATACATACATGAGATTGAGGCTTTGACCAATCTAGCTATCAACTAGTTTATTAAGTCTAACAATCTAGAGAGAGAAGAGTGGAAATTATTCATTGTATTCTAACAATGAATGCTCCATTCAACTTCATTTGTTTGGAGTCTACTTCGTCATTTTTTCTACCATGGCATAAATTGCAATCTAAATTTGAAATAACAAAGAGCTATTTGAGAGCTTTAGGAAGAAATAAATTATTGAAGGTTTGACAAATGCTTATACCTTACTTTCAACTAATCTAGATTCTTGTTTACCAAAACCAAATGCCATACATATCACAAATACATAATTAATAAATGATGCCCGTAGTATATCAAAGAGTATCTCAGCCAGCATAATGTTCCCATTCCCCCCAATTGTAAGCCTCAAAACCTCATGGCTAGGTTGCACTCATATAGGGAGACTCAACTCTTCAATATTAGCATTCATTTAATTTGGAATAAAGTACAATAAAATTCTCTCTAACAACATCCCTTTGAGCACATGAAGTTTTTTCCAATGTGTCAAATGGGTACTTTGCAAATAAGTCATATCCTGTATCAATGTTTTGGACAATATAGCGGCCTTTTAGATTTGGAAAGATTTAGTAAAAAAATCCTCTAGTGATTTACCTTTGCTTTTACTTTAGTAATTCACTTTTGATACAACAATGATAGAGCTCCCGTTTTGAAGATAGGTTGTTCTATTACAAGCCTCCACCCAAAATGAGTTTGGCAAATCCATATGCATACACATAACTCTAGCATTCCCCCTAATGGTCATGTTCTTTTGCTTTGTTACACCTTTCCTGATGCAATTGTGGGCATTGTGGGTGAATCATGCATGTATAGTAACTTAAACATCGATTGCTCAAGCAATCCTCTTTTAAGTATAAAAATATCTTATCACTCATGATAATTGCGCTTAACTTACCTTGATGTGTCTACCCAACATTAGAGGATGACACTTTTGTTTCTTTTCTGGTATGACAAGGCCAATTGATGTCAACTAGAAACTTAGGCAATACCAAATATGGAAATTAACTACAAGTAACGTCCACGCATAGATTGGGATTTGAGCTAAGGTGTTCATTGGTACACGTAAAACTCTTATCAAACTGAATGGGACACTTTTCTGTATTCCAAGTTTGCATTGACTTGATTAATTCAGGGTTCACGATCATGTGAGTTGATGAAAATTCACTTGGAGAATTGAGAATATATATTGGGTAGGATGAGATTCCCTGTTTATCTCGATATTCACATTTCTCGTGTATTGTATTCACCAAATTGTGTCCAATGTCCATCATCTATCTATAATCTACATATCCTTTTTAGCTCATGGAAATGTGAGAGGGCAATATTTGAGGGTGTGAAAGGCAAAAAGCTCTACACAACCATCACGATCACATTGTCCATTTGTTGAATGCCAGTCACTGGCCCACCACAAAATCCCTCTTCTAGATTCGCTCGTCGTCCTCGCAGTCAGTCGCTTGCTCCACTTTTAGGCCTCGGGCCTCCACGTTCTGCCCAGTCTCTTGCGGAAAAAGGTTGAACGATTCAAAATTTTCAAGTGACACGTGAGTAGCATCTAACTGGGCAATCTAAGAATGTATCCGTGTCATTAAGCAACATCGTGCGCTCTGTGTGTGTCTCTCTGTCTTGGATCCTTTCCTTCCTCTTGCAGTGGCTGTTGCAGTTTGTGGAGAGCAATGCAATCTATCTGTGAGTTTTATTCCACGCCATAGCCATAGCCATAGCTACTATTGATGCCACCATCAGCATCCAGATACACCTAGTAACTAGTTGTTCCATCTATCTCTGGCAGGGCCCTCCGTCCTCCACCTACTATTGATCTATCTATCTTTATTTCTTGTCTTACTCTTCGATCGGCTCTAGTTCCGATATTATTGCGTTGTCCGGTTGCAGATCAGATGAGAGCAATTAATGTTCGAACTTCAAATCGAAATCTGAGTATCAGCAGCGATTACCAATTCTCCGCGTTTTAGGCAGCGGTAATTGTGACATGCAGTGGTGTTGAATCTTGATTATTTATGTATGTAGTCACTGCTGGTTTTAGGTAGTTGAGAAGGAGGCGGTGTTAATAAATTTACAGCCAAGGGGTTTGCGGTGTTGATGTGCATCTGGCAGCAAAAGGATTACAGTGGGGGGGGGGGGGGGGGGGGAAGAGAGAGAGATATAGAGAGCGCGCCGCGGTGGGTGGATTGCTGTATCGGATGATGGAGCTTCTAAATTCTGGCTTTGGGTGGTGGTTCAATGCAATAAAGTTCTGGTATTCATAGATTGCTCGCAGCAAAAAATAGCACCCAAAGCCAGAAGCTCCATCATCCAAAGTCAGAGAGTAGGGGCTTATGGTTTTGCGAGAGAGAGAGAGAGAGAGAGAGAGAGAGAGAGAGAGAGAGAGAGAGAGAGAGAGAGAGAGAGAGAGAGAGAGAGAGAGAGAGAGAGAGAGCACCATTTCTAGAGCCAGAAAGAATGGATTCCAAAGGTAGGCCATTTCTGCATGTGATTTATACTGTGATTTGATTTTTTTTCAGAATCATGTACTTGTCTGAACTAGACACTAGGTGCATGGCCACCATAACCAAATTTGGCGTGGTTCAAACTATTTAGAATGCTGAGTTTAAACAACAGCTGATCTTGAGATGGATAAGATTCAACAAGAATTGGGTCTCTGTAGAATCATGTGAAATTGTTCAATCCTATCAGGAGCCATTTTAGATGATCACGAAAATCGTCCCAAGTTATTCTAAGAAATTTAGTTTGACCCCAGCTGATTTTGCACGTGAAAGAATAAGAGTCCAAACTATGAAATTGTGACACCAAAAAGATCGTGTTTGCATCGTATGAGAATCTTAAATGGAGTAAGATGGAGTCGGATCGGGTTAGTTCGGTCTGAGAAACTATAATCTATTTATAGATCCTTCTCCTGAAAAGAGGATCCGTGGAAATTTGGATGATAAGTAAGCAACAGCATCGGCAAGCCATTAGTTTTTGTATATATTCTTCTTGGTTACATAGTCCAATTCTCGCTACATGATGTAGTCTCTTTTTGTGAAATGAAGGACTCGGATCACGCAAAAACAAAAAAAATTTAGTCAAAGTTTGAACAGGTTTTTTTTTGCTAATGTCTGTTCTAATAAATGGAAAAACTGATCAAGGACACGTTTAACTGAATATCACAAGATCCTGTCGATGTGCAGGTTTTCATGGAGATGGCACTGGCAGGGCCGGAATTATTGTCTCCCCTGGACAACTTAGATCGGTCTGAAGAACCTCAGGTTTGTTTTTTTTGTGTTGCGTATATTCAGTAAAAGTAGATCTTTTTGCTACTTATACGTGGTGCCCATTTCATGTGTTTGTGGTCTGAGAGCTATCTAAATCCAATTTCTACACAGTTTGAAAAGATTTTGTCTTGAATTTTGTTACACAAGCTTCATAAAACTTGCCAATCAAGCTTATCTGTAGATATAAATGCCATTGGATGTAGAAGATAAAATGCCATTTTTTTCTACCGATCCGCCTTTTGAATATCCTTGAAGGAATACATTCAGTCTTTGGCTTATTGAGTTGTATTAGGGTTTTCGTTAGAAACTATTTTTAGCCTTCTGCAGATTCCCTCTATTCTAGTTCCTATGGGCTTCTGTGCGGAATAGCAAGAGATTGCAATGGAGGAGCAATAAGCTAGCGTACTTTTTTCAAATAGCTTTTGCAATTCCTAGCCTTCTAGTACCAACCAGGATCAGAAGAGTATACGGGGTCATAAATAAGGGATGACCTATGTGGGGTATTCCTACAATCCCCTAAGGACCCCTAAGGACTATTTTCTGGTCTAATCGTTAGCTGTTCACCCGAGGGATTTTATCCAAACTCCTACATACTGCACTGTTAAAGTCCATCAAGTTTGGAGTCTCAAAAGAACACCCACGCTTTTCCAAAAAAGGCTTTCATACATATGGATTGGAATGGGACAGTGCTCTCAAAAAATTGACAAATACAAACAGGCCAATTGTTAAAATACACATTTTATCACTCCATTTCTAGATTTCTAGGTTTAATAGTGGTTCAAAAGCAATTAGTTTATTTATAAATTTCAAAGTTTACGGTTTCACCTCAGCCTTTTACCAATTTCATAAAAATCTGGTGTGATTTTTAGCTTTGTCGCGGTAGCGGTAAGCTACTTGTGACTATTTGCTAAAAGCTGAGATGTTACTTTTAGGTGAGTTTGAGTGCATATATATATATATATATCATAGTACCCTCTGGTACCGCTGGTATGGTACCGCCGGTACCATATCAGTGGTACCGCCGGTACGGTACCGCCCTGGGATCCGCGGTACCAGGGCGGTACCATTTTTAATATTTTTTTTTTATTTTTTAATATATTTTTAGTAATTTTTTTTTGCATATTAACTACCAAAAAAGGACAAAAAAGTAAAAAGAGGGGGTTCTGGGTGTAAAAAAAGAGGGTACAGTACATGATGCAGGGGACCGTTGCAATGGCACATGGGCACTGCGAGTGAGCAGACCGAGGGGCCAATGGGAGACCAACACAGGGGGGTAGCATCACATGGGGGCAAGTACAGAGGCACATGGGCATTGTGGGTGAGCAGACCATGGGCCCAATGGGAGACCAACACAGGGGGGAGCATCACATGGGGGCGGGTACGGAGGCACATGGAGGGATGATGGGGATCCACATGGCCGATCAGGCTGTGGGGATAAATAGGCACTCACAATGCCATTGTGGTCGGCATTTTCAGAGGCTGTGAGAGGGCTAGTGATAGACAGTGAGAGAGCAAGCGAGAGCCGGTGACAGGCTGTGAGAGGCTGTTTGAGAGCCAGGGTGCTGTGAGAGGGTGTTCAAGGATCAGGGTGCTGTGAGGAGAAGGTCGATCGAGATGGCTGAGCGAATACCACCGAAGCCCGAGGGCGAAGCCAGGAGAAAGCTTGAGGAAGATATCCGAAGGCACAACGAGAGGCATCGGAAGCAAGAGGCAGATATCCGAGAGATGCTGCGACAGACTCGACATCTGAGTACAATGGTAGACCGACTGCTAGAGACAAACTACTGAAACTAAAACAATAGAGCCACAATCAATGCTCTGGCTCTGACTCAGACGAATGCTCTGGAGACAACTCAGGGCCCCGAGCTGACTCTCGCAGCCGATATCTCTGCCTGTCTGGAACTGGCATGGGCTGTGTATCCGAGGGGGAAGACTCGTCATCCTCATCCTCCCAATCAGCCTCCGCATCAGCCCCCAAGCAGGCCAAACCAACAACACCTGCTCCAACTGGCTGTGATACTGCACCTCTACCTGTACCTGGAGCCCTGCGTGGTCGTCCTCTCCTCCCTGGCAGTTTCTGTGCCTTGCCTTTCTTGTTCGGTGCACCCTTGGGCCTGCCTGGTCTCTTGCGGACAAGAGGAGCTGTCAATGCCTCGTCACCCCCATGCAAATCACCTGGCTGGCTAGGCTGGGCCCAAGCTGAGGCCGGCTGGGATAGGGAAGCAAAAGAGGGAACTCCCTGTGCAACTGAGCGAGGAGGATGAGCTCGTGGAGTGTGTGCCCGTGGGGCTGCTGCAGGTGGAGGAACTGGTTGTGCAGGAGGCGAGTACAGTGGCGATATGTACTGAAAGGGGCGCTGTGGTGGCCGGTACTGGTACATCCTGGGTGCTGCCAAAGGAGGAGGATGTGACGTGGGTGCTGCCACTGGAGGAGACACTGTGGATGTGGGCGCTGCAAGAGAAAACCTGGGCACAGATGGTGGCCTGCCATGGAGACCTGGTGCTGCAGAAGTGGACGGCGATGGAGGGGATGCAGGCCTAAATGGCATCGGTGGCACTGGAGGAGCTGTGCGACGCACATACACCCTCTGAGAAGCTGGAGGAACTGTAGGCACCTCATGCGGCTGCTCTGGCTGGGACTCTGTGTGTGGCATGCTGGCAAGAGATGATGGGGGCGCCCTGACACTCGGCATCTGCAAGGCCTCTGAATCCAATGTGGCAACCAAGTCGGCCAGCTGGGCATCCGAATACAAATGCTCTGGGCTCTGGGACTCATCCTGTGCACCAGCCTCTAAATCATCCTGTGCACCGACCTCTGAATCATCCTGTGCACCAACCCCTGAATCAACCCAAGCCTCATCCCGTGCCTCATCATGTGCACCCTGTAGACCCTGCATGGCCTCCCAATCTGTGCAATGAAAGTCATCAGGTGCCTCCTCTGGTGTGCTGTCGTAGTAACGGCCATGACTCTGTGCTGCACGCATCCAAACATCTGCAGGACCAGCATCTAAACCACTCTGCCCTCTATCAAGAGCCTCCTCCATCATGTCGACATAGGTAGGTATGCCACTGCCCCCCCCCTGTGTGCCCTGCCTGTCTGCCGGTATAACCTGTGCCATGTGTCCCACCTCTGCCACGTGATGCACCTGTGACCCCTGCCCGTGGCGTGTGCCCTGCACCTGTATAATCTGCCTCATCCCTCTCTGGTCTGGCAAACACAACCCGAATGGGCTCATCCTCATCATGCTCATCCTCTGACACTGGCTCATCTGCCTCATACAATGGGGGCTCTCTGTGCTCAAGCCCAAGCTCTCTCTCTCTCATCTCGGCAAGCTCCCTCTCTCTCTCTGCCATCAACTGTGTGCCCAGGTCATCTGCAGGCATGGGATGGGTGCTGTCCGTAGGCAAGTCAACCTGGCGCTCCAAATCAGATATCTTCGTCTGCAAGGTTTAAAATTTGCATGTCAGAGAGACAACTTTTTCAAGAAATGAAATCAACATACCAGGAGTCAACCAACATGCTATGAAAGACTAGCTTATCACCTGCAATGCGCTCGTAATGGTCGGAAGCCTCCTGGCGAGACGTGCGTTGGTGCTACAGAACACCAACCGCTCCAACTGACTCACTGACAACCGGTTTCTTCTCCTCGTGTGAATCAGTGCCCATGTGCTCCAATTACGCTCACACACAGAGGCAGCACAGTCCTGTGGTGCGTGCATTGAAATACTTCAGCACATTGTGGCAAAGGTGAAACTTCAACGAAACACAAAAAATGGAGGATAAAATGAGATGCATACCTGAGAAAGGACACGCAGTGCAAGACGCTGTATAGATGGGTATGTGCTACCGAACATGGTCCACCAGGTAATGGGTAGCTGCCTCCTCTCTGGATCCTGGGCAGCCGGGTGGCCGAATGTGCCCATGCCGAAACGAAATGCAGCGAGCTCCTCCATGAGCCTGATAGGATCCAAACCTATGTGTGGACCCACCCTGTGAATGTACTGAAGCCAATCGGCCTCGAGCTCCCTGTCTGCGATCTGTGTCGGAGAGAGGAAGAGGGGATGCAGCATGTGTGCAACGCTGTGGATACTCCTGTGGAAGTAGTTCCATCGCGTCTCCCATATGAACTTCAGCTCTGTCATCCTGCAGGTGAGGGGCATGTGGTTTAGGGCATTACGAAAAAGCTTAACATTGACAGAAAAACAAACTAGCAAGTACTGAAAAGATAAAGGTCAATTGCAACACTGTACCGCTTACCTCTCTGGCTGCAAGATGGGCAGCTGCAGGAACTGTCCAATCCGGTCCATGAGCTCATACACCAGTCCAAGTGTCGACCCCTCGCTGTCAGCCATGCGGAGCACAATGTAGAGTGGTCGAAGCAGTCCTGACAATGTCTGTGCATCCCTCCAGAACTGGTCTCCCCTCACCGTGGAAGAAAAGTGCTCCCCATCCTCAGTGTGCGGAAATGTACTGGCACCCCAAAGATCACTGGCAACCATCTGTAGAAGCTGGGCCCTGCACCTGATCAAACGGTCGATGACCACCAAGTCGAATGCAAAGCGCGTGGGGGCTGGCTTACGGAGGTCCAGATGGCTAAACACCCGAAACATGGCAAGAACACGCCTCTTTCTGGTGACAAAAGTCACCAGGAAGAGGGCCTCCCGGACGATGGCTCTAACCCAGGGAAGTGCTCCAATGTCCCCCATCAAAAGGTCTATGCCGTGGGCTGCACAGGGGGTATGAACAATATGAGGGAACTCGGCCTCTAGCAGTACACCCATCTGAATGCAGTTCGTGGCATTGTCCGTCACCACCGTGACGACATGCTGTGGGCCTATGGCTAGGATGGAAGACCTGATGACATCAAACATGAACTCTGCAGATATGACTCTCCCCCCCCTGCTGCAATCCACTGCCCTCAAAAACTGTGTGCCCATGCAGCTGGAGACCAGTATGTTGAGGATCGGCCTCCTCCTGACATCAGTCCAGCCATCGGACATGATGCTGCAACCGTAAGTGGCCCAGTGCCGACGCAGAGGCTCCATCTCTCTAGACAAGGACTCGACCCTATCCCTCAGCATGTGTGTGCGGACAACCTCTGAACTAGGGACTCTCCAGCTAGGGCTGACAGACTTTGCAAGGCGGAAGGCCCTTCTGAAGGGCTCAGAGTCGGTGATGGCAAAGGGCAGGTTCAGCTCGTAAACCAGACTGGCCACGGCCTGTGTGGCCTCTCTGTCCATGTGCGGCTGATGCGCGCCGCGAATGGTCTGCTGCACGAGGGCTCTCCCTGGTGGACGACGGGTGGTGGACCTCCAGCACGGTGCACCAACCGTGACGGGAATGGACGATGACGCGACAGGCTGGGCGCTGGTGGATGCATCGGCTGTAGACGTGGAATGGGGAGAGTGGGATGCACTGGCAGGGATGGGTGCAGCAGCATAGGTGGGGTGCACTGGTGGAGGGGCAACATCTGGCATGGGGTACGAAAACTGCTGGCTGAGGAGGTCATCCGGATGGGAAGGGAAGGAAGAAGGGATCTCTTCCACATCCTCGAAGGCCCGCCCAGTACCATCCTGGGCCTGCTCGGGTGGCGGAGAGTCCATGAGAAAGTCGTAGACTGGTGGAGTGCGAGCAACGGTGGGTGGTGGTGGAACCGCAGTGGCAACTGTCGGACGCGATGGGACGGGATCCACCGGAATCTGAGCAGATGGGGGTGCATGAGGCAGAGCTGTCTGAGGGGCAAAGGGACCAGAGGAGGATGCACTCCCTCTCCTCGTGCGTGCCAGCCAAGCAGGCAGCAACTCTGGGTTAGTCACATAAGGAGCGGTGCAAAATCGGAGAACGCCCTCCGAAATGGTGTTCTCCCCTGCCACGAGCCGCGGCCCGTAGGTGTCCAATAGTCGCTGCCTGTCGGGGACGGTCATGCTGCCACAAGGGGCAGCATTCAAGGTGGCACCATTTTTGGCGCGTGCACCGAGCAGATGGCCTTTAAGGCGAGTGAGGGATGCAGCAAACTCGACGAGACAGTATCGGCAGCGCACGATCTTCTGACCGGTCTTGTTGGCCTTGTCGGCAACCCGCCTGACAATGTCTACCTCGTCCCACAGACCGGAAAGGTCGGATTGCACCATTGCGATGGAGAAAACTAAGGACAAAACGCTGGAAAAAAAACAGCAGGGTACACTATGTGAGAGACGCTGAAAATGGGCGAAGGCAGGTTCTTGCAAATCAGATGCAAGGCAGGGCGGTCTGTGGGCGAAGGGCGACGCAAATCAGACGCAAGGCAAGGAAGACAGGGCAGCAAAACCAGTAGCGAAGGCAGGGCAACGATGGCTGGAAAAAAATTGGGAGAGAAGAAGCGAGGGGGGCGGGTAGATTAGGTTTAAAAAAATTTCAAAAAATATTAAATATTAATTATATTAATATATTATGGTACCGCGGTACCATCATGGTACCGCGGTACCAGTACGGTCCCGCGGTACCGGGATCCGCGGTACCCAGTACCGCGGGACCTATGATATATATATATATATATATATATATATATATATAGAGAGAGAGAGAGAGAGAGAGAGAGAGAGAGAGAGAGAGAGAGAGAGAGAGAGAGAGAGAGAGAGAGAGAGAGAGAGAGAGAGAGAGAGAGAGAGAGATGCATATTTCAAAATGCAATTTTGATTTTTTTTTAATTTTGAACAATTTAAATGCTAAGTTTGCATAAGGCAAAGATTCTCGTAATCACCTTGTTATAAGGTTGCTTTGAAATTTTTGTTTGACCACTGCAAGGGGGGATCCATACGTAGATCTTTACACCTATATACTAGGTAATCCGTCCCAGTTGAATCCCCAGTTTTGTCATCCATTCCCTATTGTAAAATGAGCTAGGGATATTCGATTCACATTCCTTGTTTACTTTTGTGGTCAGGTTGCACAAAGTTTGTTCAAGCAAGGCAAGGAAATACCTATTCAGCGATCAAAGAAGGCATTTGAACTTTTCAAAAGGTCATCTGTGAGAAGGGGTGTTTCAAAATACATCGAAGATTTGGAAAGTAATTCTAGTCCAGGTAGGGTTGCCAAAAAGGCTGCTTATTTTGAAGAGTATCCAAATCAATCTTTGCAAGAAAGGCCTCCAACTAGTTCTCATCCGATCAGCAAAGAAGGTATAGTTGAAGCAGGAGTTCAGACATTTGATGGAATGGCTTCATCTTCAGAAATTGAGAAACACAAAGAGGCCTTGAGAACTGTACAAGAGTCTGGAGATTCCTGTATGTTGGACCATGTGAGTCTAAGTGAAGGTGTCACTTCAAAATACCCTGAAGGAAGCACAGGTCCAGCAGAGAATTCAAGAGAATGGAACTTACCTGCAAAGGAATCGATTGTAAACAGCATTCAGAATTGTGATCAGCAGACCTATGAGGTTTCTGCACATGTTATTGGACTGGACAATGGAGTGGCAAAAAGTGGCTTGACAGAAGAAAGTCAGCATGATCTACAACTCCAGGTGGTTATTCTAAGTCTGTTATTTTGCTTTCTCAGCTTCAGGTAGATTTGTGCATTAAACTATAATGTGAAGAAAAGGATCATGAAATCAACTTGACCTCATGCTCAAATGGTTTTTTTCTATTATTGCTGCAGTTTACTACATCCATGGAGAATAAATCTATGATGTAGACACCAGGCTCAAATGCTACAAAAAACTATTAAAAAAAGACATTTAGAGCATATAGAAGTACATTCTGGTAGTCCTTGTGACTGAAGGACAATGGGCTTGAAAATTAAAATCTTTGAACACGGAATTTGTAATCAAATCTGGACATGGAATTTTTAATGAAAACAATTTAGATCATCTAATTTAGGGGAGTAATCTCCTGCTGCTGAGATTTATTGCTTCTTGTTTCAAGCTTTTGTTTGTGTGTATGGGAAGCGGATGCTGCGTCCGAACGCGCGTCCGCGTCCGGACCCGGACGGGGGTGCATACGGGGTCCGGACGCGTCCGTTTTTTTTTTTTTTAATTTTTAATTTTTTTTATTATTGTTTTATAGCCTTTAAAAACTAAAAATAAATAAAAATAAAATTGGACGCGTCCGACCTCACGTCCGGGTCCGGACGCCAGACGCATTGCCCGTGTCCGGCCCGGACTCACATGTCTGCTAGTATAGCCAAATAGAGGGATATAAGTCTCTTGGTTACTTAACATGTATCATCTTCATACCGGAATAAGTATACCAACATTGTCCTCTATTAGGCTCCTATCCAAACTTTTGAGTTCTTGCAGTTCCTGTAAGCATTAGTAATGATGCTCTATGCTCATCGGGATTGTAGTAAAATTTGATTTGTTGGAAGTTGGTTTGCTTGAGCTCTGTGTTTTAAAATTTGTATGTCATTGCCTGCAATTTCTGTTTGTGATTATAAAAAACAATGTCATCAACTTGTCATTTTTTCCGAAAAATGCCATTTCTTGTGCTGTCTTTTTATTGCTCATTATGGTGTCTTAAGATTTGAGTTTTGATATGGGATGCTTACTTGAAGGACAAAAAATCTGGTTCAATTGAAGTTCAGAAAAAGGCAGCTGGGAATGTGCTGAAACTACCCAAAAACAAGGTCTTGTCCTCTTCAGTTACTACATCGAATGTTTCTCCAAAAGATCTAGATAGCGTTGGTTCAGCCAAAGGAAGAAAGGTTGTCGATAAAACCGATTCATCACCGTCCACACCACTGACACAGAATGGTGTACGTCCTCCTGCTGCAAAACTTTACGTTACAGTCCCTCGGCCTTTCACTTTAGCAACAGAAAAGAGGGCTACACTTGGAATTGAAGCTGGAAATAGAGAAAGTGCTAAATCTCCAGCAATTGCTGTTGATAGCAGTGATGCAGTAGGCAGATCAATTGGGGATACTTCTGAGGTGAAAGTTTCTGTGTGAGTAAAATCCAACCTTAATTTTGTAAATGTTAAGGCCACTTAACTGCTGAACATAATTTTCAGAAATTGGAACTTATTTTACATTGAGAGCTCAAAGAGTTCTAGAGCATGTAAACATCATCCATTCTGTCCAATTCGTCTAATCAACAAGTTAATCATTCAGTGGTGACTCGTTAGTGAGTAATAAGTATTGAGAATGGATTGTTAAAGCTTGAGATGACCAACAAAACTAGTAGTGTTTCTTTACAGTTTCTAAGCGTTTTCTTCTTTGGAGCTTTTTTTTTCATTTGTTTAAGTAGGCTTGTAGGATATGTTAATCATATGGATGGCTATGTCCCTATTCACAAGCTGAAAATCTTGATGAGATGTTATTTTTTGCAAAATTTTCTGCCATAAATTTCAGTGCTGCAACCAGTAAATGATAAGATGACCATGTCTGTCTTCTTGGTCTCTCTGTGCCAACGAAAGAGAATTTGCTATGATTGTATGCAAGCTTGCAACTTGACTGTCCTGTCTATGTCACTTTAAACATGAGGGTTGTTGAATTAGTACTGCCCATGGGTTTAGCAAAAAGACAAAGATAACTGGAAAAGTTTGTGTTTGGCACCTTTCACAACCTAGGCTGTCACATTAGACAATGTGTTAGTATTTAGCAAAACGCACCAGGAGACACTTCAATTCAACATGTGGAGAATCGATCTTCAAACTTCAGGAAAACTAGAAGAACTAGTAAGTGTTACTGCTTCATTTCTCTTCTCATTTCACTATATATCCTTGGGCAGTATTTCCCTGTAAAGAATCCTTCAGCGAAATGCTTCTGTTAGCTGGTGATAACTTATAAAGAGAGTAGCTGGTTTGCAAGGAGTTTCTAACTATTAGCACCAATTGAGTAAAAATTGTGCATTCAAGTTCTTAGCTTAATAAGTTTCTTGCCTGTACGTCTCAGGCATTGGCAATGCTGTTAGTTGGTGATAAGTTATAGACAAAGTAGCTGGTTCGTAAGGAGTTTGTAACTATTAGCAGTAATAGACCAAGAATTGCGCATTCAGGTTCTTAGCTTAATACGCTTCTTGCCTGTATGTCTCAGGCATGACCAAGGCTGACTTAGAAAAGTAATTAGCATCTATCAGGCTAGAGTTAAGACTGCTACAAATTCATTTGTGGCAGATGGTGTCCTTGTTGAACAGTTAAAGTTAGAAAATTACAGTCTTGCAAGGACATTGTAATGAAATAGATGATAGATGATAGTAGATACGAATAAGATTTACTAGAAAATTTCTCGCTGTTTTTCTCTGTTTCTCTTTCTGAGTTTTGTTCACGAGAAATTAAATACTAAGATGCACTAGATATAAGCTAGATGTTAAGATTCATTTTTGCGGGTCTGAATTTCAAATTGCTGACCGTATCAATTTAAAGAGATTGGTTTTAATTACATCCAGGCAAAAAAAAAAATTCACGACACCGAGCGAAGACAAGAGGGTGCTGTTTTTGTATCCTTTCAGGCCCAATTTATTTCATTGTTTTGCTAACATGTTTGAGAAAGTACTAAGCGTGATTATTTACAAGTGACTCTCAATCGGAATATCACAAGTGACTCTTAAGCGGATGCAGAAAGGTTCAAAGGGCAGAAGTTTCAGCTGTTTAGTTTATCTCTGGACTAGTTTCTTAACTTGGAGAATGCAAACTGCTAGAAAAGCTCTAGTAACATGCAGCCAGCATTTGAAATTCCTGTCTTCATTTTGTTACCATTTCTGTCCCAATGATCTGGTAATCTTCATTATCAATGATCCAGAGGATACATAATTTCCATTTTACGTTTGTGCGGATGACATTAAACAATGTTAAGCATTTTGAGCTGTTCTGATGTCCATGCTGGTTCAAGAGTCAGTACATTGCACTTTTGGATCCTGGTTTTTGGAGATGCTTTGAAATCCAAAGCTGTTCTAGGAGAAGGCAAAGAGTGCTGTTTGAAGAAGTCACACATTGGGGTATGGTAAAAAGCTCTGCAGCACTCAGTTTTTTAGATGATAATTGAAGAGCTTCTAAAAGCGGGGGGCCTCTTTTTGGTACATTGACTAATGGTACCCAGGGGTGAGCAGCACTAGAATTGGGGAGTGGGGACTTGAAAGCGTTAAAGGTCATTTTAATTCATTTATAGATTTTTATTTCAAATTATTGATGTTTATGCTGTATTGAATTCTATTCTCTAGCACTGATTTTAACTTTATTCGTGCCAGATAAGTACACCTTATAAAGATTTTGGTTTGAATTTTGGAAAAACATTGGAAAAAACCACGTTTTAGACTTACTGAAAGAACAAACTCGATATGTATGGAACAGCTTTCCATATGTAGCCTTTTTCGTATGCCACAGAACTATGCTTCAAATCATAACATTTGAACATTCAGAATTTGGAGTGTAATCTTTGACTGCTAATAGACCTGTTGTATCAAGTAACACTGCAGAAGTAAAGGACAGCAGTCAGTTGACAAGCAGCCGTGGATTCAACTTCAGATGTGATGAACGCGCGGAGAAGAGGAAAGAGGTACGATTTTTGCAGTACACTACATGATATAGCATTCTTGATCCTAAAATCGGTAGTGCTTCATTTCAGAACAGGAACTAGCTTGGATAGAATGTCTCTCTCCTTAAGTCACTTCTGATAAGTTCATAGTGTTATCCTTTTAACTTGCAATGTTGCTGGTATAGCATGCCACCTTTTTGTTGAATGACAATGTCTGATGTTCTTCATATCTCAGTAAGTTGATTTTTAAGTTCCACTGACTAATACCTTTGTTTTTGAAAGTCCAAAGTTTTATGAGATTACAAGAAAATAAGTTCTTGATAATCATGCTGATGTAAATCGCTTCTCCTTTGTTGTTTCCACTTACGGAGCATTGAAAGGTAAGGGCCGACTAAACAGATGTGTTGTACTTAAAACATGGGTGAATGCTGTAACTCAAACAAGTACCATATATTACTTTGGAACCAAATAAAATAGCTACATTCCAGTTTCATGCTTTCCTCTAATCGGGAATTTTTTATGATCATCTTGTTCTAAGTTAAACATTTCTAATGTTTAATATGCATGACTAAGTTCTTGAAAATTGTCAGCCGGTCAGCTGCTACTCTGCTTATTGGTCAGATTACTCAGATACAAAGACATTTGAAAGACTTGGGAGTGTCAAAGTTGGCTGATTAATATGCTTGAAAGGCTGTGTTCTGAGTTTGTTTGTGGTAATTTACAGTTCTACTCAAGACTAGCGGAGAAACTGAATGCTGTAGAGGCCGAGAAAAATGAGATTCAAGCAAAAACAAAGGTAAGTCAAAGACTACTGTTCATCTTTTTCTGATTTCAAGTGGGTAAGCGTCATCGTAGAGTTTTGGCATTTATTGACAAACTTTCAAGAGCAAATAATCGTTTGTGTATTCCTACAGCATTATGTAAGGAGGTCTAGTTGAATGTTGTTGTGCGAGATAGCTGTGCAGTTTTTGTATGAAGGTGACGTTTCTGCTTCCAATTCCTCTTTGAAATGGTTCTTTTGCAGGAAGAGATGGATGCAAAAATTAGGGAGCTCCGAAAGAGTCTAAATTACAAAGCTAACCCTATACCAAGTTTTTACCAGGAGCCTCCTCCACCAAAGGTTCCACTGAAGAAGGTGAGTTAGAAATTGCACCTACTATACCTGCATAACATCAAATCTCAACTTCTGTGCCGAATTTTGTTCGATTTTGAAGGCTTGCAAACAACGTGATTCTTATCAGGTCTTTTGAGCTTGACACAGATTCCACCCACCCGTGCCAAATCTCCAAAACTTGGACGACGGAATGCTACTGGAAGCCTGATCCGATTGTGTCAATTAGCAGGCCATGAGAATGATAATCACGGCAGTTGTTTTCTCTCAAAATCTGTGGACTCTAGCCATGACAAGGTTGTAGGTCTAGCGGAACCGAAAGATCTTCGAACTTTTATAAAGAATAACACCAGAAAGATTTCCTCTGTTAAACCTACTGATGCTCCAGTGAAAACTAGATCTGAGGACAACGTTCTAAAGAGGTTAAGTCATTCAGCTGATTCTTCAAACTCAGGTTCGTCTTCCGATATTCTTAAAAGGGAAAGCAATAGCTTCTCACCTTTGGGGAACATCTCTTCCGGGAGGATACCATTAAGCGCTTCCAGAAAAGGGGAAACTGGTAACACTACTACTCGTGAGAGGGACTTCTATATCACGAACGAACAAAATAGCAGAGGTCATGATACATCATGTCGTGAGCATCATTTTGCGCGCAAGTCAAGAGCAAGCAATGTTTTTCAGCATACCTTCTCAACCGCAAATGAAGATGAAGTCTCTAAGAACAGAAATAACAAGCGAGAACAACTTACGGCAAGCACACCAATCGTCGACGACTTAAGACAGGTGAACTCCGGAAATAGTTCGACTGAGCATTCCATGGAACAACCTTTGAGTTAAGCTGATGGAGATTCAAACGTTGCTGCAGCATCCTAGAAAAATCTATCGGTAATCTACTTCATTCATTTGCGGTAGTTTTCTTCATTCTGTAATTTTGTCAGCAAGAGGAGAGGCTTCGTTTTCAGTTCCTTGAGCTTGATGCAGATAGGCGTCTTTGCCAACCTGAAGATTCTGTCAACCACACATGAAACAAAGTATGTTGCTTTCCACAAATTTTTGTTTCACTTGTTTCTTGAAGATGCTGGCTGATCTTTGCCAAGAAATTTCCAAAGACATGTAACGTGATTTGCATCACACAGCATCTGACATAATAAAATATTAATGAAAGAGTAGCAGAGCTTGAACTTGTACTCCAAAAGTATCTATGCTATATTTGTGATTTAGACAACGGTGTTTGCATTATCAGCTCAAATTAGTTTCTGCTGGTTATTTCTGTATTGCAAGTTTCCTTGGTTGTTATGTCGGCTATAATTTTACACATAACATTAATATAGTTGCTGCTGGTTATGTCTTTAACTCCAACACATATTTCCCACACTGGCTGACATTGATAGAATTTGATACTATTTCCAAGGTGGAGATGTAACCTGTAGGAGAGCTTTAAGAAATCATTTCATTCTATGAAGTTTTTTCAGAGATTTGAATGGAACTTGTTGGGCTTATTCCATGGAGATATCTCATAAGTTTTCGAGCTTCAAAGCTACTATTTAATTCCACATCCTTCGTTGCTCCTGCTTAAGTAACCGTTTGCAATATAAATTATGAAGTGAACGGATGTATGAGTTACCCTCAAAAATGTTGAATCATGAAATCCATTCCATGCAGGAAATCTCATCCAGAAATTTTAAGCATTGCACAATGTATTCCCTAGTGACCTTTTCTCTTGAGCCCTAAAGGATGGCCAAGATACCCCCTACAACATCTTTTATGCTTTTTGGTGTTATCAACTCGTGGGATCAGAGAGAATAGAACATGGGTGCAATGAGCCAATTGAAGCACAATACAAGATGCACTATGTGTGGGAAGATTGGCCATCTTTTATGGGAGGATTTCCAAACGAAAAAGTCATTGGGAAAAAAAAGACGATTAATGCTAGCCAACATGAATACTCTCTCTCTCTCTCTCTCTCTCTCTCTCTCTCTCTCTCTCTCTCTCTCTCTCTCTCTCTCTCTCTCCACTTTGTCACTTCTAGTAACTCAAGGTGGATCACTTGAGACTGTAGGGTGTTCTTTACGGCATCCTATTATGAGTCAATATAGTGACAACACTTCTTCTTTTTTGGTGAAGCTCCTATTTCTCGTAGTTTTTGAAAAATAAATAATCTCTTGAAATACACGGTGCATTTCAAGAACGTCCTTAACTTTTATGACCCAAAGAATTGTAGGAGCTTTTTCGTGTTTTGGTAAGTTGAATTTGTTTGGCAAATGGAATCAAAACCTTGATCTCAGAGAGGGAAATTTGGTCTAACCAATCCACTACTTATTGGAGGATGCTATAGAATTTTCAAGCAGCGCGCTCTATGATAAGTTGATAATCTTATTGGTAAAACCTTTTATTGCTAGTAAAGATGAGACATTTCATATAAGAGAATTGTCTATTTAGATAACTTTATTGGTGGTATGATTCATTCAAAAAAAAAAAAAACTACCACAGGCTAATTGTGATATGGGGTAACTTGACAAGTTTTGATGAGCCACACCACATGAGCCTTTGTAATTTCTTATATGACACAAAAATTTATTCCTTTAAAAGCTATGAAAAAAATATATATTCACTTCACCCAAATTGATCAAATGATTTAAAATGTGCAAGAAACTTTTTTTTATCTCCAGAAACTAACTTTGAAATATATCTGAGAATACAAGATTTCACAATTTTGCAATGCAATATGTTTCGTTGGTTTTGAATACTTAATAGTCACTAATTTTGGATACTTATATTTTTTATAATATCAAATATTCACATCTTTTTATTATTTTCGAATATTCATGACTTTGGGATGATCATGACATTCACAATTTCAATACATACCAATGATACTTATCAATTCATAATATTGACGTCACGATTTTTTTCTTTTGCAAAATCGTTAAGTTACTATTATATGTCAACAACATGTACAGAGAGATGTTTAGAACAGAAAGTTCAGAGTAATTCTTAAATGGAAGACTATACAATCATCAATGGAAACAAAATATACAACTAACAACTATAGCAGATGCATGGCAAACACCCAACAACAAGTCTCAGGAATGGTTCATCAGTCAATTCCTCCAAGAACAGCAAGCCGAGTGCGCACACAACCTAAGTCTGCCTGTCTTTTGATATAGGAACCGACAACAGTCGAAGAGGCACTTAGCCAACCAAACTCTGATCTTTGGAGAGAAGCCATGGGCAGAGAGTATTCCTCTCTAATAAAAAACCAGACGTGGTCATTAGTCGAAACTTCTGTTAGCTTCAATATCATCGATTGCTAATGGATCTTTAAGATCAAGTACAATGCCAATGGAGCGATTAATAGAAGGAAGGCAAGACTGGTAGCATGAGGATTTACTCAGATTTCCAACGTTGACTACAGTGAGACTTTCAGTCCAGTAGTCAAGCATTCATCGATCCGAGCCCTCCTATCATATGCTGCAGTAGCCGACCTTGAAGTACATCAACTTGATGTGCAAACAACTTATCTAAATGGAGTTATAGAAGAAGACATCTACATGATCCAGCCCGAAGGATATATTCTAGAAGGTATGCAAAATCATGTTTGTAAACTCCATAAGGCACTTTACGGCTTAAAACAATCTGCCAGAGCTTGGTTTCAGAGAATCAACACATTCCTCATCCAACAAGGTTTTCAACCAAGCATTGCTGATTGCAACGTCTATTCCAAGTCGGTGCAACAATCCTTCATTATCATCACCTTATATGTGGATGATACATTGCTTTTTAGCAACAATACCAATTTGGTTAAGGATGTTAAACAAATGTTGTTTTCTAAGTTCGACATGACTGATATGGGTGAAACTCACTTCTGTCTGGGCATTCAAATCCACCGAGACAGAGCGAGACAACTGATTTATATTACTCAACAAAGGTATCTTCACAATGTTCTTGACAAATATAATATGATGAACTGTAAGTTAGCCCACTCACCGATGGATCCAGGCCTGTGTTTGTCAAGGGACCAATGTCCTCAGACCAAATAGGAAGAGGAGCAGATGAGAGAGTATCCTTATCGATTGATACTTGGATTTCTCATGTACGCAATGGTCTATACAAGACCTGACATCTCTTTTGCAATAAGCTCACTCAGCCAATTTATGGCTAATCCTGACATTATCCATTGGAAGGCTCTCATAAGAGTCATAAAGTATATTCGAGCTACCATGGACCAGTGCATTTGCTATAGAGAAGTCAACAACGACAATCTTCATCAGATCAGTGGATATTTTGATGCAAGCTGGGGAGGAGAAGTAGACAATCGTAAGTCCACATCTGGATTTACATTCTTCTTCAACGACGGTCCTATCTCATGGAACAGTCGTAAGCAAACCTCTGTCACTCTTTTATCTATAGAAGCATAATACATTGTTGCTTTTCAATCTATTAAAGAAGCATTTTGGTTGAGAAATTTACTGGCAAACATTAGTTTGAACCAGTACAGCCCTACAATCATATAATCAGAGTGCTATTGCCTTATCGGCCAACCCTAGATTTCACTCTACGAGTAAGCACATTGAGATCAGATATCACTGTATTAGGGGCAAGGTTCTCAACAAGGAGATAAGCTTAACGTACTGTAGAACGCAGGACATGGCTGCAGATATATTTCCAAAGGCATTAAGTGTTAATGCACACAACAAGTTTTGTGCATTGCTTAGTCTGAAGATCAAGGCATTCACAGATCCAAATTAAGGGGGGGTGTTGGATTTATTTTCTCTACTCTCCTAAATCCTATGTTAATCTGCCTCCATTCATGTTGTTGCATTTTTACTTGTGTTGTCCCACAGTCTGCACATTTGAACTGTTTTTCGGAACAGTTTGCATTTTTACCCGCAATTTTTGACAAGCAAAATATGCGACATTGCATTTTTTACTTGCAATTTTTGACAGACAAAAAATACAACAGTTGCACAGTCTGCATATTTACATGTAAAATTAGACAGGCAAAAAATGCGACAGTTGCCTTTAAAAAAAAAAAAGGCAAAGGTTGCCTTTAGGTAAGGACAAGGCCAAAAGCCAAAGAGTGTCACATTTTTTACATCTTCAAACACATGCAATCTGAGCGAAAACTTGACGTCGCAACCTGCTCACACTCACCCCACGCACTATGCAAACAAATTTGACAGCAACAACAGCTGCCCACGATCTCCTATAGACAACACAACCACTTTTCTACCTTCTTCATCTGCACACATTGTAAAATTTGTGTATATAGTGAATATCATTTCAGTATTCAAATAACGAAGCATGATTTGTAACATGTGAGACAGACATTGTAGATGCTTTCACGCATTGATTCTTTCTTTCAGACAGATTGTCAGTAATAGGTTCATAACCTTTACAAATTGTGATTAGCCTTGTGAAGCACATGGTTACATTCACTATTGTTTTGTGCTCACCTGCATTATTGACCTATATATTTTGTTACACTTAATCTGATTATAGCTTTGTTTAGTTTTGCGTTCAGATTCATGTCAATACTACAATGCTTTTCTATGTTTTGTCTGGCCATCTGATTGATTTGTCTGGTTGTATGCTCATCGCTTCCGCTACCACCACGCATTAAAAGCTCTAAAATTATTATGTTCTTGTGTTCGCCTACTAAGTCACCAGTAGTGCACGCACCGAGAGAATTGAATGGATTGATTCTCTCATTTCTCCGACATCAGAGCATCGAAATTCAACCCAGAATATCGAACCGATCTAGACAGCCTCCATCCCGATTTATGGATGATCTGGCCTGTTACTTTGTGTAGGAACCAAACACAGTTTTGTTGTGTCATCAATGTAGCATAGCGGTCCGAACGCTGGGAGCAGCAACCTCGCCTTCACCTGCATAGCACGAAGAGAGAGAGAGAGAGAGAGAGAGAGAGAGAGAGAGAGAGAGAGAGAGAGAGAGAGAGAGAGAGAGAGAGAGAGAGAGAGAGAGAGAGAGAGAGAGAGAGAGAGAGAGAGAGAGAGAGAGAGAGAGAGAGAGAGAGAGAGAGAGAGAGAGAGAATGCCTAGGCTGAGAAAGGCTTTGGGGGCTCGAGCACCTACCCAAAGCTATTCGATCCCAATGTAGGGAGGGAGTTACGAATAGAGCCACAGCTGATCTAGAACTAAGCTATGAAAGCATCACATAAGCAAGACTTAGCCCTAGAAAGCAGGAAAGAGAGAGATTAAGGAGGCTAAAGAGAGAGATCAATATCATCAGTTGAATGACAAATGACACAGTTTCCCTACTTATAGCCAAGAGGAAGCCCTAAAAGGAAGCTTCCAGTGGCTAGGGCCCAACTGGGAGGGATAATAGTGCGCCCTCCAAGAAGGCCCCCACTCTCCAGTAATATGTCCAAATAGCCTAATAATGAATAATAAGGCCAAAGGCCAACCATATAGTCTGAATGTCACTAATGAATAAAAAAGGACCCAAGGCCTGCTTACGCATAAAGTAAAGTAACTGTAAATGTAAATGGACGCGGCGAATGTAATGAGCCGAGTCCATAACTCTCCCCGACACAAAAAAAAGACCCAACTGTCGAAAAGATAACCGGATCAAGTAGCAGCAAGCCCTGGTGCATCAACAGCTAGAGGAACATCTGATGTAGAGGAATCAACAAGTGCAGCAAGAGCACGAGCCTGATCCACAAGTAACGGTGTATGATAAAACACATCAATAGGCTCCTATGTGGCCTCCTCAATAGGACGACCATCCCACTGGACCAAAAACTGAATTTGTCGGCGGCTTCGACTATGGTATAGACGGACCTGTAATATAGCAGCAGGTAAAAATGAAAATAACTCTGGAGCAGTAGGAAACTCAGCATCACAAGGAGCGTCATCCTCAATAGCAGCACATAGTAAACTGACATGGAATACATCACAGGCGCGTGTGGAAGCAGGAAGCTGTAAGCGATATGTAACTGGACTAAGAACCTCCACAATGCGATAAGGCCCATAATAACGTGGTGCAAGCTTCTCAGTAGAAGCATGGCCCTGGACAAAATGATGACGTGCAAACCGTAAGCGGAGATAAACCATATCTCCAAGCTGAAACTCAACATGGCGGCACTGACGATCAACTGAGGTCTAATAACGCTGCTGAACATGTTGTGAATGAGAACTGGCCCGAGTAATAAGCTCTCGAGCACCTGAGAGAAAAGATGCAAGTGTAATAGGTGTATCCTCAGGAGGAAGAGGAATGCCAGGTAAAAGAGGTGCATAGCCATGAGATAATAAAAATGGAGAGATACATGTGCTGGTACTAACAGAGCTATTATAGCTATACTCTGCTAAACATAAATGCTGATCCCAATCCTTCCCTGAAGGAGTAACAAAATGACGTAAATAATCCTCAAGGATTCTGTTAAGGACCTCAGACTACCCATCAGAAGTAGAATGATAAGCAGAACCCATAAAAAGCTGAACATCCAAAATACGCATAAGCTCTGTCCAGAATATAGATGTAAACTTACTATCCCGATCAGAAAGGATAGTACGAGGAAATCCATGCAGGCGAAAAATCTTTGATAGGAACAAACATGCACACTGCTCTGCTGTGATAGTACTGTGAACTGGGATAAAATGTGCATGTTTCGAGAACCTGTCAACTACCACCATACATGAATCGTGACCACGCTGGGTATGGGGAAGGCCAAGGATAAAGTCCATAGATATATCGGTCCACTGGCGATGAGGAATAGGCCAACTCTGGAGCAAACCAACAGATTTAGCACGGGAGTACTTATTACGAAGATAGAAAGGGCAGGTACGAATAAGTACAGCAAGCTCAGATTGAAGAGAGGGCCAATAGAAATGGTCTTTGAGACGAGCATAAGACTTCTGAAAACCAAAGTGACTCCCAACAGGAGAGGAATGAGCATCCGACAACAACTGGGAACGGATACCCAAAGAACTAGGGATACAAAGAGAATCATAATGATAAAGACGATTGTCAATAATGGAGGACTGGACGAAACAGGTGGGGCAGAACTATAAACATCATGAAAATCAGAACATATAAGGTATGCTGCAGGTAGAGCATCAAACCATGAAGGAATAGTAGAAACGAGTGTATTTAACAAAGCTGGAAGACGAGATAATGCATCAGCAGCAGTGTTAGCACGACCAGGACGATACAATATGGAGAAATTAAAAGACTGTAAAAACTGCAACCAACGAAATTGACGATCACTAAGGTCACGTTGAGAAAACAGATAATGTAAAGACTGGTGATCAGTAATAATGTCAAATGGGACTCAATACAGATAATGACGCCACTTCTTAAGAGCATAGATAATAGCAAGAAGCTCTTTCTCATGCACAGAATAACGTTGCTCATAAGAGCGAAGACGACACGACTCATAAGCAATAATACATTGTGACTGGCGAAGTAAAGCACCCAAACCAACATTACTAGCATCAGTCTCAACAAGAAACTTCTGATCAAACTGTGGTAAACACATAACGGCAGCATCAACAACAGCACGACGAAGAGTATCAAACGTTGTCTGACAATCAGGAGTCCACAGAAAAGTACTAGACTTCTTCAAAAGTGCATGAAGAGGAGCTGCGATAGTGGCAAAATGAGGAACTGGACGACGAAGATGAGTGGCTAACCCAAAAAATATACGAACATGATGAATATCAGTAGGTATAGGCCAATCTTGGATGGCCTGAACCTTATGAGGGTCCAGACGAATGTGACCATTACAAATAAGAAAACCAAGAAACTCAATCTCAGAAACAGCAAAAGAACATTTGGACAACTTAGCAAATAACTGGAGGTGTACAAGTAATTGAAAGACGGAGGAAAGATGGGCAACATGCTCAGCAAGAGACTGACTAAAAATAAGAATATCATCAAAATAAACCAAGACACAATGACCAAGAAGCGGACGTAAGACGTTATTCATCACATTCTGGAACGTAGGAGGGCCATTAGTAACACCAAAAGGAAGCACACGAAATTCATATAGACCAAGATGAGTACAAAAAGCAGTCTTATGTTCGTCAGAAGGGTGCATCTTGATTTGGTAATATCCAGAACAAAGGTCTATCTTGGAAAAGATTTTAGAGGTACCGAGCTGGTCAAAGAGGTCATCCATGTGTGGAATAGGGTACTGATTACGAATAGTCAACTTATTTAAAGCACGGTAATCAATACAAAGGCGTTTGGTACCATCTTTCTTATTAATAAGGAGAACAGGAGCACCAAAAGGGCTATGACTAGGAACAATGAGACCCTGATCTAACAAGGCAGTAATATGGAGCTCAAGCTCATCACGCTCGGATCGAGACATACGATAAGGGGGACGGGAGGGAGGAGCAGAACCAGAACGCAAATCAATATGATGGTTCACGTCACGTAATGGTGGTAGCGTCGTAGGTTCTGAAAAGACAAAAGCATACTGATGTAATAAGTCAGGAATCACCTGAGGAACATCTGTTGGTGTAGAAACTGGAGGAACTGGTACTGCCCGCTGAACACATAATAAGACAGCACAATGAGCCTTCGGCAGGCTGCGAATAAACTGCTTCTCAGTAATCAACTGGAAGTCTCCCTGAGAATCAATGCCCACAAGTGAGTGTGTAACTGCATCATGTACAAATGTCAATGTCTGTTGTGTCAAGTCCAGTGTATGGCTCCAAGAGATGCAAACCAATCAGCACCAAGGATAAGATCATAACGTTCCATAGGGATAATGTAAAGATCTGCCTGTCCAGAGAAATCTCCAATGCGGTATGGTAAACGCTGGAACATCTGAGAACTAGAAAAAGAATGAGAACTGGCAACCTCAACTGTGAGAGGCTGGGAAGCAGGAACAGGTGAAGCACGGATCCGACTAGTGATATAACTGCTAATAAAAGAATGAGTGCTACCAGTATCAACTAAAGCAATATACTCTCGACCTGTAATACGCGCATGTAACCGAATGGAGCGAGGACCAGGACGCCCTGTCCAAGTAGCATAGGCAAGTTGAGCATGGCAAGTAGCAAGAAGTAAATCAGGGGAAGGCTCAGAGGATAAGTCAGGCTCATCAGAAATATGAATGTAGATATCAAAATCATCTGGAGTAGTGCCCTCATGGTAAAAAACAGCAGTAGTAGTAGGGAGAGGCTGGCGACAATCACAGGCAAGATGCGAAGAACGAGGCCAGAAAGAGTCTCATCCATGCGACGAAACTGATCGGATAAGGTTTCCTGAGTAGTCTCACTCGGGGTAGGTGAATGTGCCATAATGATAGTGGAAGGAATAGACGAAAACTTGAGGGAGCGGACTCTTGTCGTCACCCCAAATTAGCCTATTACAACCAATATTATCACAACTGAAAAAAAACAGACAACAATGAACAATGGAGAAGCTGTAAAAATGCGCTGGACAGCCAGGGATACAATGTGAATTTGAAAGAGTAAACGGAGTCAGAATTCTTGAAAATGTGGTGGAGAATGAGCACGCGACAGCCTTTTGATAAACTGTAAAAGATGGCTGGAATTGGAGAAAAAAAAAGACAAAAGTGACAAGTTGGGAGTGCTGAGGCAGCGATTTACAGGTTGAAGAATTTTAGCTGTTTGGAATAGCAAATGATGTCGGAATTGGGTAGTTTTTGGATGAGGATGGGTGCTGGACAGTCAGGGAACTAATTGTGAAAGATGGCTGCAAACTGGAAAAATATCAGATGAAAGTGATAGGTCGGAAGGCAGGGACAACGATGGAAAGGAAGAGGAGGAGCGCTGGGCAGCAAAGAAAAGAGGGGACAAAACAGGGGGGGAACGCTGGGCAGGAAGGAGTGGAAGGAGGAGCGATGGAACAGGGCTGTCAAAATGGTAATGGCGCTGTAGGAACAACGATGGAGGAGCAAGGCAAGGCAGCAAAGAAAAAATTCCAGATTGTGCTCAGAAAAGTGCTCTAATACCAAGTTACGAATAGAGCCACAACTGATCTAGAACTAAGCTATGAAAGCATCACATAAGCAAGACTTAACCCTAGAAAGCAGGAAAGAGAGAGATTAAGGAGGCTAAAGAGAGAGATCAATATCATCAGCTGAATGACAAATGACACAGTTTCCCTACTTATAGCCAAGAGGAAGCCCTAAAAGGAAGCTTCTTGTGGCTAGGGCCCAACTGGGAGGGATAATAGTGCGCCCTCCAAGAAGGCCCCCACTCTCCAGTAATATGTCCAAATAGCCTAATAATGAATAATAAGGCCAAAGGCCAACCATATAGTCTGAATGTCACTAATGAATAAAAAAGGGCCCAAGGCCTGCTTATGCATAAAGTAAAGTAACTGTAAATGTAAATGGACGCGGCGAATGTAATGAGAGAGAGAGAGAGAGAGAGAGAGAGAGAGAGAGAGAGAGAGAGAGAGAGAGAGAGAGAGAGAGAGAGAGAGAGAGAGAGAGAGAGAGAGAGAGAGAGAGAGAGAGAGAGAGAGAGAGAGAGAGAGAGAGAGAGAGAGAGAGAGAGAGACCTGAAGTGAGACCAGCAAAGCTTTATTTAGAAGAAGGTGGAAGATACAATACAGAGGAAATGGCTCCCTCTTATAGATTTTAGAAATGAGCCTCCTTCACTTTGATTGGCCACTTCATTGGAGCAAGGATTCTAATCCAAGCCTTTCAAAAAAACACAACTTAGATCTAATGGTTCTAAGAAAACACAAGACAAGTCACATGAATCATGTGAGTCTTACTTTGTGCAACTTAGATTCCTTATTTTTCAGCTTGACTTTGTGAACTTGGGCCTCAAACTTATTTATTTACACCTAGGGCCCAAGTCACTAGAACACAACTTAAACTATTTACTAGTGTGCTCATTGGGATGAGCTTATACACGCAGGAAGCCAGTGCCACGCTCTTATTGCTCTATTGTACTATGGTGGGGCCCATTAGGTAAGGCTTGGCGAATAGTAGTTTTAGTGGTGGGACCGACTAATTTATTATCGTACAGGAAATACCCATAACAGGGTCCTGGGCTCAAAGTAGTGTCGGTCCCTCGGCACTATGTCTGCATTTGTCATGGAGGAGCGCTATTGTCGGTTCGTTTTATTGTTGGGACATGGATGCTTCAGGAAAAACGTGGATAGTGTTAGGTTACGTAAAACTTGAGGCTTTATTTGAGCAGCAAGGACCTGGACTTGCCATATTTTCAATAATACCCATAAGGGTCTAGTGGCCATTTCGGATAACCTTGTTCATCGATGATTGGGTCCTAGACTCTCCCAATTCGTAATGTGGATACGACGTGCTTCTTACAAATTGAGGACAAGGTATTGTTGTTGTACGTGCTAATGCTTGCTGGACTAGAGGCCTATTTGGGCTTGGATTCCCTAGATTTGGCCTTTGAAGAATGGATATACCCGAGGTTGGCGTTGGTTTTGGTTGCTGCATTATGGAACACCAAGACTTTAGTTGAATCTTGCTTGTTGAGGGACAATCATCAACTTTAGTCTTTCCCTGATCATTGCATTTCCCAGTTGAAGGCTGCGTGATTGCACTTTCCCTTGGATCTCGTGCTGAACTGCCTTCAATTTGCTCTTTTGACACTGGTCTCCTTTGTAATTCATCACGAAGAAATCCTTGCAATGATTGCGCTAAGAGCCCTGATAGAACCTGTTGGAATTCATCGATTGCCAATTTCTTGACTTCCTCAGCTATCACTGGTTTGATGGATTCTACCAGCTCTTGTTTCTGTGATGTTGGTGTCAGTTTGCTCGTGGGTGTGTCTGTGTGCCTTGGGATTTTTGTCAAATTGCCTTTTTCCTCACTCGTTTCATAACCCGGTGGCACTAAGATTTTTCTTTTATAGTGCTTTCTTGGTGGAAGGGTCACCACAAGTGCATGCTGGTCTACATCCTTCTAATGAGCTCCTTGTTGGCTTGATTCTGCTTCTGACCGTTGAACCGCTAAATCTGGCTATCGGGCCTTTTGCTCCACCTTTGGTCCATGTCGAGGATTCATGATTGGACATCTTGCACTTGGATGATTTTCAAAACAATATGTACATTCGTCTTTCTCAAGAAAATTGATTGTGCAAGCATCAGCTTGAGGATGGCGCTGAACTTGAAGTGCAAGGTTCTTGGTCTTCCGCTACACTTGATCTGCTTGACTCTGCTGCACTTAGTTGTCTTTCATAGGGTTCCATTCTTGTTTGATCATCGTCCGTTGATGACTTTTGTTCCTCTGATTCCCTATTTGATGATTCATCAGAGCGATAGAAAAAATCCTTCATCCCGTGCGAGATTTCCATCATGGCAGCATCCTTACAGAGTTGTACAAGTGACGCATGGGATGCTAATTCTTCCATACTAGATCTGATCTTTTTGGACAGTCCAACATAGTATTTTGCCATGATGATCTGTTCAGGAATCGGACAATCCTTTACTAGATGGAAGATCCGATAGGTGTAGTCTCAGATTGTTTCATCATGGAACATCTTTAGTTTAGATGATCCTGCAAGAGCGGTCTCCATAGTTCAGCACTATAATGTCGGAAAGTAGTTGGTTGATGAATCGGTTCAGTGTTGGTGCAATGGTGATGATGTTCCAACTTTTTTTTTTTTTGAGAATAAGAAAAAGAAGAAGAAGAAGAAGAAGAGAAAAGAGTAAGTGAAAAGATTGATCAGTAAGGATGGAGAAGTAAAATAGAAATGGATTTAACAAATGAGAGAGAGGATGGAAGATGGAATAGGGATGTAATGGAAAAGTGATGAATGGATGGTATGGGCAGTACTGATCATCTTGATCTGAGGTTCATTCACTTGGTTCAGTCCAAGGGTGTTGGATCTGAATGGGTGTTGTGACTGCAACCTAGATTTGACAAGTTCTGATCAGTTTCAGTTCGCTAATAGTGTGGTTTTAGCTCTTTTTCTTGGTTTTTTCTTGATATCTCTCTAATCCTAGCTAAGTTTGTCCTAATATTTTCATAGTAGATAGATCTGAAATATAAAAAAAACCCATCAGTTCCCGATGAATTCACATCACACTGATCGTTTTACCAATTAACTACATCCTGGAGTAATCAACTACTCAAGTTAATTGCCAATGATTCAGAAATCTCAAATGTCTAGGTGAAAAACTAGTATAACACCACATTTAGATCCTTACCCAAACCATTTATAAGTTAATCCATAAATCTTCTATACAAAGATTTGTTAACTCTACAAGTATATGTCAAAACAATACTTGATCATATGTTCATGTTCACCAACTAGGTTAAGTGCACCAGATAACCTTAGTAACTAGGATTACACAGTAGATTCATACAAGATCAATCGTGCACATATGACAATAATCTCACTATAACCTAGTACATAAACACATTCAAACCTGGCAGATTCCTCCATAACCCACATATGTTACATATCTCATTGAGATCTTGTAACTCAACTGCAAAATATTTTCTATTTCTCATGAGTAAATAACATATCTGGGAAATCTCTGAGACGAATTCAATCTCAACAGTTTTCCAATTCAATTTCTTTTAATAGCATAATTTCTTCCACTCAAACAACCCCTCTCTGAGCCTAGTACTAAAACTAAGATTAGGTTGTTTCAATACATTACTCTCAGACTTAAATTCTAATCAAACTTACTTCTATTCCAATCAAAATGGAATTAGTAACCTTCGACCTTTTACTGTACTACTTATAGATAATTATTCAAATTCCAAACCTATTCCAGTTCCAGATTGTCGACACAATCCCTAGAGAATTTCTCTTATTTCGAAAAATTCCAATTAGGCATCTTACTCTGAATCTATCCGAAATTACTTTCATACCACATCTCATTTCTATACCACAGTTGGTTCTTTTCCGAAAACTACGCAACCAACGGATTTCCAAATAGAATTTTATTCTACCACGTCACCCCTCCTTTTAAAGAAATTATAAATTTCAATAAAAGTTAACTGGAAAGATGATATATAAAAATATCTAAATCCAAGAAAAGTCAGTAATAAGTGCTTCCACTAAAGAATTTCACTTCATTACAAACAAGACTTCTCCTTCAAATATTTTCGATCAGAGTGATAAAAACTACTATTCCATCGAAATCCATTTATGCAACAGAAATATTTCATGGTTTAAGAAATTGAAACATTTTAACCTTAGAATTTATCTAAATTCCAACTCTATATACACAAGTAGTAATTTATATGACTCCCCAAAGTATCAACCATTGCAATCTTCCTATCAAGCACCATTGATAAGAGGTACATTTTATTGAAGTCTTAAGGAAGGAGTCACATAAAAAAGCACCATCTTTGCTTATATTTGATGAAACAAGATCATCCAAATGAAAAAGATGAATAAATTGATGAGAAGTAGAAGACCTTGGCAATAACTCTCCAAGTGCTTTTGCCAAAGCACCATCTTCATGAGCCTTACCATCATGGAACATAGATTGAGGCAATCCAATTGCCTTCTCCTCCTTGAGATCATCCAACCTTCTCTTGACCACACTTCCACAAGGATTAGTTTCCAACTTGAAAAGATTTCGACATCTAGTCCCTCTTGCCACCACTTCACCATCCCTCTTAATCAAGCAAGAATCTTTTCCAAAGTCAACTTGAAAACCATCATCAAGTATTTTACCGACACTAATGAGATTCATGATGAGATTAGGCATGAAAAGTACATCATAAAGAGTCATAATAGATCCAACAGCAATTGGTACACTACCAATTGCTTCCATCTTGCATTTACCATCAATAGGAAAGGAGATGAACTTTTTAGATCTATTGTAAGGTGCAAGATGAGTGAAAGATTTTCTTGAACTAGTCATATGAGAACTAGATCCACTATCTATCCACCATGCATTTCCATCTTCAAAACTAGAAAAAGAGTACATTGACATCATGAGAGATCCTTCCTCATAACTCCCTTCTACCTCACCTTCACTCTCTTTAGTAAGATTAGATTGCTTGAGAAACTTTCCCCATTGAAACAATTAGAAGCAAAATGCCCCTTCTTACCACAAAAAAGGCACTTCTTGTTGGATTTGCAACTTGTTGATGATTGTGAGGAATCCTCCATTAGAGGAAAGTTGGATTTAAAAAAGACCCTTTGTAAAGACGCTTTTTATTTATTTTTCAACCTTGAAAGCTTTTTTAAGACCAATAATAGAAGTACATGTGTACATTAATGTTAAGTAAAAATTTGCCCAAAAATTTGGGGCAAATTTTTTTAGAATGAACATCTATAATGAAGGAGAGAAAAAAAACTCTTACTTAAATAACATTGAAAAAAGAGAAAGAGGGGAAGGGGATTTAAAATGAAAGGAGAGGAGGAGGGGGCCACACCCCACTTCAGGGCACTGGGCCAATTCGAGGCGTGGGACACCTGGCCCGCAGGGCCAATCTCTCTCCCCTCCCCGCCAAAAAAAAAAAAAAAAACTTATAGGGGGCGAGCTGGCACGCACCCCCCCTGAGTGCCAGCCCCCTCCCATGCAGCCCAGGCCACGCAGGGCCTAGACCTCGATGCCTCTAATTTCTCTCAATATTTTTTATGAGCAAGTTGCATTTTTGATAAGCAAGTTGCAATTTTTTTTCATAGCTTGTCTCCATTCATTAATGAATGAGTCACTTTTTCGTATTATTCCTTCGAGCCTAGGCCCGCGTGGCCCAAGCTACGTAGGAGAGGGCTGGCGCCCCACTCTGGGGCGCCAGCTTGGCTCGCCCCCTCCCCCTATAACCTTCTTTTTTTTTTGGAGGGGGGCGGGGGTTGTTTCATAAAAAAAGTAGATTTTTTAAATGACAGGAGAGAGGGGGGCCGTGTCTTACTTCGGGGCATGGGGCCAGCCCCCCTAAAAAAAAGTAGATTTTTTTAATGACAGGAGAGAGGGGGCCGCGCCTTACTTCGGGGCACGGGGCCAGCCCCACCACCAACACACCTCCCCTCCTCTTTCATGTAATAAATTCTTTTTTTTCAATTTACGATGTAGGTTGTAGAAAAATTTGCCCCATGGGCATTTATAATTTTAAAAAAAATTAGTTATATTTTACTCGGATGTCCGAGTTGTGAACTCGGACAACTTATGTGGCAATTCTTAAAGGGTCTCCTCTAATGATCACTCTCCTCCTTGGATTTGTCCTTCTTGAAATGTTGATGTTGCTCTTTGCCCCTTTCTCTTGGCTTGTCCTTTGAGAAGAAAGCTTTCACCATCCTTCAAGGAAATCCTCTCCACCATCCTTCAAGAAAAGTTGATTGATCCTCAATAGCTTGTTCTCTTGCCTACACTCCTAGGAAATGAGAACTCCTTGTAGTGCTTCCAATCTTGGAAGCTCCTCCTTGATTGCATAAGATGAACAAGGTTGTCAAATTCATCCTTCAATCCATTTAAGATCACTTGCACTAACTCTCTTTGGTTGAGATTGTCTCCTATCCAAGCAAGCTCTCTATGAAGATCTTTCACTCTCAAAACATCACTCTTTTGGAAGCTTTGAACTCCTTGACTGAGGTGCAAAAGCCAATCTCCCTCAACACTTCATTGGATACATTCATCTTGATGATATGTAGGGCCATCATTGCCCTCTTCTTGTACTTTTGAACTCTTGGAGCACTTCAGGCTCCTCCTCAAGTCCTAACACAATATCCATCACATCTTGGAGGATCAAAATCGACTCCATCCTCACCTTTTAAATAGAGTAGTTGGAGGTGGTCAATCTCTCACTATGCTCCAAGAGAAAGGATCTCATGGATGCCATAATTTCTTGAGAAATTGACTTGTAATGGATCAAAAAGTGTTGCTTCTCTCTCAATGAAAGATTCAATAATGATATCCTACCAACTCCAAGTTGAGATCTTGCAACTAGTTGTGAGATCAATCTCTCGCAATCTAGATCAAGCTCCTATCCAAAGATGAAGAAAAATCAAGTTTTGGGCCTCCTCTCAAGTATGTGTAAAGCACTCAAAACATCCCCAAAAGGCTCAAATATAAGTGATTTGTATAAAACTATGTGGCTATGGCCTCAAAATCATATCTAGATCTCACCTAGACAAGATTGGCAAGCATTAACTTGAGTTTTTGGATGAAACAAGCTAGATGTGAGCCTAAATTGATGTGTCCAGGTTGGGTGCCCTACCCACCTCACTTTGAAAGCCTATAAGTTCAACAAGACACAAGACACATGAAATCAATTGCACTAGAAACTACACTAGCTTTCCAACAAGCTATCAAGTACTAGATTTGGATCTACCTTGGAGAAACACCAACCATTCAAATTTTGTTGATCTCACATGTGCCTAATCAGTAAAGTCCGTACAGACCCAGAATGGATCAATCCAATGTGTTTTTTTATCCATTTTGACCCAAAAATCTCCTTGATAGCCATAGAGATTCAACTACACTCTCAAAATCAAGATTTTAAGCCAAAATTTTCATCACACTTGATCTATGCATGCAAACTTTAGGTAGGCTCTAATACCATGTGAAGTTTTCACACATGTACCCAAACAATGTGAATGATCTCCTAAAGTGTGTGAGTGATTGCACATAGATTCAACACCAAAAAGATTGATTGATTCTAGCTTGGCAATTCTAAGGCCAGAGCACTAAATAGATGCATGAAACATTCACCACTCATCATACACATGTGAAGGCAACTTGTGATTGAAAAAACTAAGTAAAACCAAAAAGATAGATTGATTCTAGCTTGGCAATTCTAAGGCAAGAGCACTAAATAGATGCATGAGACATTCACCACTCATCATACACATGTGAAGGCAAATTGTGATTGAAAAAACTAAGTAAAATTAATGGCTTGCTCTCACTTAGAGAGAGAATACAACTATGAGCTCTTGGGTAGAGAGAGAAAGCAACAAAAGTGCTAGGTGTAGAATTTCCAAATCCCTCCAAAAAACTACGTGTAGAATCACTCTTTCTCACTCTCTAATAGTGTCTTGAGCTCCAAGAGGTGTAGTCCACAAGCAATATGATTGGACCTCTTACATATCACCTCTAGATTTGATTGGTCTAGTGACATAAGGACCCTTGACTATGATTTGACCAATTTCATGGATCTTACACTTTTGATTGGTCACATGGCTTCATGACAACACATAACAAAGTGTCACTAGCCCTCTACCATCGTGCCATGTGTCAAGAGCCTACACTACCTTGAGCTACATCACACACTAAAATTGGCCTAATCACCTATTAACATGTGTGCATGGGGTAGAAAAGTCAAAGTACCCCCAAACTCAAGATTAAGGCTTATTGACTATTCAAACTCATCATAAATAAACTGAAAAAATTATGACTACCCTCCATGTGAGATTCCACTATGTACATGACATTGCAAAAATTCAAGCTAGATTTTGCCTATTCTTCATAGATAAGTGTCAACATGTTATTGTGAGATGATGCCATGATATTCTCACAATGTATGTATTTTCTTTAAAAGTCAAAACGGTTATATTATTACGCCCCGCCCTCATTATAGACTCTTACATCAAATACCCTAACTTCGGAACATTACTATTAAGATCTTGCTAACACTTATAGTAGTGAACTTAAAGTAACATTCCCTCATTTGAAGACAAAGTCTCATGTACTCATTGTTAGGTTATATACAAAAGCATGATTTGATATCATACTTGTATTGACTTTTGTCAATCTTATGGTTCAAAGTTGAATCGAAGGAAAAGAGGTTTCAGCCGTAGACAAAAATCGAAAAAAAAAAAAGAAAAGAAAAGAAAAGAAGCTATTCCTCAATGTTGATTGCTAGATAAGCCATGGTTCAATAGAGGCTTTAAGCATAAATCACATTATTTAATGAACGTCGATGAATTAACGAAAGAACTATCTATGATGACCTTAATCTTTTCAAAAAGGTATCATATCAATTCGTGCTTATGGATTGGAACAAATTGTAGTATGGATTGCAAGAAAAACATATATTGCAAAGTGGGAAAACAAGCAGAAACCTTGTCATAAAATTGTCATTACCATCCATGTAGTCCATCGTTGAACAAGTAGAAGAAAGAGCCATATTTTTTCAAGTAGAGAGAGAGAGAGAGAGAGAGAGAGAGAGAGAGAGAGAGAGAGAGAGAGAGAGAGAGAGAGAGAGAGAGAGAGAGAGAGAGAGAGAGAGAGAGAGAGAGAGAGAGAGAGAGAGAGAGAGAGAGAGAGAGAGAGAGAGAGAGAGAACACTCACAAAATAGCCTCTAAAATCTATACACTTTGCATTAGTTAGAAAGATGATAAGTACAGTGATGGGTTTAAGGATTTATTCACCTTAAAAGAAGCTGCAATTTGAACTAGCTCGCTTTCTTTGATGGGTCACCTTTGCATATGTGAGCTCTATGTCTTTACTCTAAGCACACATGCTTGAATTCTCCGCCTTTCTTCAATAACTCTAAAAGATGAGCAATAGCGACGTGTACCTTGGCTCTTAAATTGTTTGCATAGTATCCCAAGTCTCTTTTGTCAAGCTGCAAGCCCCTGTTACCTCCTTGAAGAGCTCATTGTGCACATTCATCTTTATCCAATGACATGCCATTTGACATCTAATTTCATACCTCATGTTTTCTTGCAATATTTGGCCCAGCCTTAGTGCCAAGGAAAATATTCGTAAGTTCTTGAAATAAAAAAATGGATTGCATTCTGAACTTTCATAAGGATTAATCTTGAATCTTAGATCTAACTCAAGCCTCACTCTTGTCCAATACCTTGACAACTGGACCTAGCCTAGATCACTCTTGATAAAGGCTTGTAAAACAATGTTTGAATCGACTTTTGATAGACACAATCTTTCAAACTTACCTTCTATGAGCTAGATTGGATCTACGTGCGATTTAAGCAAAAGTATGTCCAACCCCAACACTACTTGGGCTAGAAACTAAATAAATTTGCAACTTTTAACCTCGCATACAATCATACTCAAAGGGCACTTTTTGAACATAAACCACTCACAATGAGCTTTCATCAAGCGTCTAAAAGTCTTCTTCATCAGGGCTTCACGCTATACAAAATGTAGTGTGTAGCATGAAATCAGTGGAGGAGGGAGACAAAACGGTCTCAAGATTAGGCCCAACTCTACATGTAAAAAATCATGTAAATAGGGGTTTGAAACAGGGAAGGTTGCTCGATGGAAAAGTGGGGGTGGGCCCTATGTCTCATCATCAATTTTAAAAAGGGGCTATTGGTGATATATCTATGAGAATTGTTATCATGTTCATGACTTTGTGACATGTGGCACAAGCGTTGCCTAGTGTTTAAAATTATGTTGTTTGTCCATGACTTCTTGCCACATGGCACAAATCTAGTATAGAGGTCTGTGTGGCCCACAAACACCTATGGTTCATGAATTGATGCCACATGGCACAAGGCTGACCAATAGAGTGAATGTGGAGCCCACAATAAGGGCTTTTTGATTTCAAGGTTCAATCATTGATTCCATTGTGAGAGCTAAGTATTTTTAAGATTTCGGTATTTGTTTTTTAGGGCTGAAAAGTAAAGCCAATCAAATTTGTAGCAAAAAATGAGGTCCCAATATGAATGCTCTAGGTAATGGTGATCTCCAAATTCAATCAAAATTCTCGATTCACGTAGGATTTTAGTAGAGACACAATATGTTGTTGAATTGGCTTGTGTTCGTGAGCTCTGCTTGGAATTGTGCTCCTCCTATCAGGCTCGTGGGGGTTCCACCTAAAGTGAGTCTAGTTTATGGCTTCAACAATGTCATTAGTAGTGGAGCAATGATGATGAGCTACACCTCAGTTGGTTTTGGATTGCACCTTGAGCCACACACTCAAGAATCTTTGACATTGTCTCAACTATCACCCGTAATGGGCAAAAGAAGCACAATTTTCAAATGAATTTTATAACCGAAATTTTGTGTGAGCATTCTTCTCACGATCCTCAAGTGGACAGCCAATCAAAAAGTGGCACATAGCACATGAGCATTCTGGTGAAGTGTGCATGTGGACAACCAATGACGGGCTGCCACTTAGCACATGCACATTATGGCGGAATGTGCAATATCGGCTATGTGGCAGCTCGTCATTGGCTGTTGTTCACATACACATTTCGTCAAAAAATAAATAAAAAATAAAAACGTTAAAAACGTGCTCAAAATCGCACGAGTGGCATTATGTAGGCGGGCCTTCCCTCGGACGGTGTGCCCACCCAAGGCATAAGGCCCTCGAGGGAGCGCATACCATATGCCCAATGAGGATTCATGAATGTGGAGTTAATATGGACTAGGTAGCGGGCGTGAGCAGGCCCGCTACCGTGTGTAGCAGGTGGCCTTCACGCACCGAGCCGCCCTGCGGTGAGGTGCGTTGTAGCAGGCCTGCCCACGCCTGCTAACGGGCATAATTTGAAATTTGGGCCCTTCAACTGCCCTTCAGTTGACAATTTGTTACACTATGGCTCTGAACGTCAGTGTTCAGAGCCAATGAAAATGTGCCAGTTGTCCACTATCAACCCAAATACAAATTATGAAGTTAATATACCGAATGTAGTATGTAACAAGTGTGGATAAAATGGGTTTCCCCTCTCGCCAATACCCACCACACACCCAAAGCCTCTAAGTGTTATGGGATGATCAAAATTTTAGACGACCAGGATTTTTACACGTGTCCCCTTATCTAGCCATTCCTCCATTCTTTATTTTGCTCTCTCTCTTCAACGCAAAAACGAAACCAAAGGGAAGCAAAGAACTAAGCGATCGAGAGAGAGAGAGAGAGAGAGAGAGATGGCGTCGATGTCAGCAATAGCAGTCCTGCCTGCGGCTTCCTCTTCATCCTCCCAGCACCACCTCATCGCCTTCGCTTCTGCTGCTCCATGCGGCCTTCCGGTGGATCGTCCCCAATTCTCCTCGGAGAGCTCAGCATTGCTCACTTTTCAAAAGGTATGGTACCTGTTCTTAATTATGCAGCTTGCCTTTTTTATTCCTTACATCTAAGCTTTCTGGTTGTTAATTTGAGAGTGTTGCCTCTGATCGTTGAGCTTATCATGTGGATTTTTTGTCAGTTGTTCCTCTCTGCTGAAGTCTTTGATCCTTTTGATGCTGTAATGCCCAACACCCAGAAACTGAGAAGTTGTTAGCAGCTCTCTTGATTACATGTTGGTAGCGTCCTGCCATGCTTGATTTAGCTCAAATAAGCTCTGTAGCTGAGCATCTGAGTACGGAATCCTGAAGCAATGGATCGTAATTCTTGTTTTCTCAGATTCAACTCTTGTTGATAGCTGAAATCAGGACCATACGGAATAGTAGCTTGCAGAAACCTTTATCAGAAGAATTTCGCCCCATTGCATCAAATTGAAGGCGGCCAATGCCGAATCATTCATGTTGTGAAAGAAATCTTCATTGTCCTTGTCTTCCATAATCACCTATAGAAGCGTCTCAATTTGCATGTTGGAATTCTACGAGAATTTCATGTTGTAATTAGATTCTTGTACTTTTGCACCCTCAATTTGCATGTTGGAATTTTACGAGAATTTCATATTGTCATTAGATTCTTGTACTTTTGCACCCATGTGAAAGTGGACGTTGTGTTTGCTTACTTTTACTGAGTGCCCATTGGCGTACTAGTATGCAGCACGCGTTCTATGGTGGAAGGATCGCCTGCTCCAGCTTTGTTGGGAAGTCTGCAGCTTCATGCCGGAAAAATCTGTTTGTTAGAGCCACTGTCTCCACGGAACAAGCGGCTCCCGCTAAGGTTGAAAAGATTTCCAAAAAGGATGATGAAGGAGTACAAGTAAACATTTTCAAGCCTAAAAATCCTTACACTGGTCGCTGCCTTCTCAACACAAAAATTGTTGGAGATGATGCTCCTGGAGAGACATGGCACATGGTCTTCACTACAGAAGGTTTATCTCTTGCCTAATTAAATCCAAGATAAAACTGCAAGTTCATCATTGATCTTCCCCTGGAAAAGTTGTGTCTTCCTGGTTTTCGTGCCTCTTGCATAGAGAAGTAGAAGTGTTGCAGCAAGTTCACTGATTGTTTTTCCTAGTTTTGTTTTTCTTACAGGAAAAATTCCATACAGAGAAGGCCAGTCAATTGGGGTTATTCCTCCCGGTACTGATGCAAATGGAAAGCCTCAAAAACTGAGGCTATATTCCATTGCCAGTAGTGCTCCTGGTGATTTTGGTGACTATAAGACTGTACGTTATGCATCTGTAGTTCCAGAAAGTTGATCTAGTCAAACCGCAAAGATTGAGCTTAAACTGTTTTCCGCTTTCACGCAATTCAGCAATTGATAGTAAAGAAGTAGGTAAATATTTTAAGCATATCATCTCCTAATGAGATGATCGTTGCAATGCTTGGGTTCATTTGTGTTGAGCCGTGGTAGTTTCATTGTTTTTTTGCTTGTTCTTTCAGAAAATCTAGAGCACTTACCAAGATCAGAGTTGTGTGTGTGTGTGTGTGTGTGTGTGAGAGAGAGAGAGAGAGAGAGAGAGACCACCTGCTTGAGAAGCAGTTGGTTATCCTTCAGAGGAATGTAGGATGAAGTGTGGAGTCTTTTGCTATCTCTGCTCTTATGTAAGATTCAGATTTTGTTCTCTCTCATCTACCCTATTGAAATCACGTAGCATTCATGAGGAGTGATACCTAGTCCTTATCAAGCTTTTGTCAACCTTGAGAGTATGTTGCTATGCTTCTTAGCCAGATGAAATATTCTGGAAATTTTCAGTCGAGTGTTTGTCTCTAGCTTTTATCTTTAGTGCACACCTCTTCGGATGCATTTGCTATGATATGTAACGGAAATAAGTTTGACAGCGCATATGAGTCTTTTCTTTCGCCTCTTCTACCAGGGAAGGACATACAACATGAATTTAGTTTAGCAGGCTCTTCGACTGCAAATAGGGATGAGAGTACTCTAGCCCTTCAATTATGGCAATATAATAAAATCTTGTTTGTTTTCCTAAAAGAAATATATTGCCGCGTATGGCAAACAACAGTCTTAATTGTCTTTCACAAGAAGACTTTTATGAATAGTAAGTTTCAGTCATAGCTTTCAAAGTTTTTTCTGATTACAATCATCCCAAGTTTGTGTGAAAGTATGTAGCTAGCTTTTATGTGAATCAATGTTTTCAGTTTGTTAAACACTTCATTCTCATGAGCTACACCCCTCTGTTCTTAAAGCTTTCTGGATCATACTTATTGATACTGGGAGTGCTTGCTACTTTGTTAACAAATTATTTATTAGAGATGATCTTATAAAAACTTTTCACTATCTCCGTCCCAATTGCAGGTGTCATTATGTGTCAAGCGCCTTGTCTATATAAATGATAAGGGCGAGGAAGTAAAGGGAGTTTGCTCCAACTTTCTGTGTGAGTTCACTGGAAATAAGTGTTATCTTGATTTTATAGCCTAAGCATATGTAAAGTAAGTTGTGTCTTATATGAATATCATCGTAGACATTTGAAGGGCAAGACAATTTCATCATTGCAGGAATGATAATCATGACTTCAGCTGATTACACTGGTTACTGTAGCAGCTTTTGGCCTTGAGATACAATTGTCGTCTTGAGAAAGACACATATCACAATGCCTGCAGTCACAGTTCCATAATCTAAACTTACAACCTCAGAGGCGAAATCATCAAAACATCACTTGTTTGGACATCCAAAAGGATCATAGGAGTAGGAAACACATTAACTAGACAAATGTTCTGTTTTTTAGTTATGTACTGTCATCTGCCATTTGCATGAACTTACCAAAATGAGCATAGTGACAATGTTTGCATATTTCATCATCCCACACTACACTCTCTTTCAAATTCTTTGGGCCTGAGGAGCATATTGCTGTGGAAGTTCTAGCCTAAGAAATGTAAGACCTTCAGTTTTGGGAAGGTTAGCTTTTGACCTGCCACTGGTCAAGATGTGCTGCAAATTGACAACCTTATGACCTGCATTTTGGCTCTATCTTTCCTTTAATGTCATAACTACCAGTGCATTCAAACTTAAACATTTTAAAGTTAGTCTATTATGAGAAGAGTATCCATTGTAGTTCGTGATTCTTAAAAAATGATACCAATGAATCACCAAGAAGCTGTTCTGATAAGTCAAATGTCTAAACACAGGTGACCTTAAACCTGGTGGAGAATTGTCTATCACAGGTCCTGTAGGCAAGGAGATGTTAATGCCAAAAGACCCAAACGCTACTGTTATCATGGTATTTAACTCCATGCCCATTCAAATCATTTCAATAATAACCAGAGAAAATTTAATCTACGTGGATTCCAGGTAATGAAGATCACTGAGTATTCAACTCTACTTTCTGTCTTGGGATTTGAAAGTGCATTGTGTGCAGCTTGGCACTGGAACTGGTATCGCTCCTTTTAGGGGCTTTTTGTGGCGTATGTTTTTTGAACAACATGACGACTACAAGGTTTGGTTGCTTTATCCAACAGTCTCTTTTGATTGACATCTTTACATACAGCACATAGCATATCAAATTCTGGCGTCAAATGACATTCCTTCCATACTGTTTCATCTTGAAGAGATACCACTGACTCTATGCCTTTGTGAATTGTAATTTTTCACGATAAAGAATATGAACTGTCACTTAATGCCTTTGCAGTTCAACGGCCTTGCATGGCTATTTCTAGGAGTTCCAACAAGCAGTTCGTTGTTATATAAAGAGGTATAATCAGAAATCGCTTCTTCTGTATTATTTTAAAAAAGAAAAACAATGAAAGGTTTGTGGTATCCTGCATTTTTAATATTGCTTCATCTCTTCACGAATATAGAAACTGATTATCCAAGTTGACATGCAGGAGTTTGAGAAGATGAAGGAGAAACACCCTGAAAACTTTAGGCTGGATTTTGCTGTTAGTAGAGAGCAGACAAATGCGAAAGGTGAAAAGATGTACATTCAAACACGCATGGCTGAATATGCAGAGGAGCTTTGGGAGCTTTTGAAAAAGGACAACACCTATGTCTATATGTGTGGTTTGAAGGGTATGGAAAAGGGAATTGACGATATCATGACATCTTTGGCTGAAAAAGATGGTATTGCACAAACCTAACTGCAGCATGTTTTTACTACCTGTATATGGAATCGTCTAAGAAAATTTGAGATTTTCTACTAATGTTCTGTCTTTACATATCAGGATACGTTTGGTCAGATTACAAAAAGCAGCTGAAGAAAAGTGAGCAATGGAATGTGGAGGTTTATTAGAGTCAAGCAGTTATTGCAAAAGCTGTTAGGTTGTCACACCCTACATCAGCTGATAGCATTTATAGCCTTCCATGGTTGATTGTCATGGTACTTCAGATCGCTGTATGAATATCAAGATGGCAATTTGTCGACATTACATCCTGCTTTCCTAGATGTGCTTCTTGTGTATAATAACTTTTGCTCTCTATCAGCCAGTTTGTATAATCACTGGCAATCATTTTCAAATCATTTATTTAGAGTTTTGCATTGCACTTCCTAGGTTCTTCAATGCTCTATGGAAATTCTGTTTTCAATCTGTTAACTGCTTCTTGTGCTTATTCTTTTTGCAAACCTGGATTTTTATTTTGACCTTACAACATTTGAAAGTGTGATATGCTTCAAGAGAACGACCGATCTTGAGCAGGTTTATGTGCATGGTAAATCCAATACTAGCAATATGTTATTCAGTTGTAGGGAAGTATGAGGACCACGGAGCAGCTTAAGTCCAACACATTAGGAAAAGGACTTGGGATCACAAGAAAGCTGTTTTTGGGTGGCAGCTACGACTTGTAATCTAAACTGCACATTTGAAAACAGATCCTGAAGCGTGCTTCTGAAAACCCCAAACAGAATGAAACTTTGGAAACTAAAGATTGCAGGTTGCAATAATCTGTTTGGATGTCCAAACACACACCATTCACAACTTTTGGTTCTCTATGGTGTTATGGCACATGTAAGCATATGTGGCACTGAACCAAAGAGAGAGAGAGAGAGAGAGAGAGAGAGAGAGAGATAGAGAGAGAGAGAGAGAATGTCAGCAGTGATGGAGAAAACGAGTTTATTGCCTTTTGATTGGGCCACATTTGCCCTAAAGTTTATTTGAAGTGCATTTGAAATGCTTGAAAATGACGTGACTTTACAATTTTTTAGAGAGAGAACATGTGACTTTAAAAATTCATAGAAAGAGAAGTTTTTAGAAAGAGAAAGGTATAAAAGGGCAGAGAGAGAAGGAGAGGCGTGCATAGGGGAGAGAGAGAAAGAGAGAATTTAACCCCAGTTATACAAAATGGGTTTTCTAAAATTATCATTGGTCCAGGTTTGCCCTAGAACGTATTTGATGGCCACTTCAAAGGCAATTGAAATGGATTGAAATGCACAGGTTGATTTTTCAAAGAGCACGTGCTTTTAGAAATGTCTGGAAAGAAAAGAAATGTGTGGAAACAAAATTTGAGAGAGAGAGAGAGAGATCTCATGCCCTGCTGCTGTTGAAGAGCTTTGGAGAGGATATCGATGCAGTGCAAGTTCAGTGTTCAGTGGTGATGATGTGCAGAAAAAAGATAGCTTGGTTTGGGATGCGTTTGAAGGAGAGTTTTGCTTGTTTTTTTGTGAAGATTATTGTAAGCTGAGCAGATAAGCGGAACTGATAGATTTCTGTTTGTGTTTTGGAGCAGCGACGTAGGATATGTGACAAATTATAAGGATCGGAGAGAGAGATAATGTAAGTTGCGTGTGTGTGTGTGTGTGTGTGTGTGTGTGTGTGAGAGAGAGAGAGAGAGAGAGAGAGAGCGAGCGAGCTTAGAGCTGAAAGCTGAGCTATGGCGGTAATGTGAGGATGGGATGCGAGATTATTTCTTGCGGAATGTATTGAGCGACGGTTGTTGTGGATTCGTGTATGGAATGGGGAAGTTTTTGCAGGATTTCGATTATATGTTGCAGGACATTGAGGATTGCCGAGGGAGGGAGCCTTGCGGGAGCTTTTGGGGGAGGGAAGGGCCTTCCCTCCCCAGAAAAGGTGATGCGCCCTAAGGCACAGCATCCTTCCCCGAGCCGAAGGGCCCGAGTGAATTCATTTTTCACACCGTGAAATCAGTTTTTAGATTTTTACAAAGGAAATGGTGATGCCTCACAGAACGTAATCTGTGGGGCAAATTTTTTATTTTTTTACAGGCACCTTCCGGACACCGGAAGGTGCACATAAAAAAATTTACTTTTTTTTTTACATGCACCTTCCGCCCGGAAGGTGCGTGTAAAAAAAATTACATCAAAACAAAAGAAAAAAAAAATTTAAAAACAGAATTCACGGGTGGGAAGGGCCGGCTCCTTGGCCCTTCCGCCCCGGAAGACTGTGCGCCCGAGGTCGGAGATTTTTTATTTTTTACTGGCACCTTCCAGACACCGGAAGGTGCACGTAAAAAAATTTACTTTTTTTTACATGCACCTTCCGCCCGGAAGGTGCGTGTAAAAAAAAATTACGTCAAAAAAGAAACTTAAAAAGAGAATTCACGTGGGGGAAGGGCCGGCTCCTCGGCCCTTCCGCCCGTGGAATACTGTGCGCCCTCGGGCTCACAGTCTTCCGGGGGCGGAAGGGCCTCGGAGCATGACCTCCCCCCCCCCCCTTATTTTTTGAGGTACCAATTTTTTTTACACGCACCCTTTTGGGCGGAAGGTGCCTGTAAAAAAAATTTGTCATAAAATTTTTTGCCTCACAGATTACATTCTATGAGGCACCATCATTTCCTTTGTAAAAATTTGAAAACTGATTTTACGTGAGATTGAGGAGGCAAGGGAGTGATTTGTCGGTGGGATTCATGTTGTTGGCATGTGATGCTGGTGCTGGGATGCAAAGGTGGCAGAAGTTTGAAGGAATCGTCGAATCTAGAGGAAAAGAGAGAGAGAGAGAGAGAGAGAGAGAGAGAGAGAGAGAGAGAGAGAGAGAGAGAGAGAGAGAGATGGAGGGCGAAGGAGAGAGATGGGAGGTGAGAGAGCAGAGAGGGAGGGAGGTGAGAGAGAGTGGGAAATTTTAGGGTTTTTTAGGGTTTTGAGATGAAAAATATCAATAATGTAATGTAAGGTGAGAGAGAGAGTATCAAATCAATGGCAAATTTATAAGAAACACATGCTTTAAATGGAAAGTACATAAACACTCATGTTGATGACTCAAAACATCCACAAATGAGTCACAAAACATTGTCATCTATAAATTCTTAGTACAAACTCACTACAAACTATGCCACTCAATATTTTGGCATGAACTCTTGTGTGGTTTGATTTGGCATGAAAAGTAGAATTTGTCTATATCACAAATGAGCCAAAGAGTCTTCCATTATTTATAGCCTACTAATTAGTTAACTATTTGTTGTGTCCTAAGTACTACTCAAACTACTTAGGCTCCTTTTGAGTCTTTACACTGAAATTATGATCATTTCAAATATATGGAACTATAAAATCTTTAGGTTTTTTTAATAAGTTTATATTGGAGGTCTTTCACTTGAGGAGAATTAATGCATCAATAAATATTGAATTATGTTACATACAAGCTCTTGTGAAATTGGAAGATTGCTTCAATAATCTTATCTTCCATTGTTTGTTTTTTTAAGAAAGTTTGTACCAACATGAGTAAGATAGCCTAATTGGAATTTAGTGGAGTACTATTTTATGTATCCATAATTGCATGTAACATATGTTGTGGGTATTCCTTGTACATAAATAAAATAACCGAAAGTAGTAGAATTAAGTTTGCGAGGGTCGTGGCATCCTGCGAGCGTAAGCTCATAGCCCACTGAGCACTTGTAAATAATTTATTTTGAATAAACTAGACTTTGGGCCATGTAATTAAAATAACTGTTAAAAGGCCAAAGTTTAAGTTGATTGAAGTTTGCTAAGTTTTGTAATTAATCAAAAGTCAAAGTGGGTGGTAGGTGGGGGTGTGCTTCTTTGTGCACCATGGATTAGATTGTGTTTCTTTTGAAGGGTTAGGATTTCAATACTACCTTCTTGCAAGTAGCCAATAGGAAGCAAGGGGGCAAGGGCCTCCCCAAAGATAAAAAAGGCACCTCTTGTACACCATTTTACATGCTACTAGAAAGGAAAAAACTCTACCCACTTTGGAGAGCCAAGCATCCCTCATGTGCTAATGCTTTTTGTTGTGATTGTTAGTTAATTTCCATTTCCTTGTTCTTGCTATTTGATTTGTTAATGGCTTTTCCATTAGTATGCAATGTTGAGCACGAGAGCTAACCTCCCTCACCCCCTCTCCGTCTCTCACCTCCATTCACGTACAACAACTAAAAAACATGTTTGTTTTTTTTTGTGTAGGCCAATCTTGTGACAAGATATTCTCATAGTCTTAAAAAGTTGTTTATGAAAATCATCGTAAATACTTGCATGAAGGCCCATCCATTCATAAACATTCATAGAAGAAATTTGGAGGAAGAGTTGACGAAGAAATGACTCCTAAGAGGATGTCTGAGGAAGATTGGCGAAGACTTTTTGGAGGAGTCTCAAGAAAAGCCAATTGATGGTATAAAAAAAATTATCTATATTTCATCGTTTGGAATATTGGAACAATCTTTAGATTAATCGACCACTTGATCCCATGCACATAGTTAAAAATGTGGGTGAATCTATATGGAAGCGATACCATTGCTCAAAGGCATGATCTAAAAGAATCAAATACCAAAAAAGAATATTGGATAAAGGATGGTGGAGATCATGCTCCAAAAGCACCTTGTACATTCATTAAAGGAGGAGCTTCACCGTGTGTGTTCCATTATTCATGACATTTGGCTTTGCCATGCTCTATGGACATCATTCATCAGTGGATGCAAAGCTTCAAGGTCTCATGTCTCACGATTGGCTAAAGATGATTCAATTCATATATCCATTGTCAATTCGTGGGTGCTTGTCAAAAGACAATTGTGAGACCATATACAAATTATCAATCATTTTCAGATATACATTTACTTGGTGTATTTATTTTATTTTATAATTATTGACTGGAATTTCAAATAGACGTAAAATAAATTGAATATGTTGCAGATGGATTTGTTCAAAAGATATTCGTGAGCTAGATCTTCGTAAGAGACATGAGGATATGGTGGAGATTGTGTGCATGTTTGAGAGATACTTTTCGACTTCCACCATAGACTCGCAAGTGCATCTATTGGTGCACTTGGTGCATCTATTGGTGTTTTTTA